>OZ010576.1:104105618-104130618 GCA_963932145.1 Acanthosepion lycidas | reverse complement strand
TGAAGCTAAATCCTCCATTTTCAATCTTTCTTCTTCTGTAGCTTGGATAGCCATCTGTATCCATTTTTGTGTGATTGACAAATTTTATTGGAAATCTTTTTGTACATCTGTCATCAACTTATGCAGGTACAATTGAAATTCAAATAACCACATGGTCCATGAATCACATGTCTTTTTATGGTTTCAAAAAGTCCTGGATCTTCATTAGTATTTGGCAGTTCTGCACTGATAATAGAATCTATTTGAGTTGGATTGATCTTCTCCCTTAACCATAAAAGTAAATGTGGCAGTCCCCTCTTTTACCACTCAATTGAATACATGTGACATTTTACAGGTCCAAATATTTTTTTCTTTATTGATGAGATCCATTAGTTTGTTGACCTTCAGCTTAAAAATACTAGGAACAATATCATGCCTATCTTTTACAGATTGTCAAAGAGAAGATTTTCTAAAATCTCAGGCCAATTTGGATTTGTAGTAAATGTAGCAAACAAATCTGGTTTGCTAAATTGTCTGACATAAATCAATCCATCTTGAACTCTTTCATGCATGTACCTTGGTCCACCTGTGAATGATGAAGGGAGAATAACTATGTGTCCCACATTGACAGCATTGCCATCATTCTGAATTGCATCCTTTATGTGGATGTATTCTTCTGCTTGTAGTTTCTTTTGATTTATTTTCATAAAAAGTAACCTTTCTGATTCAGTTTTTGCATACATATCTACCAAGAACTGGTTGAGTAGTTGCTTGAATCTGAAGAGATAATTATAACTGTTGCTCTTTATCATAATTCTGTATGCCTAGAAGTCCATGACTGATGGTTTTTTTTGTTTAATCCAGTGTTCAGATGTCTTTGCCTGAGGAGAAAATGGTATCCATCTGTTGCTTGCCAAAACATGAGTAGATATTGTATGGCATCATAAACTGAGTTCCTGCAATTTTTTGAAACAACTTTTCTCTGAAGAATGATATCCTTTTTGTCACATTTTTGGCCAACCATTAGCATAGCTACCTCATCAGTACATAGTTTATTGAACTTCCTCTGGTGTTCACCAGAAGACATCTTGTCAGCTCTAATCACAATTCTGAAATCTTCCGATCCAGCTCTTTCCATATCTGATTTGAACTCTCTAACAGAAACATTGTGCTCATGCAAAACCCCTTAAAGAGTCAATATGATGTCAAACTTCAGTTTATCAAACATATTTCTTCTGGTATGTACTTTTGCTTGTAGTCCTCTATGAAGTGGATTTGAAGAAACTGGTGTAGTTCATTAGATGATGGTAGAAGAGAACCAATCTTGTGATGAACCTGACCCTCATATCTGAAAGTCGATTTCGATCCTGAAAGTGTTGCTTTTTTTTGCTTCAAATAAAGTCATAGCAAAGCAATTATTGTAGTCTCTAATGTGCTGAAGAAAATCACTTGATTCTTGAGAAATCCATTCAGGTGAGAGAAGAGTGGCTCAGGAGGTATTGTAAGTTCTGCTAGTTGAATCTTTCTTATAACACATTATCAATTTCATCTTTGAATATTATTACATTGCAGTAATGGCACTGGATATCTATTGGTCCAAGGGATACATCTTGAGGATTTGCATAATCAGTATTTCAATTGTATTGGAATGCATCTTTTGGAAATTAACAAAAACGGGTATATTGTACAGTGGTATATCTTGCTCAATCTAAACCAACCCTGTTTCTGTCTTGTAATGGAGTTTCAGTGGCTTGTGATGCTCACATCTGGGGATCATGAAGGGACTTTCTTTTTGGAGCTTGCTAAACACTTATCACTAAGGATTACGAGAAATAATATTTCAGTCATTTTCATTACTGAAGAAAAAAACAGAAAAAGTAATTAACAACAGTACACTTCTTTCATGTTGTATATATTATTTTGTTTAAATAATAAACATTTTATGCATAATGTAGTTATAAACATGGAAAATTAATAAAATAAAATTTTTACAAATTTTGTTTCATATGGAAAATATACAAAATTTACATATAAAGTAAAAATAAATTTGATTATCATTTTCGTTTAAAAAAAAAAAAAAAAAAAAAAAAAAAAAAAAATCCAGAAATAATGGAAAACACATGCCAAAAAAAAAAAACAAAAAAAAAACAAAAATGTTTTCATTTGAAGTCCAATGGGAATTAGTATCAAGAAGAAAAAACAGACATTTAACTGATAATTTTGAAAGGATTTCTAATTAAAACTGCAAGAAGAGGACAATCATTTAATAGATATTTTAAGCAGTTTATGCAAATTAGCCATTAACTTATGTGTGTTAAGACTCTAAAAATAAACTAAAAACAAAGCATTTTTATATTAGGTTGGTGCAAAAATAATGACCTAATAATGTCGTTTTGTGACTTATTTTTTTACGTCAAAAAACGACATTATTACATCATTATTTTTGCACCAACCTAATATTTTCTTTTGTGGGTGGGAATACGTTTGTGAGTGAAATATTGTTTGCTTTTTTTTTTACTTGTTCTACTTAGAAAAGTCCATTTTGGTAGAATTTAGTTTGTCAGATTTCCACACTTTAGCTTCTGTAAAAAAGCAGTTAATTATGGATGCTAGATATATAAAATGATGTTTTTGTTTGCCTTGGAAAAATGAATTGTTTTTCAATGGGGTTAATGTTCACTATTTGGAGGCATTATGGACATTCAACATATTTCTTCTAAGAACATGACTGTAAAGATAGAAGAAATTAATTGGTTGAATTTTTACAAATAGATGCAAATTTCAAGCACTTTTCTTTACTATATAAAGACAATATTCCTAAACTATTTTTGATATGAATATTGAAACAATCCTTGACAATGAAATATACATTTTAAAAATCAATACACAAATTAGTTAAACTGAGAAAGTGATATCGTCTAGAAGTAGATGATATATAATAGAGATATTGAGCTTTTAGTATTTAAATTACTCTAAAGTAGTTTAAAACACATTTATTTATTATCTCTCAGTTACATTGCTGTTTTGGGCAGAGTGCGCTCAGGGGCATCTCCATCAAAGGGCAGAGTCGCAACTGAGGAAAATTATACTGAGTGGTGCCAGCCCTGAGGAAAAGCTGCCTGCAGTTATGCCCTTTTATTGCACTAGAGAGAGGGATAGTACTCACACTAAGGCCAGCACAACTGACAGTTGTGGCTTCACTGGAATTTTTCTTCCTAGCTTAGGTGTATGCATTCAGGCTCCCCACATTAAACCGACCTTGTGTCATAATGCGACTTCATAGAGATTGGGGCGTTGGGTAAATTCCAAATTACTATAAAGTAAGGGACATGTATTGAGTTGCAACCCCTTTTTATTTTTTGTCTGCCCACAGGACACTATTTGGAAACTTTTCTTTGTAGGTAATGTTTGCTCGTAATATGTTTGTGCTTTTTTGACCAACTGTTTTTCCTTGTTTTCATGAAGTGAATACGCTATCGCTATGGTGTAGCTACTCCAGGGAAAAAGCTGTTGGTAACCACATCAACAGCGCCAATAAAATGGGTGGTGGAAATCCCCCCCCCCTAAAAAAAAGGACCAACCCAAGCAGCAGCCAACAGAGCAGCAAACTATCCAGCCACAGGATTTACCGCTGCTTGACCTCTACATGGAGGTAGAAGTGTCTCCACAGTGATCCTCCTTACAGAAAAGGGGTGGAGAGAGAAAGCGGATGAAGACTCTCCAAAGCATACCAAAAGGGAGAGGAGTAGTGGTCGGGTAGGGTGGTGAAGGCCCTGGTAACTGCCAGGGCCCAATCTGTTCCTGCTTCATCGGCAAGAAGTGAGAAACAATATACACAAGTCAAGGAGTCTCCCTCTTCCCCTTCTAGGGTTCTGTCTTTTCCCTCTCCCACCCCTAACTCTGCTCAAGAAAAAAATGAGAAAAAGAAGAGGAAAAGAACTGTTCCCAAGGTGGAAAACTGTATCAGATAGGTAGAATATCGAGAGTGACCTTTCTAATCAGCAGAAGGCCCTCTTAAGGCCACCGTTTAAATCTACTTCCGTTGATGGAAAGTCCAGGGAACACCCACGCAACTTTCTGAAAGCCCCTGGAGTGATCACACGCGTAAGGAATACGGGTGGTAAAGTGTGGGGTTACCTGTTGAAGACAGAGTGCTTTCCCAGATATCAGGATGGTACAGTTAGAGTCTCTCGAACTGAAAAAAATGTTTAATTTCTGCTCTGGGAGGGTCCCGGTGTTGCTCTATCCCTCCTTATATAGGGCTATAAAACTAACTTTCCTGGCGGACGTCAGCAGTATTGTCTCTGACGGTCTAATTACGACCGATATTGGAACCGTTAGCCTCAGACAATCCGTAGGAGTTAGACTCTCATAGATTTTCGTCCAGTCTGCGTTTAAGGGTTTTATAAAAACTACTTTATAAGATCTGCTTCGTGATCTCTTGTCCTTTTGATGTGGATGTGGTCGCAACCCAGGAGACACTTTGTTTGCGACGTCTATGCTACCGTGCTGTCTAATGACTGTCTATTCAGCATTCGGGGACTGGCAGGCCAAATGTGTGTCCTTGTTAGTCAAGCATTCTCTGGATGCGAGGGTAGACCTTGTCCATGTGGGCACGGAATGCCGATTGGCCATGGACAATATTGCTGTGAGCAGTGATTCGTTTTGGGTCATTGCGAATTATGTACATAAAGATCATGTGGAACATGTCGACTTTTTTTTTTTTGTTCCTGCCTGATTCGTCGTGCTTAGGCTTGATGAAGAATTGGAATGCCGCCGTGAACCCCAAGATAGATAGGGGGCGGGGAGCTAGCGGGAAGGCATCGAGTAGTCGTAGTTTGATTGATTTGATCAGCGAGTTTGGGCTCGTCGATAGACACCGAGTCGATCATCCGAGACGGGAGAGTGGACGTGGATTCATAAGTGGTCATTTCTCTAAGTAGCCAGCTACTTGGACAGCATGTAGTATCGACCTAGTTTTACTAGATTATTACACCGCTTAGACTACCCGGACACTGAAAGGTCAATCTTTTCTTACTGAACAGACAGCAGGGAGTAGGTGGTGGGAAGGGGCTTAAGGATAGGATTAGGTCCTTCACCACTGAATATAGCCAAGATAAGGCTAAAAAGGTGAATACTCTGGAGGATAGTTTGTCCGGAGTGGTGGCTGAGGGGAATTTCATAGAGATAGCTGTAGCTAGGCATACCCTCTTGCGCGTGGCTAGCAATTGCTATCAGGGTCAGATAGATGTAAGTTAAACAAAATGTCTAATGGGGCCGTGCATATGGGCGCAGAATTGTGCAAGGAAGAGATCCATCGAGGTTCCGATCGATACATTTGCGAGGTCATTACCCCGGCGGAGCGTTCTTTGAGGTTGACCAAGGACATTTTCGAGGTGTTTTGGCGGCATTTGAAAGCGGCTAGCTGCGAGGGTGAGGTTGCGGAGGGCGAAGTTCACTTAGCATTGAAGAAGATCGGCAGTGGCAAGAATCCGAGACTTGGTCTTCCCTATGAAATGTACTGGAGGCTGTCGCACATCTTCGTCCCGATTTTGACTGTCATTCTCAACAACTGGTTCCGGTAGTGGTCAATCTCCAACTGGATTTCCTGGCGTATGATCACGCGGTTGAAGTCAGTTTTCGCGAGCTTGTTGGGACGCCGAGCAGACTTGTACTGTCAGGGGACGAACTTGCATCTGATCTGCACAATCATAGAGGGTGCAGAAGACATTTGACTAAGTTGACTATCAATAGTTAGCTGCTATCCTGCAGACCGACAGATTCGCACACAACTTCTGAAAGTGGATCAGCCTCTTGTATCACTCCCTGAGTGCTGTGGTACAAGTGGACGGGGAGCAGTCAAGCGCTTTTGTGCTGTCTCAGTCGGTCCGACAGAGTTGTCCGCTGTCGCCCTTAATTTATGCTTTGGCGTTGGAGCTTCTTTGCTGGCTGGGGGACAGGGCGTGCACTCTGGTTCGACGCAGAATCGCCGTTTTTACTGGTAGGTCGCAAACATTGGGTCTGTAAAGAAGCCTGTTATCAGCATCCGTGTCATGGTGTGGGTTGGGATCACCACGCCTCAAGGCTGGCTTTCTTATGCCGCGAGAACTCGATTTTGGCGAGGAGTGTTAGGGAAGCCTTCCCTAGCATTACCAACATTCCTCCCATTTATTGGGTTAAAGGCTGTCGCGATCGTGGAAGGTTGTTCAGTTTCCTCAGCGAGTGTCGGTCGGCCTTGAAGGTCCTTCCTTGGTCGAGTGACCTTTCTCAGCTTCGATGACTATTGTATCGTGAATTATTGGAGGGGTCGCGAAGGATTCCCCGTGTGACCGTCTCGGCTTGTCGGCATCAGTTGCGCTTTTTCTGGTCTTAGGCACCAGCGGAGGATTATCTCAGCAACTCTTAGTTTTTGCTTAGCCGGTGACTGATTCGGAACGTGCTACCTCTCAATGACGCAATCTTCAGATGGGACAAGGCAGATTTTCCAGACTCATCGGTGTGGCCTTGGCTTAGAGGAAACCGTTTCTCTCGCATTCTACGATTGCCCTAGGTGCGCCCATTCTGGGTTTATGTCGGCGAGTTGACGGCTTGTATCGCTCCCGATCAGGCTGTGTCCATCGATCTCGCGTACGTCCGTGACAATGTGCTCCCCACCACCAACTTTCCCCAGAGTAAAACGGTTGGTGTTTTTTTTAATGTTGCTAGCCGTGACAAGAATGGTGGTGTGGACGTCGCAAAAAGAGGGAATCTTGCGAGACAAACGTTATTCGCATCAGGTTCTGGTTGTTTTAAGCATCAGCTTAGAGATTCACAACCTCCCCAGTTTGTTTTTGTCCACCATTTTTCATCTTGACCGCGTCAGCCTTTGATTTTCCCCATTCTGTCGTTTATTTTTCATCTTCCCCACTCCATTATTGTCTGTGCTTCTTAATTCTATCTATCGGTAGAATACAGCGGCCACTCTTATTAATTTAAGGGGTGGACGGGTCCTATTAACATTGTTTTGTTTAAGTTTTGTCTGTGTTGCATTTTTAGTTTGTTTTCTGGATTCATCTACCTTCCCCAATCATTTCAAGAATCATGAAATTATTATATATTTTTGTAAAAAAAACGAACTTTAGAGCGTTTCAAATTATGACATGAGGTGTTTTGTACGTTCCCTGTGAATGTATAATATATGTGGTACATGCAGGAGTAAGTGGTGATGGATGTGTTCTTGTGATGCACGAGTAAATTGTATTAAATGTATGGGTCCTGAGTCTGATTAACTAGGGCTAGTATAGCTAACGAAGACCATCCCACTCCATAATTCCCCATCGGCCTTGTGCCACAATTCCGTATTGTTCAGAATAAATCTCTAATTACTATAATTAATTACTTTTTAACCCCAGCATTCATGGAGAACTGATCTACAATTGCGCATTTATGGATGTCAGATAAATAGAACGAGCTCATTTTCATATAATTACTCATTTATAATTTTAACAAAAAACATGACGGTAAAAATATTTTGCATGTTAATTCCAATAATACTAAAATAAAACTGAACGAACTAACTGACAACATAATATTTCAGATAATTCCAATATCAACTCGATTTGTAAAAAAGCAATAAAATCTATTGTATATTAATCGAAAAAACAAAAACAAAAAAAAAGTTTACGTCTTCAATTAGATTCTAAAACACACAATAATATATATTCTAAGAAATAATCAATGAAAATTATCTAAATTTAAAGATTTCTCGAGCCTGCCTTCTGTGAAAGTGTAACAGTTTGTTCTGTCGATATTTCTCCAGAGAATGGGTCACCTAATTATGTTCGACTTATTAATAATGTAATAAATTAAAAACAGCTATATTTACTCTCTGGCAATATAATAGCCATATGAGCAATATTTTATTTCGAGAGAATTGAGTTTCGTCTGATATTGCAGAAATATTAAATGCCTTGACAAAATTCAGAATGAAAATGACATTCGAACGATCTATTGAAAAATCATGAGCCTAACCAGACAGACACCTAATCCTATCTCCACGTAGTTGCTTCTAGACAATCTGAAACATTATCGAAAATGAGTATTTGTTTTTCGTTTGTTTAACAAAAATAACAATACCATGAAGTACCTCTAACTTCACCTCAGCGTCCATTTTATTTTTCTTTGTTTATTGACATTAGTATTTCTTTGAGGAAGGAAACGGATCAAAAATTGCAGACTGTCACCAGATCAAAGATCACGCAGTTTTCTTTTGTTGTCTAGGTTTTCCTTGTTTGCTTTCTTTGATAGAAATCGATGCCAAATTGAAACTTAAAAAAAAAAAGAAGTAATGGAATACCAAACTATATTTTGATTATGGCGAATTTGTTTTTTTTTTGCCATCTGTGAATATGGCACAAGATCAGACAATTTGATTCTATAAGTAGCCAACATCATTACTGTTTTTGTTTTTTGTACTGTAACTTTTATAGAAAATTTTTATACAGCTTTCATATTAAAATTATTTTTACATTCCCTCTCTTTTTCTCGCAAATTAATCGTGAACCACTTGCACATCATTTTGCTAATAGATGAATTGATTTTCAAATAATTGCCAAAAATAATTTTTGCAGCAGCAAACTTTTTAATGCCAAATAATGTAAAGTGTCCTGAGGATTAATTTCAATATACTGAATATCGTGCATACCCGTGTAAAAGTCGAATTTTAAGCACAATTTCCGAATTCAATTTAGGTGAGCAGCGATTACTGGCATATTAAATTTTTGAGCTTCAGATTAATACGGGAATAAAAATTACATTTTTGGCATGACACGAACTTACAGATAAATTTTGATCTGTTTTTTTGTTTAAATCGGTTTCACCCCAAGCAAGGTTGTACAGGCACAAACACGCAGGGCTTACAGATGATGGAGGAATGAAAACAGAAACATTAGTAACGAGTAGAAAGAAAAAAAGAGCAACCAGGGGAACAGTAGATAGAGATTGATATTGCATTTAACCTTTTTCATATTATAGTTGACTGGAAAACATGGGATCGGAAGGGAGTTCCACAGATGAGAGGTGCGAGATTAACTGTCAGCATAGATGTTACGGCTACATTTAGCTAGCTGAACTGTAAATTGATGAGATTTCGCCGCCAGTCTAGTATTGCGCAGAGAGACAGAAAGAAGCAACCTTAGGACAGTGGGCAGGAAACTGAAGCCAAGGCCCCAGATCAGGACCAGTAATATTACTGATTCTTCTTTGGACCTTATTAAAGAAGCTCTAGGTAAATGTCAGGGACACCGAACCATATATGAAAACAAGATTCTAAGTATAGAATAATGGTAGACATAGATATGCAAGATAGATTCCGAAGAGAAAAATTGTCTCGCCCGACACAATAATTTTTTCTTGGAGTTGCTATCTTGTTTCATCCAGTTATGGTATTTTCCAAGTTTCTTTTGAAATAACTTCACAGTATATTCTCGGCAATAAATAAAGTTACTGCTTTATTTAGATACAACGAGGTTTCTTTCGCACAAAAAGAAAGGATAAAACTGTTACAATTAAGCGTCACTTTCCTGGACTTTGTAAGGTGGAATTGCATTAAAAGAATTTTTTTTTTATTTCTACAAGTAGCCAGAAATACATTCACTAAATAGAAAAAGTTTGATAAATGTCAATAATTACTTAAGTTACCAGAGCTTTCTAATATGCGAATTAATCATGCTACCAAATTTTATTTAAATTGATTTTTCAAAGCTGTCTGCAACAAAAAAGAAATTGTCAGACAAATCTGTAATTATTTTATGTTACAATGGTGCCCAAATCCTGTTATTTTATTTTTAATAAATGTTAGCTTTAAAAAAGAAATTGAATTCTACGCAGTTTTAATGTTTCATAGAAGTTTCAACCATGCAATTTTTTTTATAATTAAATAAAATTGATAACGTTCAGTAGTTATCGACGGTCAACTCAGTTTCCTAATTTTTTTCATCACTTATTTGCTAGTATTATTTGGAGAGTAAAGTTCAATTTCCTGTCTGCTCTTTTTCAAATACTTTTGCACTAACACCCTTTTAAAAAAAAGGGGGGGGGAAGAATCCATCTCTTATCACGAGCCGATTTAAATAGAGTAGGCTTTAGCTTCTGTTGGCAACCACTCTAGGAAACTGACAACAGGAACTCAATCTTTCCCCCAAAATCCTAAACTGAATCTATGGAGTGCTGTTATATATATATATATATATATATATATATATATATATATATATATAACGCTTTTATGAGATCTCACTAAAACGCGAGAAACACGCGCTTTGCGAAAAAGTTTCACGATATTCAATTTACTAGACGCTGAAATATTGGTCAGTTTCAATGTCCACACATATTTTATACGCGCAGCTTACCATTGTGACCCCCCCCTCGCAATAGGAGTAGCCAAAGGCTGCCGACACGCCCGACAACAAAAAACGCGAATCAATTGAATAAAACAAAATACCTACATATATATTATGAATATCTTTTTCCATCTCAGTTTAGAGGTAACTGGCTGAACAAAATCTTATTCATATACCTATACTTATTAATAAAAATCAATTTCTTGTTTAAGAGGCTATGGAATGATTATTCGAAATTTATCCTGCAAGAATAAACCACATGAACTAGATTTTGCTTTCGGAACTTGTGATGTTTTTATAAATTTCCCTTTAAACACAGGAGATTCATCGGTGTTGTATTTCTGTGCTCATACGTTGTGTTGTTTTCGTACTATTATTAAACGATATTCTATGGATGTAAAAATCGAATTGTAAACCTGGAGGGGGGACCAGAAAAATTCCCTAAACACCACAGAATATGCGCCATGGGAAAAAGAGGTTTTAAAACCCATAAAATATCGTTCAATAATATAGATAGTATGAAAACAGCATAATTTGATATTTATTTATATTACGTTTACAGACTGGTTCAAAATTGTGAACTTTAAGATTGAACTTGCATTTATAATTTTTTTTTTTTTTCACACAAGGACATCAGTTGTGTTTAAGACTGAAGAATTTCGCGAGGAACTCAAGTTAAATATTGTAAGTTTACGTATAGGTATTGTGAGTATACGCACAAATATTTTTCAGTCAGATAAACGGATAAACTTGTCAGTATGGATGGGAAATAAAGAAATAATAAATAAGACTCGGCATCAAAACATCACCAACCGAAATAATCTGACTAGAACATCTGTGGTCCTTCAAACAAGACAACATACATAAGCGAAGAAAATTTTCGTGTACATTGCAGAATAATGTCGATGTTTCAGAGTAAGCAGGCCATAGTGCAGGCCTTTATCGAATTGTGGAGAAACCTGAAGACATGAATAACAAGAAGAATGTTTTTCAACTTAAAGGACAACAGACAAAAATCTATTGAGTCACGTCCGAATTTACTGAGGAAGTATACCAAGTAGGAGTTAGTAATTAAAACTTAAAACACTTTACTGTCACTTTCGATGATTAAAAAAAAAAAAGGAAAATAAAAGCATTCGTTCTACGAAAATATTTTTTCAAAAATCTTATATAGGAATAAAATGTCGCTGTCGACAGTTGAGTTGGAACATAGATCGCCAGTGAGCAAACACAGGCGATCCCATTATTGAATTAAGTGGATCACGTGACCATAGAGGAAACGCATATGTGGAAGGTAGCGTGTGTCTAATTGATTGTTAATTCTATTCTATCCTCTATTACTATACGGATCGCTATTCTGTACTCTAGTCACTATACTGATTACTATTTGAGCGAGTATTATTGAGCAAGTACTATTAGTGCGAGTGCGATTCGAAGGCGTCCGACACCAGCATTGTTCAACGGCGTACTATAGTTGTACCTGGGATTACAAAGTCTACTACAACGAGACTTACAAAAATGACGAGTATTCGTTGTCATCACAAAAAATAAATAAATAATCAGTAATTTCTTAGGCGAATAATTACAAATAAACCTATTAATTCTTTAAAAGATTAATTCGTTTACGTTTCTGATATGGAAACTGAGCAGATACAAAGCTCTCCATATAATCTGGGTGAAGAGTATGTGCTTCCTTAAAATGGGAAAATAGAACCTTACTTGCATCCTACGTGGCTGAGTGGTTAAACAAACAGAATCTAACAGTGGATTCACTAACAAATAGGAACATAGATTCTATCCCTGTAGAGTAATGCATTTTCCTTTAACCAAGGTTTCTCGAATGCTCAGGATTCATACACTGTTCTATAAATAAAAATGGGTCATCTATTTCAAATAAGGACTATACACACTCTCTCTATATATATATTATATATATACACACACTAGTGTTTATCCAATAAAGGCCCAAGAGCCAATCAAAGTAGAGAGTTACTGAATAAGATTACGGGTATATCCAGGATAGATGACGGTTGAACCTGGATGTTAAGATTGTAGTGATCGAGGAAGCATTCTCTCTAAAATCTGTTCCCCAATATAATAGTCTTGGGGAAGAAGCTGAGTAGAGCTTCCCTCTCACCAATGGAATATGAAGGAGGAGGAGTCGACGTTGTGTACGTGGCACGGTGGATACTAGCGATGGACGTCTGAATTAGTGAAAGTAATGCAACTCATTTGAATATATTCTATTAAAATAGATATAGAGTAGCAAGATCACAGCGTTCGTCGGATGAAAAAAAAAAAATAAAAAAAAAATAAAAGTTGCAGGAAAGAAAATAATCGCCGACAAGGTCACGTAAATGCTTTTCAGCTGTAAAGGCCCTAGCAGTGAGGACTGGGCAGTTCCATCCCAGATATGGCAGAAATTAATATATATATATATATTATATATATATATATATATATATAAGGTTGGTGCAAAATAATGACGTTTTCTAACAGATGTTACTATGTGAGAAAACGTCATTATGTTTGCACCAACCTCTAACACACACACTCTGACGTGCCAAAGTCATAGGGGAGAAGTACGTGAAAGTAATGGTAAGTGGCGCCACCATGCCTCGTCATCACATTATAAATCAATCGTCTTATCACATTTACGAAGTCAGGATGAAAAATCTCGGATGCTGACTCAAGTTGAAATGAATAATTAGAGGTGGGGTTGCATCAGTTTTTCACACCGAAAATACACCATAAGAAGTCTAACTTAAAGGAAATTATCGTAATGAATTTTGGCTTTTCCTCGCAGAAAACAATTTTTTTTCGACAAATCTCCAGCTTGTTTTAAATCTTAACTACAAATTACATTAATACAATTCCATAGTTGAACTGAAAATCATTAAGGGGGACTAAAAAATGTCCACTTGTCTCTAGTGAGCAAGTCCTGTATTTTGATAATTTATAAGAAATGCCTGTCCGTTATCAATCGAGGAATCTCATATCTTGCAGTTTCAAAAATGACATCAAGTTCTTCCTGCAGAGCATAGAAACTTGCACAATACTCGTTCTTCACCCTCTCTTGAAACAGAATCACATCGCTAAACGTCCCCCCACCCAGAGTTGAAATGTATTTAAAATTAGATTTCAGTTTTTGTTATCTACGGACGAGTGCAGGAACAACCCTGAATTGTCCAGATATCTGGCGAATAGTTTCGAACCTGAATGACTAGGGGCTTTAACAAAGAGGTGAAAGAGCTATGTTTTAAATTAAGACTAATAGCAATCATTTGGTTACTCCACTGGAGAGCTACTAAGGGTGTCAATATTAACTCTCCTGCCAACATTAAACTTCACAGGATTAACTTTCAACTGTGATTTAAAAGTCACTGGCATTCAAACGAAATTGAACAGAGCTTCAGCTCATATCACTATTGGAACTGTTGAATAGTTAGCTAAATTAGCGTAAAACAATGACCGATTTATTAAATGTCCAGTGTGTTCGCCAGATCTTAACTATATCGAAAGGTTTGGAGCATCATCAGGAGATGCCGTTATGAGGACAGAAAAAGTTTTAGCCAAGAATAAACCACAGGAAGCAATACCAACTGTTTGTAAAACAGTCACAACTGAAGAAATTCTGAATTTAATGTCTTCTATGGTGCTTTAAGTAAGGAAATAGAAATTATATCAACAAATAAAGTTACTTTTCTACTGTGTTATTTGACCAAAGCTTGAGTAAATCATTGTTCAGCGTTTCCTTTATCATACTACAACTAAATTACTACAAAGTAATTTGACAAGTTTGTATATAAATTGGAACAGTTTAAATACTGACACACTGTAAAATTGTTTTTTTCAATATTTAATAAGATCACGGATTTTGTGATATTACGTATCAACTCACGATGATCAGAAGGCCATGAGTTATGCCCTATTATTTTGGAACCCAGTGTATATGTAAACGTACATTATCTTACACACAATCAAAAATGTTTGCTTGATCTTTTCATAAATTATTTTCTTCTAGAAACTGTATCTAATTTGTTTTTGTGCATTCCTTTGAAAGCGCTAATATGATGGTGATCTTGACCAAACGCCGTTAACATCTCCAATGACAGAACCTAATTGCAATGAAAAACGCACTCCCATCACATAAATCAAAAGAAAAGTACGTTAAATAATACAATGAACAAACCTACCAGAGGGAAAATATAAAAGATAGATTTGAATATTGTCTTATGTTTAATCATATTCAGTACACGGTGCCAACAGAAACAAGTGATACAAAACAAGAAATGTTGGGGAATGTTCAAACGTAAATTGGAAAACTTCCTAAAACAGTTTTGACATGGAAAATTTCAGCAATTTGGCAACATAACCATGGCTCTTTCAAGGTAATATCTTTTTAAAAATTTTCCTATTATAATGGTGCTTGTCCCTCCCTCCCTTAGTTCGCACGACCATTATGTCATGCCAATACCTTATAAGTTATGGACTATTCAGTTTTGATCGCGCACAATGGAAAATGACGCTACTTGGTTTCAGTGAAAAAATGAAAGGGTATATAAAAATGTTTAACAGCCGTTTCAAGGAAATGGAAAACTTGTCAATTTAAAAATCTTTTCATTTGTACCCACTTAGAATAACGATGAGCATTCTTATTTATGATTGTCATTGTAATAGTTCGTTAAAGTCGTTAAGCTCAAATATTTAACGTTGCGATCGGAGAAATTGCTACGGATATTTTATTGTAGTAGGACTTGGCATGGGCTAAATCATTAACTTAAGAATTAAGATTCATCAGAATATTAAATAGCAATACAGTGAAATTTTCATTGGTTAAAACTACTTATAATACATTCTTAACGAAAACCTCGTTACAGATATAAGGTGTTGGGCAAAGCTAATTTATTGGCAATTGTACAAACGGACTACGCTCAACCGGACTAAGCAAATGGTTATAACACGAAATAACTTTTTCTTGAACATAAGAAATAAAAAAAACCTTTTGATTTTCAAATATCAAACCCTATCCAATACAGAAATCTAGATAAACTGAAGTGAAATCATACGTACACTTCTAGTTGATTTTCATCAGTGCTATTCAGCAGTGTAGTTCTGATTGAGGTAAAAAAACACCTTTGGAGAGACAAACCTATATTCCTGTTGCTTTGGAAAACCTATCTGCATGATAAATTCTTATCAATTGAGTTAGATGTTTATTGACTAGTGGAAGATTAAGCCTAACAATATTAATTCATCCCATGCATACTGCAGAATACTCCGTGGCGCAATATTCGACATTGTTTTTGTGTTACACATACTGTTAATATTAGTAGTAATATCTTATTTCATGAAACAATTTTTATCTAGTATTTCTTTCATTTTAATTTCAGATGCGTTTTATTACACATTCCTGAAGATGAGTGGGACTATGCTTATGACAATAGTTCAGATAAAAATATTGAACGAAAAAAAAAAAAAAAGTATGTGTGTGTGTGGGGTGGTGGGGTGGTGGGGGGTTCGAGCAATTCAGACGGCGGCATTGCTTATTAGTGTAACTATTTAATTTAATAGAAAAAAACTCAAAGTATCTTTATTATTGCTGGGCTTTATCAGAGCCAACAAATAGCTGCAGAAAAGATGCGAGTTCTCATCTTGGTACAGTGTAACCCGGATATAAGAGAGATTTTCTCTGGTCCCAAATTAGAGCCATACTTACCTAAACAAAATATACCAAAACCTGTTATAAGAGAAACCCGGATATAAGAGACTTATCCGGTCCCGTCAACTCTCTTATATCCGGGTTACACCGTATTTTTCTTTGGGAATGTGGTCGGGCTGCATACCCTTCAGTTTTCAAAATAAATTGCCCGAAATCATTTTTTTTTTTTTTTGGTGTGAGGGGGGTGAAATCAGAATTCTAGCACGACCAGACATAATTGATAAATTTTTTTTAACCCTAACAAAAACATCTTTCAATGAGAGGCTCATATCTAAACGACCAGTTGAATGTGCTATATGAAAAGAACATTACTTGTTATAGGGGTTGATATCAAAAAGAGCCAACAAATATGCAGAACAGATACTTAGCGGCCATAAACAATGTAAATTATTTAAAAATATAAGACATTCATGGGTTCTTATCACATAGGTTTCACTTCATGCAGTAGACAATTAAATATTTCTGATTGCAGTGCATTTGTTTGCGTCTTCAGATGAAAAAGAATGTGTATTTTGAAGTCTTTGAGAGGAACTTGTTCCCCCACTCTCTCATATATATATATATATATATATATATATATAGTGGCTATTAATGCATTACTCTTCAAGTACGAATTGAGTTCTGTGGGCCACGGGCGTATTTTGTATAGAAAATGTTAAAAATTCCCTGTCGTGCGACGATAGCCCATAGTTAGGTTCTCTGACTGATGTCAAATAGGTCGGGTTTCGATCTCGGCTTGAAGTCATCAGATGTCTAGCAACACTGAAGAGCTATGACACGGCGAAACTGTCCATCTTTAGATGACATTATATATATATATATATATATATATATATATATATATATATATATATATATATATATATATAGAGAGAGAGAGAGAGAGATAGATAGATAGATAGATAGATATCTCAACATTGAGGCTTTTTCTAAAAGACTAGATGCTATGGCGTGTGCCTATAGCTATGTTCATTGCAAATGTTCAGCTCTACTCTTTAGTTTTACAAGGGCAAACAGTTACAGCTCGGCCTTACCATGCAAAATCGTATCCTTCATATTTCCTTTGTATTCCATTTTTAAGGAAATTCTACTCAGATTTCTTCCCCACCTCAGCGCTCCGAGATTTG
This sequence comes from Acanthosepion lycidas, assembly GCA_963932145.1. Lineage (NCBI taxonomy): Eukaryota > Metazoa > Mollusca > Cephalopoda > Sepiida > Sepiidae > Acanthosepion > Acanthosepion lycidas. Next base: position 104,113,411 of record OZ010576.1, on the reverse strand, counting down.
TCACCTTGTGAAAATCATTCGCGTGGATGCTTCTCTGAATACTGCAGTCTTTACCGCTTCAAATCAAGATTAAATCGCTATATATCCTCATCTTTATAATTCTGACGTTTTCCCTTCTTTCAGTAACACTACCATGAGTGGTTTTTAAACCGTGTATTAATCTTTAATATTAAAAGTCTCCGAACGATTTTGAAATTACTAAAAAAAGAAAAAAATTATCTACTACCTTTACTGTATATAAACAAATTTTCGGCGTATCAGGAGTTTTGAGAAATGAAACTATACGGTTAAATTTAAGCGAGTGCTTTTGAAATTCAAATAAACGGGGTTGTTGGAATAATTCTCAGTAATAAATCAGGTTTTTTGTTGCCATAGAATGCCTGGAGTCTAAATTAAGGAGTGTGAGGAGTTTTAAAAAATCATAATAAAACGAGGAAATTAATATCGTAGAAACTCCAATACTTAAATAGTCAGAAAAGAAAATGGACTCTTTATGAGACACTAGCTAATTGCAACAAACTACCTTGTTACGACCGTGGGAGGTTGACACCCAATCCTTAAAGTAAATGGAAACACTATGGAAGAATTTGAGAGAAATTATGTTTATAGCATTCATTAGTCTTCCTTAAGTCGCGACACTTGTGTAAATTGAAAAATATTAATTTATTTTATTTCCGGAAGTGGGGGTTCTGCTTATATTATCGATAAAACGTACAATAAATCCTTGACTTTTGCATAGCTGTTATTTACAAATGTCAAGTGTGAAAGTATAGTAACATCGATATTTTTTTTAATATTTTAATTTATTCTTCGTAATCTGTTTTATTCAATTTTAAATGGCTTTGACTGTAAATTTACTATAGTTACCGTTCTTGTTTTCTGATAATGTCGTGATTGGTCATCCGTACATATATAAAAAAAATCAGAACGATCATACACAGACACAAAAAAATTCAAATTCTCTTTAAAATATTGGTGTTTGGTGATTTGTACTATTTTTCTCTTTTCCATTTATGATTAGTAAATATAGTTTTACTTAATATCATGTGAAAGGTTGAAATTAATAAACATTTAAAACCGAATTATCTTCAACAGATTATCACTCTCTTCCCGACAGTAGAACTCTTCCTTTTACTTGCTTCTCTGATAACTACAATCTTCAAAAATTTAAATACAACGTCAATCGTCATCTTCTGATGCCTTGATCCCGTTTCTTCTTTTTTATCCTTTCCTCAATCCCCCATCTATACCCAGTCTTTCTCTTGCTTTCACTCTGTAACCCCCTGCATACTAGGGGTACTCCCGCCTTGCTTAGAGTGAAATGCTTAATAAAAAAAAATTAAAAAAATTATTCATCGAATTTTTTTTTACGACAACAGTGTCTTTAATATAATCACTTATAATAATTAAAAGTTCTAATTAAATGATGCCTTAGTTTTATTGCAGTTTTTATTTTAGGATTCAGAGCGACTTTAGCAAAATTCGGTAACTATGAAATAAAAGTCGATTGAAAATTGATTTTAGGGCTGTTCTGGAATGGGCATTTGGGGTCTAAGACCGCCCAGCAAATTTTCAAATAACTGAAAATCGTGGGATCCAAATAAAAACCCACTACAACAATACCAGAAGCGTACTTGCAGTAGTGGAGCTTACAAGGGCTAAATCTCATTCCTAAACATATTTTTTTTAAATATTAACTATGGAGGTCTACATAACACCTTACTACAACAATAACAGGGCTGTACTTTCTGGAGGGGGCTTGAATGAATCAAAGATTAATTGCAGTAGAGTATAACAATAAAAAAAATACTTGTCATTCCTTTTAATAATACATATTTTGAGGATCTTTGCTTTTAAGTTTTAAAAAAAAACACACACACACACAGAATGCCGTGATAAAACATGGCATTCTGTGATTTTTTTCCAGCGAATTATAGTGAGTAAACAGATTAATTAGCTACAATAAACTTGACATTTCAGTTAAATAAAGACATTATGCCACAAAATTTAATTTCTTCTTACGCGATCAGTCGCCGAATTTATTCTGATGAATACAAAAAAATTTTACTATTTTTAAAATCCTCTGCAAGCCCACACTAGATAGTATTTCATTTGACCTCTATCATTTCCAAAACCTGTTTTGTCACCCATTTACAAAATGTTCATTATGCAGATGACTCATTAGTCCTCTCTGCCCTCGTCTTACAACATTCTCCAAGCATTCTTTCCTCATTATGTGTTCCTAAAATTTCAACTGTCTTTTTCTAACTACAAATCTCATTTTTGTTGCCATTTTCTTGAAAGCTTTCTCGATGGCACATGCTCCTCAATGGAATTCTCGACATTCTTCTGTAGAACCACATCTGGTATCTATTGTCTTCTCTTCATCTACGAGAAAACTGTCCAGCATTCACTGCAAATAGGGCTGTTCATTACATTTTTTTTCTAATTACCATTTTTCTGCTACTAAATATTTTATTTACGTTTTACAAGGCATCTTTCGTTTTTCTAATGCCCCTTTGAATTTTGGTGTCAAATCTTTAAGATGGAAAAAAACAAACAAACGATGGGATCACTGTAGTACTACCTGCACAAAGTTACGGATTATATTCATAATTACCTGGAAAAAGATCTTAGAGATGAGCAACCAAAAAATTTGAAATAAGAACAACGAAGATGTATTTATATAGAAGAATAGTAACGATCGAGCATCTGGTATACAGAGTATTCCCCAAGCTGGTTCCGAAGAACATCTAGCGAATATAATGAGTTCGATCTTTAACTTTCCTAACCAAGGCATTTACTGCAGCGCAATATATAAAACAGGTTATACTGTAGAAGACTTCCCTAATGTGGTAACTTCCATCATTATTGGAAGCCGAATGGTTGTAGACTTGTGCAACAATAAGTTAAGCTTAATACTTTTATTAGGGCAGCGAGGGCGACCCAAACTAATTGTTGTCACGTACATTGCTCATGCGTATGTAGTGGAATCATTAGCGGTTCAGAACGAGAAATCAGCGGTCATTGTTATATTCACGTTCCAAACAAATAATTTGGGGAAATATATGAATCCATCCTTTCAGTTTCCTCAGTACACAGTTAAATAGCAGAGCAAATTATGGTTCTGGAGTCGTAGATGGTATTCAGTCTAGAAGGAAAAATTAAATATTGTGAAGTCCTGGCGGAACACATTATCTAGCCATGGAATCTAAATTAGGGTTCAAAATTAGCGCTGCTGCCACCTGCCATGTTTTAATTGCTGCCGTTGAAGAACAGCTGTCTTTGGTGTTGATTCGAGAATTTGGTGACAGTTGTGTGTTCAATCCCTGCGCGGGGTAGTGTGTACTTGAATTCAGTGAAAACAGGTGAGCAATACTAGAAATAATTAGATGATATATCCTGAGATATGGGAAATGGAATGAGAACAGTCTATCCATGTAGACTAAATAAAGGCTTCATTTCAGAATTCCTTGTAGGTTACCTACATGGATATACATCTGATTGAGGCCGGAGTGGTACACAACAGTAGAAAAGTTGTGATAAAGTTGAGGACAATAGTCCAAAAATACATAGTGTAAATAATAGTAAATATATCTGAGGTAATATAGAAGTTACCAGAAATCAGATCCTTTTTCTAGTTGCACGATGTTTCATATCGATTGACTATGAAATGGAAAGAAATAATTAAATCTTACTTGTAAAATCTACAATACTTATATTGTGCGCAGAACAGCAGACATATTTCGATTTGTTTAGTCTCACATCCGATATCAAAGAAAAGATTCAGAAATTAGCGCTAATATTGCTGTAGGTCACATGATATCTTAAAAAGCCTGTCATTGATCGAGATTCGCCAATCAACACTTCATTGCGCGTTTATTTGGTTAAGTGTTTCTTGAAATGAGTGATGCATTTAATATTCAGTATTATTTGCGACCACTTAACTGTTATTTCTATCACATTTAGTATTGTGGGAGGGGGGTTCTAATACTAAAACTGTTTTTTTACCTTTGTTTCGTAAATAGGTTGGTTGGTTGGGTTTTATAGCATATCAACCACTGTGGGTCATTTAATGCCAAATCAAGGCATATATATATATATATATATATATATATATATATATATATATATGTGTGTGTGTGTGTGTGTGTGTACAAATATACCTATACATATATTAAATATACAGTACTATTAAACATACAGCTGGCAACATTATTTTTTTCCCCAAAAACGTATAGCTGGCAACATTATTTTTTCCAAAAAACGTGTAGCTGGCAACATTATTTTTCCGAAAACATTATCTGAGGCCTTGCTGTTGGATATAGTTTGTCGCCATACCCAGGACGCGGATGTAGTTTATCGCCATACCCAGGACGCGGATGTAGTTTATCGCCATACCCAGGACGCGGATGTAGTTTATCGCCATACCCAGGACGCGGATGTAGTTTATCGCCATACCCAGGACGCGGATGTAGTTTATCGCCATACCCAGGACGCGGATGTAGTTTATCGCCATACCCAGGACGCGGATGTAGTTTATCGCCATACCCAGGACGCGGATGTAGTTTATCGCCATACCCAGGACGTTTGTAAATAGGGTTTTCATTGTAATTATTCAGTGGGAAAATTTTAATGGTTTTTATCCTACAGCCCAAAGTTGTACATATGGTACTAGTTAGGACTTCATAGAAGTTCTGGCCTATTAGTATTTGTAAAACGACTGAAAATTGTAAAATGTGAAGTTTTGGTGCTAGTAAAATGTTTGAGCGATTGGATCAGTGATTGTGACTAGCTAGTTGAAAAGATAAGAAAATGATTACTAACACCCCCCTCCACATTGTTGGCATGAGCCTTAATTATAATTTTATTACAATAAATATTTTTCTATCAGTCTTTGGCAGAGATCTTTTCATGCACCATGTCCTTTCAGGACGTAGACGATCATGGCTCTCCACTTCCTTCTCAGCAAGTTCCTTCACTCTGCCACCTCCCGCAGACAAAATTCTGTCATCCACTTGCTTGAGGCCGCTAGGTATGTCATGCATTGTATTCCCTTGTCTTTCTTTCCCTCTATTCGACCCATGAGTGTCAGATTCTCCAGGCCCTCCTTCCTCATTTGTCCCAGGAACTTCATCTGCTTCTTCCTGATTTTAAGTATAAGCCTCCTCCTTGTTTGCATCCTCTCTAAAACCTCATCGTTGCTCACACGCTCGGTCTATGATATCCTTAACATCCTTCTGTAGAACCACATATTCGTCACTACGACTCTCTTCATCTTTGTGAAAATCTTCTATATTCGCTGCGGTAAAGAAGGACAAATATCACGTAAGAGCTCGGTATTCTTTGTCAACAAAGAAATCATCCTGTCTTGCAATACTCTGCTCAGCTTTTGGAATGTGTCCTTGGCCATCCCACTACATCTACGGATCTCACTGTCGCATTTAACTCATACAGTTACTATTTTGGTGAATTACCTCTCTTCCCGTGCTAGCTTCGACCGTACGTATATTAAACTTGAAACAATAGAGAAAATGTCAACATAGCCCCGCCGATTACCGGTTATTTGACTTGGCATCTTCATTACTGACGTTCAATCCCAGAGAAATTAACTCTCTGAGGCGTTCCCAAAAACAGATGCTGAGAGAGTTGTACTATTTATAGTTTCTGGTTCTATATACGAGTGGGACTCCTCCTTTAAACTGCCTTGTGCCATCTTCCATTCCAGTTGGTCTCTGAATAACTAGAGATTAGCATGACCCTGCGTTCCATTTTTGGCGCATTAACGTGGGATAACGTTTAACGAACTAGGCTAACAGACAGTTACTAAGTATTTAGGTTGAACTTCAGTAGGCACCCCATACTTGCAGCCTTGTGCCAAAACTTAGCTATGCTTAGTAAATAACAGACAGCGTTATACGCATTTTGATTAAATTGTAAAACCAATTCTTGTCCAAGAAACAAAGATAGGGGAACATTTTATTTTCGTTTGCATTTAGAATTAAAATGTATTTTTCAGTGATGTACTGGACATTTGAGACAATTATACAGGCGTATGCTGAGAATAGGATCGATTAAACATGGGAGTAACGAGGTGGTTCAAAAACAAAAAGGATATTTAGAATAAAAATTAAAATAAAGAGAAATGAAGTTGAAATTTTTAAGGAACAGGAGGACAGAGGACTTGGAGAATTTGACACTTCTATGACATTGAGGGACAGAGGGGGGAAACAACGAGTACCATGCCTAACAAGCTTATGTAAATAGATGACAACAGGAGGGTGAGTGGAAAGACAAACAATGCTAAAAGCTACAAAGGATAGGAAACTGGAGAGACATTATCACCGGCATCCTGAATGGACACCAAATCTAACATTTAGGGAAGTAGACATCATTGTTTTATTTCAGTCCCCTCCCCGGCCACATCCAAATCACTGAACTTCCAGGGGACTTGCTTTAGCGGCTGATCTGTGTAGAGTTTCTCACAATTTTAGCACAGTGCAACATTGTTTTCTGTGCAAAATCCTTACAGGACGTAGGGGATCATAGCTCTTCATAACTTCGTCTTTTGCTATCCTACATAGTTTGACATTTTACCACCCCTCTTTACCCTTGTTCGGCTATCCATTCCCACACATCCGATCAATAGCTTACGCGCTGCTGCTTCTGCATTATCTTGTAAGCTTTAAATTCTCTAGATCTTCTTTCCTCATATCTGTTTATTTTTTCCACAGAAGCAAAAATAGAACATCAGTTTAGTTAATGGTGACATGCATTTTTTGGATAAAATCATGCGGAACTCATGAAATAGACTAAGAGAAATCAATATTTCAAAGCATATGCGAAGTCTTGATAACAAAAACATCTTGATAGTTACCTTCCTCATCCTTATATGCTGAAAGATTATTTCATTATCATAAATTTTCATCTGATCTCTAACATGCTTCAGTGCTGCAATAAATATGGATAGAAATGATAAATACCAGTATTTCTGACTTTTACTTGCGGTCATAAATATAATACCAATAACAAAGTTCCTTAACAACTACAATATCGTATTCTTAGCATTTTCGGTAGAACCACATGTGTCACTGCAAAACTTTATCCATGAGGTCTAACATACACTGCTCGTATAAGCAAATACAAGAATCAGTTTTGCTCTGGTCTCTGACGATATTATCCTTGCTTAGCTTCTGGAAGGATTTTTTTTCCACGTGTCTATATTGTAGCTGCATTCAGATAAATTTGGAAAATACATGTGTGTGTGTGTGTCTTTGAAGTTACTATTCAAAAATTATTCAGGTTTCATGATACACACGAAAATATTGTACATATAACATCTGAACTTAAATAGCAAGACTGGATGAATCACAATCCAGTTTTGTTTTTACTCTATTCCATGAATTATAAAGGCATAAAGGCATTCTGTGGAAAAGAGTGCTGCTACGATTTGTGGGTATATTAAGAAAGTATTTGCCTTCAAGTGTTATATTGAATTTAAAATAAGTGCAACCTAAAAGGAAAATTCACCACCCCCACTCAAGCAAAGATAAACCAGATGTTGCTTTCTACAAAAAGAAAGCGGCAGATCCCTCTAGCTAAAAAGATTACAGGCATTTCAATAAATGCGTTTGTAAAATGGAACAATATGTTCCAAGTGTTGTGGAAATCGGCAATTTGAAAGCCTTATATTCATTGAAATTTACATGTAAAAACAATTCAAAATAATTGTTAATAATTAAAGAGCCAATTTATAATCATTTCACCACAGATAAGGCAAAGCCACTACGATT
>OZ010576.1:104057704-104097704 GCA_963932145.1 Acanthosepion lycidas | reverse complement strand
GAATTAAATAAATTTCTTGAAAATTTGACAAAAATATATAGTACTGTTTAGTAAAGGTTAATGTAGAGGAAGTGACAAGTTCTGTTAAAATTTTAGATCAAATCCTAATTACAATTTTTATGAAAAAACGGTTGTTTCTTTGGCTAAAAAAATAAACACCTATCTTACAAACTTTCTCCATCTGACGGTACATGGTCGATTGAAATGTGGTTTAACATCTTTGCTCATTCCAGAGCAATTTGTCGTCGATTGCATTCTGCTCATAGCGCCATCAAATTCCGATGAATACAACAATCTAACTTCATACCTTTCTCCAGAACCAAAAATTCTGAAAAACCATTTCCGTACTGCATTACAGTTATTACCCCTTTTATCATAAACCCTACACTTTTAGAGATCTCCATGACCTTACTCCCTGCCTTGAACTCCCATAACATTATGGGACATAAATGCACTTTAAATCCATCTATTATTAGGTTGGTGCAAAAATAATGTCGTTTTTCTTTTGAAGTTGAACGTCAAAAAACGACATTATTTTTGCACCAACCTAATAGTAGGATCTTAAATATAATTTTTATACACTGCACGCTGCCATTGCAGTGCAAAAATGGAGATATGCTAGTGTACGCCAAATTTGTTAATTTGTTACATATGATTATTAGTTATGACGCATTCGTCATTACAGTTGATTCCCCAAAACGAAAACTATTTATGACTAAACCTAATAGATATTCAAGAAACAGAAATTGGCAAATGACATTTTGCACTTTCTAGATTTATTTTTTTCCCATTTATTTTATTAATCGGAAATTTTACGCCTTTATTTACTGTTATTTGCAGTGGTTCCCAAACTTATTTCTATGGGTCGCATTTTTAAAATGAAAATTTGCTAGTGGATCAAATTTTATGTGATAAAAACTACATTTTTAATATTTGATATAATGCAAAAATATCCCAGTGATAAAATCGGTCAATAATTATTTATAACTATTTATATTTGGGCTCATATATACAATTATAAGTAATACCATAATATTTTAAATTTTGAAATGTTTATGGCATGTGAACTTTTTAAAACTGTTTCTAAATCTGATTATCTTTCAATCATTCGCCCCATTTCATAGTTGGGGTGAATGATTGAAAGATACCGTTTGGAAACAACAGACTTAGTGTAATAATAAGAATCTGTGGAGAGTCATGACGGCCCACAACCTAAGAGGACTCGGTACATAAAAGACTTATTTTGTAAGATACATGGTTAACATTAATGATTAGCACAGAAAGATTTGTTAAAGTCATTAATGGCGGAGATATTTATCCAAACTTTATATGTTGAAGATCCCTGGGCAGTATCCTTTCTGGATGTGAGTGATCATGGCTTTCTACAATTTTATGTCGGTTGTATGTCTTTTTGCTGTATCTCCTAATCTGTTTGCCAACCATTTACCTAAGCTTGATCAGTAGGTTACGCGCTGCTTTTCTCTGTCCCTTTTGCTTTCGCTTTGTCCTGTAAGGATCAAATTTTCCCCTCTTTCCTTATATGCCATAGAAATTTCAAATGCCATTTTTTGATGCTACATATAATTGTCCTTTTTATTTCTATTTTCTCTAAAACTTATTTTTTAGTTTTGAGATTTTCGTTATATTTAGGCAGTCCTGTTTATTTTTCGTCGAGAGCAAAAATAAACACCAGTTCAATCAATGGTGATAGATGCATTTTTGATTGATAAAAAATTATGCGGAATTCATAAAAATGGAGAAATAATATTTAAAAGCACAAGCAAAGTTTCGATAGAAAAAAGTCGATTTCTTCCTCTTCTGCTCACTTTCTTCCTCATCCAGATATACTGAAAAAAATACTTCATTATCATAATTTTTCTGATCTTTAACATGACCAAATGTCACAATAAATAATGGAAGGAAATTATAAATGCCAATACATGTGACGCTTTCACATAAGGACATAAATATAATACTTGATAACAAAGTCTCTTAACAGCTACAATCACCTTGCGTTTTAATATCTGTCTCAATTGGAACGCTTATTTAAATGTGAGATCTAAAAATCATATCAATCACATGATAATGTTTACCCTCTTCTAAAGTCAAATCTTATTTTACATGATGCCTACGCGATTTAATTCCAGACATATTGATTCAATGAATTTCAACGATTCTCGTTTCGAAATAATCAGTGTTGTAGATACTTGAGCAATTTCGACACCGCTCCCGTTTTAAATGAGCTGCAAGTGCCCAAGTGTAAAATCTTACTATAATATACAACTTTATTTTAAACCAGTTCTTTCCGATCAAAGAAATAATTCCCTAAGATAATTTTAGAATTTCAACGAAAACCGACCACAGATTAGCAGATTGAAACTTGTAATATAGATCTTCCAATAGACACCTTGCAGACAGGTTTGGTTTGTTTTGCGGCATATCAACATCAATGGATTATTTAATGCCGACAAGATTTTTTATTGCTGGTAATATTTTTTTTTCCAAAAATGATTGACAAGCATGGCTTTGATAGTCATTTACTGTGAAGGCTTGAAAATTTCTACATGCGATATTGCATGTAGAAAAAAAATTACAATTCTGTAATTTGAACTTCTGAGTGACTGTCTTGAACAATGTTACATCAGGTCAGTATTAGTGCTACTAGCACTATGTAAACCAGTACTACCTGCCATATTGTCAGGACATCAGATATTCCCCATCAGTCTTTTCTTGTAGTATAGTAGTTAGGCACTCAGCAGGATTAAAACAAAGACCTATCAAAAGCCGGAAGAAACTTCATGTAGGGCCAATGGCTATCTAGCACAAGGGATGGACTGGGATCCGTCGTAATGCCATCAACCATAAGCAGTGGTGATACGGCATCAATAGAGCGCTTGCTAAACTTAAGTCAACAGCCAAGGCGAAGGTTATCCCCAATGGAATCAACAGCCACGTGTCAGTTACCAAGGTGAACGTTTAAGTTGGAGGACATTGGTTGCGGTTTGACCTGGAAAGGGATGGGCTTTAGCAGACTTAAGACACGTTATGCATGAATGAATACATCTCCGACTTTCAACTCGTATGTGAAGAGAATTGGTCAACGACCAAACCGGGTCATAGGGCAGACGATTTTCGAAAACAGAATACCATTATTTAAAAAACAGTTGCAAAAAAAAATAAAATAAAATAAATCACTGTTTGGAATCTTTAGTATCGCTATATAAACGCAATGTGCTGTTTTCGCCGGTTCATAGATTTAGATTAAAAAGAACAATGCCTAAGAAAATGAATCAAATAAGATAGAAACTATCTTCAGGACATTCAAAGCTAATTGCTTTTTTTTTTATTAACAAACGAGAATGTTTGATGGCATTTCAATGTTTATTCACGTCCTCCCTTGAGATCCCGGATTGGAAATGACGATTTACTGAAGAACAAATACCAAAGGAATTAAATAAAACGAAAGACGGAAGATAAATTGTACAGAGTACTATAAAATCTACAATTATTCTATGTGCAGTGTTCATTCAAAACCTGGGTGGTCATGTCTCTCCACATCTTCCTATATTTTGTCACTCCAGCGAAAGGTTTTTGTCACAATCCTTCCAACTCCTTGTTCTGCCAACCATTCCCTCAAGCATTTTCGGAATATTACTGTTTCCCACTTGCCTTTGCCATGTCCTGTGAGGGTTAAGTTTTCCAGGCCTTTATTTCTCATTGCGTACAATAATTTTATAATACCTCATCTCACAGATATAGACAAATTTCAATTCACTTTCCAGTTTTATGTATGTCCTTTTTATTTCCATTTTCCTTAAAACTTCCGTTACTCATATATTCAGTCCATATTATTTTCAGCATTCTCCTGAAGATCCACATTTGTTACTTCAAGTCGCTTATTTTTGAGATTGTCTAACATTCACTGCCATATAGGACATATCAAAACTGCCACGCGATATCTGCTTACAATCTCCGTTAATTTTCTTGCCTTAAATATGCCCATGGATTTTAAAATTTTCTTCCCTTCTAATATGTCCTCGTACGATCACCGAAGTTAAGAAATGACGAGTCTGGATAATGCCTAGATGAGTGACTGCTTGTGAATACCAGGTGCTGAAAGCTTGTATGCGTGGATAGTATGATGGATCGCGGCTCGGAATGAGAAATCAGGGAGCCAAGTTCCAATTCCAGTAGAGTTCGTTATAGTAACCTACACGCAAAAATACCCCTGGGAAAAGTATGAATCAACGTCTTTATCCACCTTATACGAGTTAAATAGGACTTGTATCAGTAAATCATTATCTCCGAAAGAAAATTCTTACAATCCAAAAATATTTATTTGTTTTAAATAACCTGCAAAAAGTTAAACCGTAAAAAATAAAAATAAAAAATCGACCATTTCTATCGCTTCAAAATTATATTCCTTTGTGACAAAATTATTTAGTATTCATTGCTAAAGAGCTTATATATTGTTTGGATGTCTAAAATTGACTTCTTGCATATTCTCTATTAATCAGACTAATTTTAATTCTGTTATTTCGCCTATGGGGATTTTCTCATAAATTACTAATTTGTTATACGCACAATAAAAACAAATCGAGTCTTACTCAGGTGTGAAGGTGAAGTAGAGCATTTTATATACTCGTATATAGCAAGGTTTTTTTTTTGTTTAAATCAGGCCAAAAAATTAGATGCCGCACTATACATGAGGTCTACTTATACTCTATACGGTGATTTTTATTTACAAAAGGTTTTACGTGAAAAGGAAGATCATTGTAGTGTGAGCTCAAAAGAAGTTACCGTAAATAGAGAAAAACGTTCAGAGATTGGTGGGGGTGTCTTAAAAAATTAGTTGTTATAAAAGCTCCTTGCCAGCGAGAGTAAAGTATCAGCGAAGCTCACAAAGTTCTCGGTCAGTACTTCAAAGAAAATATAAAGTTATCAAATTTTGTTTAGAAGTTGGTAGAATAATTATGGCGGAAGTTGTATTGTATGTTAAAGTGAAAGTTAAACGGATAACAACACTGCAACAGTAATTTGGAACAGGATTAGATCACAGATAATCAAATTGGGTAGAGTTTGTGCTCAATTTTTGTCATCCTTATTTGCCAAGCATTTGATTTCCCTTGTGAAGCAACTGCTTACTGGCCTAACATAAGATCGATTTTTTTTTTGGTCTGGAATCCATGACTACATTCGTTACGGGAAAACAGAAATCATTTTCAGATACTTTTTTTTTTGAATCGATGGCTTGCATTCCGCGTTGATTATATAAAGATTCTCAATGCTTTTTACAACGAAGGGTGAAAAAAATGCGTTCAGGAAGATTCGCAACAGAATGCATTTCATTGCTTTTTTTAAGATATAAAAAACATGGTTACTCATCGTTTTTTTTTTTTGTTTTTTTTTTTTCAGCATTACTTGCTTGCATAACAAATGCGGGGTGCCTCCCCCAAGATACTGAAATGATATGATCAAAACAATTGCATAAAATGTTTTCTGTTGTCCCTGTGATGAAAACAAGATAAATTATGTCAATCTTCACCAGATAGCCAATTCAAACCAACTGATATTTTACCAGGACTGTAGGTTTAATATTTGGTTTATTAATATCATATTCTTTCCTTTCAAAACGGTTTATCTACCTACGCAGTTTCTTAGACAACTGCTGGTAAAATAAAATAAAAAATAAATAATAATGAAAAAAACAAAAAAACAAAAACATCTTTTCCTTTTTGGAAATGAATCATAGAGTAGTTATTCCTTACAACTGATTTTTTTTGTACATTTTCTGAGCACTATACGAACGTATTGTCCACTTCATGTGTACGGTCATGCTGTAGTGTCAAATTTCTAATGAACACGTATAATAGTTTTTTTTTCTTCTAGTTTTGAGCGCAATATCTTCGTAGAATATACATTTCCGATGTCATGCGGTGCTATTAGTAATGTTTTTATCGCTAGTATCATCCGAGTTATCAAGTCTTTCAACACCAGTCCCTTTACTCGGTTGACCTAATCAGGGCACTTCCAACCTCCTCACAACTAAATACTATTTCATCTACCCCCATTCCACTTTTGGTAGCTTGGTTGGTGCTTTTTACTGACATCACTACAATCAAAATAGACTAGAGACATTTAATTAGAAGGGAATCTGTTTGCGGCTTACCTCAAGACATGTCTTTCCTCTGTATATCACTGAAAATTTTCCAAACTATAAACTTTTACACCCTATATTTTTAATTGCAGCAAGTGAACACTGAAGGGTAAGACAAATCTCAGAAATAAATTGAAATCATGACTGTTGATGTGCTTCAACGGAATCTGCCTTTTAGCTAAAGTCGGATGATATCTGGTCATCTTTAGTGGTGTGCTGCAAGTACAACGGTTAGTTAATCAGAATTCGTTTTGAAATAGTTTAATATCAAAACAGTAAAAAAAATAAAAATTATGACCTTACAAGATCAGAAAAAAAAAAGATTCATTATTTACTTTTTTTTAAAAACACGCGTTTATCAATTATTTCTTGTGCTAAAATTATTGATCGAGTGATTAGTTTCCTGGAGCTTATCATTTTGCAGGTTATTTAAAGACAGAAAATATTTTCAGATTCCAAGTTTTGATTTTTTTAGAAATTTTTTGTGATACAAGTCATACTAATTAATCCACACCTGGGCAAAAAGGTGGATTCATGCCTTTTCCAAGTTTATTTATGCATAAGTGAATATAATGAACCCAACGGGAATTCGACCTCAGCTCTGAGATTAACAATTCGGAACCATTACTCCACCTGTACATTCAAGCTTACAGCACCTGGTATTCGTAAACGTTCACCCATCTAAATACTGACCATATATATATATATATATATATATATATGGCGCTATCATGAACCCCTAAATAGTCGACTATCTTGTTAAATGACCCAGTGGGTTGAGATGCCATAAAGCATACAACCGTTGCCAGCGAAACCGACGGTGTAATGGATTTCAGCGTCACGTGATTAAACTTCCCTTGAATTGTAGTCGTTATAAATTTTAAAAAGTCGGTGCGTATTATACACGAAATATTTCCGGAATTTTGTAGTCAAAATTTAGAGTGTTGCGCTTTATAAATGAATAATTATCCTGTTAACAAGAACCATTTCATTGTAAATATATATTTTTATTTGCTTACCTATTTATGCGTTGCTTTTAAAAAGCATTTACGTTAGATTTAATTAAAACCGTTATTCACATCTGATTTCATGAGCCATTAAAGTAGTCAAATCCAACAGTGTTAAATTAATATGGCAGCTCAATTCCAAAACATTTTCCGAGATACAATATTTATATATTTTTTACAAAACGAAGTCATTTCTGGATACAGAATAATAAGGTTTTGCAATTATCTATTTTCTTAAAGGCGTTAAAAGAAACATAGCTGTTCCGTGGGAAGAATTTAACGATTTCTTCCGTGGTCTTTTATTCGGGTTTAAATAAACTGGTCGTCAATGGCGGCGAGAGCGGGGACAACTGGCACAAAGTAGCTTCAAGAAAAATACCTGTAGGGATTGAGGGTAGGGAGGGCTTCTTTACAAAAGAAGAGAGCAAAATTACGAATTGGTATTAAACACGAAAACTAAAACCAGTTTCAAAGAAGCTTCCAAGAAGTGTATTTTTCGAACTTTCATTTAAGTAAAATGCGCGATGAGTTCCTCAAAGTCCAATTCTTGTTCCAAATCACATTCGATCGCAAGGTTGCCAAGTCGGTAAGGTGATCTTGAAGCATTGTTGTACGTTGATAGTTCTTTATTCTTTTTAAGTGATTAAAAGAGCATCTTTTCCGACTTGGGGTCTCAAAATAATCTGAGTGCTGGACCTCGGAAATTCTCTCCTGGCACCGCTGATGGTGCTACCAATATTTTTACCCATAGCTTGTGTAGGTGAAGAAATGGATTAGTATCCCCTCTCAAAGAGCGTTAACGCAAACTTAACACAACTGATTTTGCCGGTATTTAAACTCGCTCTGCAGAATTCATTTTCCGCTCCAATAATCAATAAAAATAAATCCATATATACATTGTCATTCTAGAGATTTGAACAATCTCTTTCATAATCTTAACGGTTTCAATGACTTTGTTTCAACTGATGACTTATAGGGTGATGCTAAGGTGTACGATTCATTTGACTTTTTTTACGGCCACACTCTCAATTTGTTTTTTTACAATAAAATTTGTAATGAAAGGTGTTTAGTTAAATTTATATTATAAATATACTATGAAAATTTCAGCTAATAACATTGTCTTTGTAGAAATATGTAATACGTTGCCTGAAATTGTATGCAACTCATTGGTTACTGTTCATATTGGAAATATATACAATTGCACAGTTACTGACATTCATTTTTGAATTTCAGATATACAAAGATTCTAACGTATGAATTTTAAAAGTATTTAAGTTTTAATTTCAAGCTAATTAGATTTAATATTTCCAATAAGCAAAGTAAAAATCTGTCAACAGAATTCTTCATTAAAAAAAAAAAAAAAAAAAAAAAAAAAAATAATCTTACAATAATAGTTTTCTAAAACATTATTTTGAAAAAAATAAGCCGATTTAAAGATGAATTAATTATTAATCGGAGTTGTAACAACTATAACTTTTAGTTTAAAATAACGAAAAACATTTGTAATACAAAGGTGGGTCTTTTATGAGGGGGTTGACAGATTTATCTACATTCTACAATTTGTAGGAATTTAAGTGAAGAGATATTTGTAATAAGATTACATAACAAATACAATGTAAACAACTTATAAATAAGTACCACGTAATCTAAAAATAGTTTAAATGTTCATAAATTATTCTAATTAAAATTTAAAAATAAAAATTCTTGTAAAACTTTATTCATCGAATTTTTTTCATAAGAAAAGTGTCCATCGTATATTTTATTCCTAAAATCAATTAGAAGATTTTATTTTACGATTCAGAACAGATGTTTTCTATATGGGGGTCCTGTTTGACCCCCACCCAAGTTTGTTGATTCATGCGAGGATTTGTTCCTGTAACTAATATAAACACTAAGATTTATAAAAAAGAATTTCTCGAATTTCATAAAATGAAATAAGCTTATGTGTACGAGTTGTGTTAGGGTAACATAAAAAAAATTGCAATTTTCAAGAAAAAAAAATTCGTTTTTAATTCTGTAAATTTCATTAAAATCAGACAATTATTTTGTTTTTTGCAAGAATCTCCACATCAGATTTTCACCGCGAAAATACACCCAAAATTCGGTGTAAATATATATGGTTCCACGTTGACGACAGAAAAAAAGTTTTTAACCAAAATTTCTAAGGTTCTAAGAATGATTAAAAAATAGAGATACGTAATTACATATTACCAATTTCAGTCGAAATTTATAATTTAACAATTAGTTGTGATATTGCAATTATGTTATATTGTTAAATTCATACTTCATCATATAAAAGTCATTATACAGGTTTGAAAAGGTCTCCGCAGTGTACGATTGTAGCGGACCGTGGTTTTACGTGTTGTTAAATTAGGAACACGTATGTCTATTCCTGCTAGAAGGAAGTCCCCTACGAGAACATGGCGGACTCAGAGATTGAATCCACCATGAAGAAGTGTAAAGAAAACATGACACACATATATATCAACAAATATAGGTATTAAACAACACAATTTACAATGGACATTAATGTGTGTGTGTTTCATGGCGTTTTCCCCACAAGTGGGCAAAGCGCAGATCTCTGCGAGAGATCACATTTTTTAAATGTGTCCGCTGAAATGCAAAGTAAAAAGAGAACGAGGCAAGAAATCGCCCAGTATTTATAGTGTAGGGAGAGCGTGCCCTAGTGAACAGTTAGGAAATTACGGAGGAGTTAACCCAGGCATGATTAATCTGTTGCTGGCGTTTGGGAATCCTACGAAAAGAAATGTTGATAGCAGCAAACAATAGAAGAAAAAAATTGGGCGATATAAGTAATTGAGTAATTAACGTGTTTAGTTTTTTTATATCTTCGACCAGATAAGGAGTATTTACATTCTTGTAATCTTTCCCTGGCAGGACTATTCTAACATGGCGCCTCGATGCAAGAATATGGTATCCTCAATGTACGTGCAGGTTTGGACAACCTATTCTGTTTCAATGAAATGACAAACCTTTATCAATAAATAATTATTAGCTTACCCAACAAACATAATACTTAAATTATATAGTAAAAAAGAAACAAAAAAAAAACAACTTTTTTTAGGGAAAAGTAAATTATTTTTGTCCAATAGAAATTGTTACGGTATAATGGTATTATACACTTACACTAAAATGATTTGAGAAGTGTATCGCTAATCACAAAGCAGAATTTTACTTTTCAAAGGATTTAATACAGGTCTTAGAGACATTGGTAAGATTTTGATTCAGTTGAAGCAAAGATTTTTTTGATGGAATACTGAAGATTCTAGAACGGTTCATTCAGTATCATAACTTTTTTTATTGACATGGTTCATGCTTGTCGCCGGTCTTTTGAGGGCAGGCGGCCTTTTAGCTAGAGTAAAGTGCAAGTACGAATTTATTAAAATTAAGATACCTAATTTTCAAACTGGGAAGTGCTGGTTACATTAATTAAACTTTCTTGCAATAGAAAGCTACACTGGTCTAAAAATAATACATTAAACTTAGGATATTGTTTTTTTTTTCTAAAGGATCAGAATTATTACTCCTTAAACAGTGGAAATTCTGGTTTCCTTAGAGAACAGCGTATACGGCATCAACTGATTTAAATTTTCTTGAACGATACCGACACCATTCATGATTGGCGTCTGACAACTCTACGAGTCATGAAGTTACATCATTTTATACTGTTTTTACATGCAAATAAGACTTGAAGAACAAGCCAAAGACAATACTATGTTTGCATATCTATTTCTAGAAGAGATGAAAAATGGTGACAATTTGGGACAAAGGAATACAAATAGTATTATGCTATTAAAAATATTTCATTTAAGACACTAAGATTTCCCCTTTTTTCTTCGTACAAGCTATTTCCGCCATTCTAATGGTGAATTGTACTGTAAGGCATGTATACTTGCAAATTAGTAACCAGTGAAAAACCTTATGCGTTTTAGAATAGAACTAATAATGAATCAGAAGACAATCTCGTATAGGACAGAGTCAAAGCGTCTGAATTTACCTCCAGCTTCCATTCACATTTTGATGGTTAATTTAAGCAAATAACTAGTGTGAAATAAATGTCATTACAAAAAAGACGACACTCTTGTTCTGTCGTAGCCAATTAGGAATACTGAGCCATAGATTAACATTTTAGCAAATGCTTCATTTTCCGACAGCGCATACAAAGTATTATATATTTATAATCCAGTTCTTAACTGGATTGCTACAGAAACGCACCTATCCAAGATAATTTTGTTCATATTACTAATCAGTAATAAATCCCGAATAAAATTTAAAGTTTTAATGTTAAGAGAAAAGATCAATTTGATATGTAAATTTATGGTAAAGTGATTCCCTTACGCAAGTCAAAAAAAAAAAAAAAAATTATTCGTACCACAAAGCATATTCTTGTTGAAGTTTCAAAGAATTTCAAAAACAACCGTGAAATACTTACCTTCTCATTTTACCTTTGGTTTGGGCTTGCGTCGGAGGATTGATTTACATGGAAAATGGAACCTCCTCTTAAAATTGAGAAAATCAAATTATATATTTGTGATGTGGAGTGCTAAATCAATGGTACTTAAACAAACAAAAAAAAAAAAAAAAAAAAAAAAAAAATTGAAGATTATTTCTTGAGGAAGAGGTGCGTTTCCGTAGTAATGGCCTAAGTTTCTCATAAAAGGATAGAACCAGTTATTTATTTGAAAGACGTTTCTCTTGTTTATAAATTAAAGCTGATGCTGTCCACGATATGTAAAGGTTGTTGGTCGGGAAGCTGACGCATCTGTAATAAAGTTGCGCTAGATCTGAACACCCGAACACGTTCAAAAGCTTTTTTGGTTATACGCGAAAGAAACATTTCTTTTACATGGAGAAAGTTTAGTTTACAAGAACAATCGACAGACGTGGATAGAGAGATATTCGTTACAGTTCTTACCTTTCGGATGAGTGTTGGCGCATCGGGTCCCTAAAGGGGAAATGAGGAAACGCAATTGTAATCTCATTATGATTTCACGTCCGGCACGGAGAAAGATTTTGACACGTCTATACCGAGTTAAAAACAGCTAGTAAAGTGGAATATTCAGTTTTTTTTTTTACCGCCAAAGATTGACTCTGATTTTCTCTTCCAAGGGCAGATAACTGATAAACATACATTTACAAAAATGGTTAAGAAACTCTTGTTTAGTAGAACAATAATACATTTTTACATAAAACAAATTATGTATTTATATAAAACAAATTGCCAACGATACATATTTATAGTAAAATTACCAGCAATACAATTTTAAAGCAAAATAACCAGCAATACATTTTATAGTAGAATTACCAAATCTATGTTGTATCTGTAGTTAAAGGGATACAATTGCATTCAAAACATATTTAGTTACTGCCATAACATTTTGTTCAAAATATTTAGATTTCAACATTAAATAACTCATATAGGTTGATATGCCATTAAACAAAATCAGCCCACCAAACTACTAGCATAAATAATCGACATTTTAAAATTTACAATAAGTTTTGAGTTCATTGTACAATTTTATATAAATTACTGTCGTCTGATGTAAGGACATTTTTATATAGAATATATATATTTTTTATTTACTCGGTTGATAAATGTAGATCACATTTTAGGAAAATATAACATTGCAAATAATTCATGATGGGTTTTGTTCTGTTTGGTTTCTGATAAGTAGCTCCATGGTTTTCATTTATTTATGTTGATATTTGAAGGCTATAGAAAAAGGAAGTATGTTACTTTGATATTGTTCTTTTTATTTTCTTGTCTCTATTCGTATCTGACAGGTTATTGAGTTTCCAAAGTTGTTACCATCAATTTGTACGAAGAAAAAAAACAAGCCAACAGTTTTGTGAATGCAAGCATTTATAACTTTTTTTTTTTTTTTACGAGAAATGAGACAAAATTAAGGTAAGAACTTTCCATGAATCTCTTCTTAAAACAAAGAAAACTTAAATAGAAATTACCAAAGTGATATTATGAAAAAATCATCTGTGCAATATTTCTGTTAATATTGGGTTTTTTTGGAGTTTCTTTATCTTTTGATAAAAAAAAAAATCAGAAATTTGGGTTCTAGTTTAAGTATAGTCCCCTTAGACTAAAAATAACATGAATTTATGTTGGATAAAATATTACTTATTTAATCCTTGTTGGTCTTGCTATTTTTTTTTTTCAATAGTCAAGCTTCATGTAAGAATATTATAAAAACCAAACATCATATGAATTTTTTTAAAACCAAGTTAATGATCATAAGCATTCCTATGATATACTTTTGGTAGATTTTTATCACCTCTCAGGTGTAGAAGATTATGCACTTATTCTTTATCAATGCCTACCTAGCTTATAGCCACATCACATTGAAACACTGGTTCTCGTTTGATCACCAAAGTTAAGCAACTTTGAGCCTGGTCAGTACCTAGATGGTTGATTCAGGTGTAGAACATTATGTGTTTGCTCTTTATCAATACCTACCTGGCTTATAGCCATGTAACGTTGAAATATTGATCCTCATATGATCACTGAAGTTAAGCAACTTTGAACCCTTTGGTACCTAGATGGTTAACTGCTTGGGAATACCAGGTGTCTGTAACCTTGGATATGTCTGTAGTGCATAATGGATAATAGCTTGGGATTGTTAATTGGACAGCAAAGTTCTACAGTTTGTTATATCTACTTATGTTGAAATGCGCTCGAAAAAGTTATGAATCCACTGCTTCTCCCTCACTATAAGTTAATTAGTAAGACTTTTATAAATAATTCATTATCTCTAAAAAAAAAAATATTTTCTGGCTTTAAATAACCTGCAAAGAGTTGATAAGCTGTAGAAAAGAAACCAATCAATCACTTAATCAATACTTGTCTGCACTGTGATTTACTAAGGGTAAATTAGATATGGCACAAGGCTTCAAGGGTGGAACACCCAATGAGGATTGAAATCACGATTCTGTTGCAATTAGATCAATTACAACAGAATAGTGATTTCAATCCTCATGTCTTCTTAGATCTTTGGTTGATAATCATTGCACCATGTTAAAGTACTCATATACTTAACTGTATATCAATGAAGACATTTCTTTTTCTTTATATATGGCATTTCCTTTTAAGACGTGGGTGATCATGGCTCTTCACAACTTCCTATTTTTAGTTACTTCAATTAACTTTCAACATTTTACTATCACTCTTTATACTTCTTCTGCCATCCATTTACACAATTACAAATTCTACATATGTAATTAAAAAATATATTGAAATAAAATGGCATAAATTATAAAATTACTTTTGCATACTTATAGAAAGTTTTCAACTGGTTTTGCAGTTACTGTACAGGAAGTGGAACATCTAGTTTTTTATTCATATTAAATAAAACAAAATTTGTTGCGAAAATTACATTTTCATACTTAAAGAATGTTTTAGACTGTTTTTAATTCAAGCTTTTCTTAGATTAATTTTTCCATACCAAATTATTGTTTGATGACAGAAACATTTATATTTGATAATTAAACCTGTTAGAGAAATAGGACTAAATGAAAACACATGATTGCATTTTGGAAGAAATTTTACTTTCTTCCTAAAATATTCAGTAAAATGAATTTGTTTACAATGAGTTCTATTACCTGTCAATTCAGTTCAAAGGTTAAACTGGTGTTGAGTCACTTTTCTTTACTAATGAATAATGAAAGCCACTTATATTTATAAGGGATTTATAGGGAGGTATAAATGACCAATGGATGGATGTCCAAAAATGATAAAAAATTAATATTACTCACAATGGCAGATATATTGCTACAAAATAAAAAATAACAAGCAACACCCAAGCATTTATAATATTTCCTCTTTCTGTTGATATGATTGAACACTAAAATCTATGAATGGAATTTGTTACCATTTTGTTTTGAAATTTTCATACATTGAAGTGTAATGAGTAGTAAGTAAAAAAAAAAAAAAATAGCATTAATACTCTTGAGTGATATGTATCAAAATACAATTTGAAATCCACAGCTGAGACAACAATAAAATAGTTTTTCCTTGTAGAATCCAGTTTGCCATTGATGGAAAGAATGCTGATGACATAGATGTTCATAACTAGCATAAGAATGTTTATAAGTAGAAAAAAATTAAGATTCTTAGCTAAAAAGTACTGTATTTTCCGACTTACAAAATGCTGCAGCTTGGAAGACACACCCTAATGTTGGAAAGAAATTTCTAAGAAAAAAAAACATCATTCTCATACTACAACGCATTCACCATGCATCCTTCAGATACTGGCACCACATATTGTTTACATTAATCACTCATCTGATTTTGTTTGTTTGGCAATGACATACTAGTTGAGAGCAGAAATGCTCCCATCACTGCTAGTAAACAGAGCATGTTTTAAGCTTGTGGCTCGGCTCCAGGAAGGTTTATGGTCTTGGAAATATTTGTAACAGCTAAGTACTGAGGTTACATCATATAAAAGGCTGAATTAGATAGATAGTTAACATTATAATGTAATGACTCCACATAAAAATCCACGTCCATATCATTCAAGCCAATTAAGTGACTGTCTGAGCTTACTTGAGACTGGGCATTGCCTTATATTCATCTCAGAAGATGCAAACGTATTTTTCAGGGCATTTTTTAGGAAAAAAGTGCATCTTGTAAGCCGGAAAATATGGTAATACTCAAGATAAATGATTCCAAAACATAAGCTATTATTTGGAATTGGAATAACAGTAGAAATGGTATATACTCTGAATACATCATGAAAATTCAGTATGTGGAATTAATAAACTCTACACACTCCAAATAGTTCAGTTTATGGACAGTTATAACAAATTTATGCTACAAGACCAAAAATATTAACCTGAGAACTCAAGTCATGCTCTTAAAAAGCCTCATTATATCCAGGCTTTCATATGGATATCTTGTATGGCATTCAACTCGGTCAGAAATGTCTGATCTATCAGATACATATATATATATATATATATATATATATATATATATATATATATATATATATATATATATATATCATTTCATCCCAAGCAAGATGACAATGCCCCTAGTGCTTATGGAGGTTACAGAAAGGGAAAGTGAAAAAGAAGACTGAGGATAGAGGGTGTTGAGGAAAGGACAAAAAATGAATGGAATTCAAGAAGATAGAAAATGGTGATTGACATTACATTTACATTTTTGAAGATTGAATTGATCAGGTAAGAAGGTAAATGGAAGGAAGTTCCATATGTGAAGTGTAAGAAAAGAAACTGTTGGAGTTGCATTTATCTAATTCAACAGTAAACATGTGGAATCTAGATATCAATCTAGTAGCACACTCAAATTCATGTATTCAGAGTACTAGGGAAAACAGCTCACCAAAGCAGTTGCCATGAAAATATTTGTTGAAAAGACAGAGGGAAGCCATGTCACATTGATGAGAAAGTGACCAAATTTGATTACATTACAGATCCTTCTAGGCAAACATTTTCTGAGACTGATGATTAAACATGGCTTCAAGTGAAAGAAAACAATCCCTCATCACACTCTATAGAGTGGCACTACAGAATCATGAAGAAAGAACTTTACTAAATGACAAAAAACACATCACTTGACAACTCCCAACAGCAGCAATGACTAAAATGGATAGAACATGTAACTATAAGAGAAAATAATGATATAATCGAATCATTTGCGTTCCACACTACCTTGAACAAAAAGTTCTGAAGGAAACTCTTATTAATAATCGAAAGGGTGATAACAGTTTTTTTAACTTGAAAAGTCTATTTTTTGAAAACAACTGTTTTAAGAGAAAGATTTGTTTTATAAATTTCTATTTGCAGTAATGATAACTGTTCAGTCAATGAATTCTTAAAGTTTCCTGTATGAAAATATTAATATATACACATTGTCTTTGAGGATGGGAATTTTTACAGTTCCTGTACTCTTAGAAATCACATTCACATAAAGGTTGTTGTTAATTATTTCAAAGCCCTTTTATCAAGATAATTAAAACAATGAGCCAACCAAACATGTTTCTTTTTGTGATTGAGCACTTCTCTTGAAAACTTTCAGGTTAAATTTATTTTTATTGACCAAACTGAGAATCGAATACAAAAGAAAGCACACACTCAAAAGAAATAGAATGGAATTAAGATACAATCCAAGCATCTTTTCTCTGTTCTTTCCAAATCTAAAGTTTGTACCTAAAATTTATTTTGGTAATGTTCTTGGGTTTCTGCTCAAGTTTTAGATATAATGTGGGATGGAAAAAAAATTTGATACATTTCTTTGAAGCAATATTTTTTTCTCTATCTCTTTGGCAAGGTTTCAAAACTATGACAGTCCATTTGGGAAACTTTTTCTTCCTCTTGGGTATGTCTGCATTTACATCAAAAGGAAATTATCAAGTAAAATATATGATGAGAAATATCTGTCCTAGTGTTTCCAGATTACGATAACAAGAATTTTACAAACATAGCTGCCTTCATTCTAGTAAAAACATAGAAGAAAAAATTTTAATACTGCTGTTTACCATATCACGTGGCTATCACAGATTTACAATGACCTGGTTGTCTAATTTGAAATATGGTGTCACTGTAGTTTAGCTTTAATGTTCTCCTTGTTATAAATTAGGGGTTTTGAAACTATGCTCCATGGTCTCCTAGGTCAGGATCTGCAGTGAATGTCAGATATTGAATCTCACATTGTGAATCTTGTGGCAAAGGAAGAACATCACACAGCTATTGATAAACATAATTATGACATACCAAACTGGGCTACATGTTACAATTCAAGTAAATATAAAGCATTGAATCATTTTTAAAGGTCAAAACTTTCTTCTTATTGCAGTTCATTAATTATTGTCTAAAATCTACATGCTAATAGTAAGGGTCTGTGAGCATATTTTCCTTATAGAAGGGGGTCACTGAGTTTTTAAAACAATTTTTTGAAATCACCATTCCAGATAAATGATGACTCAACTAATCTGAAAATAACAACAACAAAGAACTTGCTATATTCTGCCAATTATCTTAAATTTAATTTTTTTTTCCTGTGGAATTTATAACTATCCTTTTGTTTGTAATGAATAAAACAAGTTCTTTATGATTTTTATA
Source organism: Acanthosepion lycidas (assembly GCA_963932145.1). Taxonomy (NCBI): domain Eukaryota; kingdom Metazoa; phylum Mollusca; class Cephalopoda; order Sepiida; family Sepiidae; genus Acanthosepion; species Acanthosepion lycidas. The sequence goes on along the minus strand of OZ010576.1, from coordinate 104,079,425 downwards.
AAATATCTTTTGTCAGATGCACAGATATTGTAATGGAATAAGAAACTGAAGAACTGAGATCACATTCCAAATGAGTTTGTTGCATTCACTTTCACACAAAGGCTCTTGGAATAGATATGAATTAATCTCTGCTCATCATTTCGGATCATGGATTTTATTTGTTGTTATGGGGAGAATAGCAATGTATGAAATCATTTTTATTAGTTGATTTGCAATGGACTCTTAATTTAAGGTCATTGTCAGTATGGTTTAATGTGATACCTATGAAAAGCAAAGTATTATTTATTTCTGTTTTAAAGGTGAATTGTGTTGTATGTTCAGCTTTGTTCAGTTTATCTTCAAGGTTAGGTAATGTAGTTTTGCCATGTTATATTAATAGGGCATCATGAATATATTGAAAATATATCGATTGTTTAGGGCCAAATGCCTTGGAAAGGAGAAAATTGAAGAATTTCTAATACATGCTGGTATATAAAAATTTATATATCTTTTTCTCCCATTCTTAAGTGTGTTAGTTGAAAGGTATTAAAATTTAAATAACTTTATTATTATAGATTTTGGAAAGATGGAACTTTGCAACGTGTTAATTTGCTACAAGTTTTAAAAAATGTGTAAATTTTAGATTTTTTTATGTAAATTATAATTTGATTAAATTCTACTTTCCATTGGTTTTTGTGAGAAAGTAGCAATGGGAGGATCAAATCCAAAAATCAATTCAAATGTGGGTAAATAATTGTATGTAAAACTTGCAGTGCACAATAACCATTTTTCATTCATGCAGAGCCAAGAGAAGGCTCTCATGTCATTCCATAGTAGCATTATTTTATTGGGGTAAAAAAGATTTTGATTGGTCATGACTGGTAAAGAAGCTAAAAAAGTTATATTTTGAGACCTACTAAAGTCAACCTAATCTTGAGTTGGATTTTCTTTTCTGAAAACAAAGACAACAATAATTCTTTTTCGAAATAAGACTTGGTTTTCTCTTTCCTTGGTTGGAATATAATGTTTCATTAATAATATTTAATAATAATAGGTTTTGTTTGCAGTTGGTTAACTTATTAATTTTTTTTTAATAATTTCACCCCAAGCAATGTGGAAATGCCACTAGTATGCAGACAGTTACAGGAAGTGAAAAGACTGAGTATAAGGAGGATTGAGGAAAGGACAAAAGATAAATAGGATTCAAGAAAACAAAAGCTGGCAACTGACATTGCATTTAAATTCTTGGAGATTGTAGTTATCAGAAAAGCCAGAAAACAAAAGGGAGTTCCACAGACAAGGTGTCTGAGAAAACCTGTTAAAGTAGAATATTTGGTTGCATTTAGCTATTTCAGCAGTATGTCCTAATTGCCACTCTAATAGCATGCTTAAATTCATATATTCAGGGTACCAAGGAAAGAAGCTTGTCAGAGTAGTTGCTATGAAAATATTTGTAAAAAAGTCAGAGAGAAACCACGTTACATCAGTAAGAAAAGGACTGAAGTTGAGATGCCTGGTCAGGATCAATTACATTACAGATCTGTTGTAGCATATCTACAGGCGATAATGGGTATGTCCCCATTCATATATTTATAGTAGTAAATACTATATGTTGGTCTGAAGTTGGAGATTCATTGTGGAATTCACTTGACTCACTCCTAGTAATTGATTACTACTACTACTACACACTGCTGGCGAATCTTATATGTGTTATTCGTGCCTTAAGTATTATTGTTCATTACCTACCTTTGTCTGATTATTCTATTCAGTAACCTTCCCTAGGTTACAACAAGATCCTTCTTTGGATTTTGTCCAGGAACTCAAGATGAATGTTAGGAGTGCCAGGCCAGATATGGCAACAATATTCAATGCATGGGTGACTTACAGATTTATAAACGTGCATGATGGACTTTGATGAGAAAATTTTTCTTGAAAGGCACAGTGACCTAATTTTCCTTGCAGTGGATATGTTTAATGATGCCTATTATAATTTAAAAGCATAAAATTTGATTTAGATATTCATGATGCACATTTAATCATCAGTGCAATCTAATAAAATTTAAAATAATATTACTATATATTTTTAGTTTTGTTGTATTATCTAATTCAGCCAGTGAATGTGATACATGCTTGTGTGATCATGTCTCTTTCAATTCATGACTGACAAGGCAGAATATTTTCTGCAATAGGCTGCCATTTCTTTCTGCAGTAGACTGGTTGCCAACCAAGGCTATATGATCCAGTCTGTCCTGCTATTCAACTCATAGCGGAAGGGAACAAAAACTGGATTCATACCTTTCCAAAGAGTATTTGTTTATAAATGAATGTAACAAATTTAACTGGAATTTGAACTTGGCTCCCTGATTTCTCATACTGAAACATTATCAATTACACTATCTGCACTTCAATTAATGGATTTTTATCTATAACCCATTAATGCCCACTGTCCCAAAAGTGGGACAATAAACATTAATGGGTTACCTAATTACTTAAACCCTTAATGGTCATTGTCCCAGTTATTCAACTGTGGGCATTAAGGTGTTATAATTAAAAGCCCATCATTAAGATTTGACATTTTATAAATCAATAATTAATAATTTTTAATTTAAATTATTTAATTTAATAATTAATTTTCCTTTAAAATAAAAATCTGGTGTTAATCATAGTTTTATAGCCTTCAAAAAGGAAATAAATTCCTTTTTGAAGGCTATAAAACTATGATTAACACCAGATTTTTATTTTAATATTTATGAATAATAATGTATTTTCCTGTGGCTAATAGTGACTTAATAAAAAAAAAAAAAAAAAAAGATTTATTAACAGTTTCTCTCTTCCATCTGACTTACAGCCATATCACATTGAAACAGCATTTCCTATATGATCACCAAAGTTAAGCAACATAGAGCCTGGTCAGTACTTAGATGGGTGACTGCTTGGGAATACCAGGTGCTGAAACCTTGGATATGTGGGAGGTGTAATGAATAATGGGACAGAGTTCCAGTTTCTGTTAGGTTTTTTTATATTCACTTCTGCACAAATACTCTTTGGAAAGGTATAGATTCACCTCTTCTCTCCCCAGTTATGGGTTAATTAGTAAGACTTGTATTACTAAATTATTATTATCTCAAAAACTTCTAAAAATCTAAAAATATTTTCTGGCTTTAAATAACCTGTAATGGACTGATAAGTTGTAAAAAATGGATCAAACAATAAAAAAAATCAGCTTCCCATTGGTTATTATATGCATCTACAAATGAAGTGTGCACTGAAATTACAAGGTCTCGGGTGTGAAGCAAGACCATCTACAGGAAGAGTGCATGGTTGGTATTGACCAGATGGGCTAAATTAAAGGATATTTATTCAATGGTGTGAAGCTGCTTGGGAAATCAGTAGGAGCAGAACATCAGCCAAATTTGCAGAATGCAGAGTTCCAGGTCCGTTCAGGTTCATTATATTCATTTATACACAAATTCCTTTGGGTAAAGTATGAATCTACTTCTTCTCCCCCAGCTATGGGTTAATTAATAAGATTTGTACTCTTTTTGTGCTCTGTCCCTTCAGGACATATGCATTCATTGCTCTCCACAATTTCCTGTCATTCATAGGTCATAATAAATTTTGTCGTCTTGTTATTACTCCAAAACCTTGTTCTACCATTTTATTACTCAAGCTCACTAGGTAAGTTATGTGTTGTTTTCCGCTGTCCTTTCTGGCCTCAATCTGTCCTGTGAGTATCAGATTTTTAAACCCTCTTTTCCCATTATTTACCTTAAAAACATCAACTGTCTTCTTTTTCTTCCTATTTTCTCTAAAACTTAACCTTTTCCCACATCTTTAGTCCATGGTATACTCAGCATCCTCCTGTAGAACCATATTTCTGTTGCTTCAAGTCTCTTCATCTTTGAGGAGATTGTCCAGCATTCACTACCATATAGGAGGACAGATATCCCATAGCAGTTCTGTACTATTTTCTTTATTTCTAATAAAGTTTTCTTTTGCTTAATATTCTGCTAAGCTTTTGGAATTGCGTCTTTTGCTATTGCATTGCATCTTTGGATTCTGTGTCATGCTTTTCTCTGTTAAAGCACATCCTAGATATGCAAATTTTTGGACTTCTTTTTGGTATCTCAAATTTGTAATTTGCATTTTGTGTTCATCCTTTTGATAATAACCATGCATTCTGTTTTCCTACAGTTGATGTTTAATCCTTTCTTCTTACTTTCCTTTACTACATTCTGTAGGAGTTTTTGTAAGAAACAATTATAATCTCAAAAACAATTCTTTGAACATAAAACTAATTTATGGCTTTAAATAACCTGGAAAGGATTGATACACCAGAGAAATTAAATCAATCACTTCCATCAACACAAAAAGAAAACAGCTTTTGTAACTATTGTTAGATTCTTTTCAGCAAAGAAAGATTTTGCAGTGAGTTCAAAAATCAAATGTTGTTGTCGAAAAGAAATTCTCCCAACTTCTCTTCACAAAGAATGGTTTCCTTGCAAGTTGAAGTTATTGTGTCTATTTTTACTCGTGCTTGGCACCAAAGTGTCTTCAACCTGGCATCTGTTTTATTCACAGTTTGTGGACAGGGTTAATATGATTGAGCTGTGTGTCAAGAACAAGGTTTAAACAACTGAACGGTTCAATGCGTGTGCATTATAGGAAGTGAAGGGGAGTTTTATAATTTTTTTTCTGATAGATCTTTTGATACCATCTGTCCCATTGAGCTCGAACTGATTAGCATTAACATTATACAGGAATGCAAAATATGGGCCCAAAAAAGAGTGAGGAAAAATGTTCTTAAAGGAAATGCAAAAGAAAACTGAAACTTAAAAATTGGATCTCACACATTGACATCATGTAAGCAAAGAATAAGACAGGCAGAACATTAATAAATAAAGGTAAGCAAACCATTTTACTTTTATTTACAGGCAGACATGAAAGAGTATTGAAGAATTAACAAGAAAACCAATAAAATACTTCTTGCACTGCATCCTTATTATTCTTTCAATTATTATTATTATGAGTTGAAAATAATTGGGAAAAGATATACTTTAATTAATTAGCACCAATTAAAAAAATTAAAAACCAATAGGATTTCTGAAAATAAATTCAGTTTTAACTCTCATGCCAAGCTAATGTAATCTTTATGAAAAGTAAGTGTAAGATTAAGATAGGTAAGCAGTTAATTTTATTCATTTTTATTAATATTCTAAAATGCATGGTAGAGGTACTGAATTGCACCTCAGATTGAGGAATCAGAGAGCTGAATTCAAATTCCATTTACTTATGTGCTAACACCCTTGGGAAAAGTATGAATCAAGCTCTTCTTCCCATAGCTATGTATAAATAGGACAGATTGAGTTCTATAGCCTTTGGTGGCAACTGGTCTAGAAGGAAAAAACTCTGAATTCAAAACCATATGTAGCCCTGGCAAAGTACATATTATGAAGCTAAGGAAAGGGTTGTTCACATTGTCTTGATGATCCTAACATTGGTTTATTTCTTTTAAATATTCTATCACTCGAAACTGCTTGCCTTAAGAATGTTATCTTCTTTAAGTAACCTTGTTGACTGTTTTTCATGTTTTTTTCTTTGAGGCATAATCTTTGTAAGTTTTTATAAATAAAGACAAAAAGAAAACTTACCTTAGGTGACTCATTTCATTTTCTGAGGGATTTTATAAGGCAAATGTAAGGATTTTATTTTGTGACAAGTGTTTATATACAAGAGCAAAAATTTTATTGTTTTTTAAAAATTTTTATTGTTTATATATATGTTTATTTCAATATGGCATTTAATCTCCTTCGAAGTAACCCCACTTCTCAAGACACACACATTACCCAATGTCATTTCCAATAATGCAAGCATTCCTGAAATGCCTTTATTAGGGGTAGTGAGCAGTTGTCTCAATGGATTCTCTTGGATTTCCTCAATGTCTTGAAATCTTGTTCCTTTCAAGTGAGATTGGATTTTTGAAGAGGAATAAAAACAAGGAGCATGATCTGGGGAATATGGTTGTTTCAGACCTGGAAACTGTTGTCCTTGTCCAAATATTTGTGCACAAGCCTTGGTCACTAATGGAACCTTTGTAGTGTGGTGAGATGACCACTCTATGCACTTTCCTTCCAGGCATCGGTGTAAACAATGGAAGTGAGCAAGAATATTATAGTGTGTATGCATAACAAAGTTCAAGGTCTGTAGAAAGAGGCTTCACTTTGCATACTTAAGTTTGATTACTATATCAATAGTCCCAATACTTTTTGATCAGACCTCATACATAGAAAATATGGATGACAAAAATATTCTTTCTATATTTTTTTTATTTTTTGCCTGAATTTCAGGGATGAGGAGTTATCATTATCTACACTATTTACATTCAGACTATTGTCCTCATCTTTTTGTTGTTATCACAACATTTCAGACTTCTGATGAAAGCTGGAGAGTTTTACACTGCTCCTCCTTCCTTTAGTATGTCCTGTGAGTGTTAAATTTTCCAATCCCACTTTCATCATAGTATTTTCCAGAAATTTCAACTGTCTCTTTTTGATTTTTTTGTATAAAATTATTACCTTCAGACCATGTTCACAGATATCCTGAAGTATGAAACTGATAGTCACTATGCAGGTGTTATTCTTACATCTAATCTATGTCTTTGGTGCCAAAAGCTATCTCTCTCTCTCTCTCTGATACTGAGCATATTTTTCCTCTCTAAATATAGTTTTCAACAACAGGGTTTTGAACATTGAGAGTCAGAATCACTTACCCTATGGCTTATTTGTATGGGCCTAGAGAGATGATCCCTGCATGTGATAACTTCGGAGAGTGACCAAAAACTGAGCCATAGGTTAACCAACCATAGCTTTCTGAGTGAAATTGAGAAGACAAAACTTTTTGGAACGAGTTGATTGTTGAGCTAGCATAACATTAAAAGTCATCATGATTGTGGCTTTGGGAATACTGGTTATGTTAAATTATTATGAACTACTGGCATTTAAATGAGATGTTGTCACTCATAATCATACTAGATTATGCGCTCTCTCTCAGAAACTCTAATGAAAGATTTCTCAGCATGGTAGTCATATAAACCACAGATTGGCTCTTTGAGGTGATAAAGAAACAAATGTTTCTGAGATGAAGGCATCTGCAGCAGCTACCCTAGCAGATGGGCTCACCTGAAAACAAACAGCCAGCTATTGCATATATATATATATATATATATATATATATATATATATATATATATATATATATATAAAGAAATATAAACTTAAGATGGGCTATATTTATGGGATAAAGTGCTCAAAATCAGAGATAGAGTATGTGTATATATGAAAACTTAGAGGCGACAGTATGTTTCATGCTAGACGCAATCATCAGGCCTGATGATTGTGTCTAGCATGAAACCTATATATAGATAGATTATATATATATATATATATATATATATATATATATGTATACATTAAGAAATGGACAAAGTCCGACAATTTATTTATTAAAGAGATTTTTATGTTTAACGTTCTTTTTATAGATACAAGTATTTAAGTAAATGCTCTGTTTATAATAAACAGTATTAAATAACATTTACCGGCCTGAATGTCCGAGAAATTTTCATAGAAAATATTTGTCCTTTGACAGGATTTGAACCTGCATCCTATACGGAACCGTCATTTAGCCTGACCGCTCGGCCACAAAGGATCATTCGGTTGGCAAGGTCGAATTTACTGCTTATAAACTTCAATCTTCCATGAATCTTGTACATTCATAACTGCTCATGGCGTATCAAATGTAAACAAATGACGTCATACATTAAGAAATGGACAAAGTCCGACAATTTATTTATTAAAGAGATTTTTATGTTTAACGTTCTTTTTATAGATACAAGTATTTAAGTAAATGCTCTGTTTATAATCTATCTATCTATCTATATATATATATATATATATATATATATATATATATAATGTTATTATCAATTAAAGAATATCAAACACTTAAAATCCCATAGTTAATAATGTTTCTTTCAAGAGAGCTTTAAAAAATATCAGCTCTCAATCTTCAAGACCTACAAACAAATTGAGAGCTGCTATTTTTAAAACTCTCATCAAATAAAAATTATCTATGTGATTTTAAGTGTTTGATATTATTCAATTAATAATAATTTTCTGTCTTTTGATATAGAGCTCTCTCTGGATCCATAACCTCCTGGAAATTCCATGCAGATTACCATATTGTATCATTACTATATATATATAGGCGGTGTGAATCTACTCTTGAAAGATTAATTGGTTTTTGTATTTGCTTTTGTGGTAATCCATTTTTTACTCAAAGAAAATTCATGAATTATTTTGAAAATAATATCCAATGGCTTTAAAGAAGTTTCTTATACTTTTTTCAGAATGTTATTTCTTTGTAAATGAATATGAACTAATCAAAGAGAAGAGACATTTCTTTAATATCAAATGAAAAAAAAATCTATTGTCCATTACCTACTTAATGCCTACTATCTAAAAGTAAAGTTTATAAAAACTAACTTTGTTCAGATATGTCTGACCAAATTAATATCCTGATTCTATCCTCTCCACATTTATATTTATTTATACTGAAATTTTTCAAATAATAAGAAAGAAAAAGCAGAAAAAATGAGAAAATTGCTGCGCTGATGCTTATGCATGTACAGTTGTTACAATTGTGAATTCAGACTTTTCCTTCTCCTAGACTAGTTGTCAGCCACAGATAGAGAGCACAATCAGGCCTGCTTTTTAATGTATAGCTGGGGGAGGAGAGATGGAGTCATACCTTTCTCAAAATTTATTGTGCATAAGTGAATGTAACCAACTTGACTGTGATTTGAACCAGACTCACTGAATTCTCATTCTGAGCGGCTATCCATTATACCACCTGCACATCTTGTTATTATATTAATGCAGTGTGCAAATATTACTGACACTTTTAGGGATTGCATTTTGTATTATATCTGAAGACAGATTATCACTGTAAATGATGAAAATCAAGATCATATCTATTTGTAAGTGCAGCCCAAATAAATGATTAATCTTTGTAGTTCTTGGATGAAGTTTTTTTTTTCCATTCTTGTCGTTATTCCTCCGATAAAAGTTGGTTCTTTGAAGGCATAATTGCATTTTAAGTAAAAAAAAAATGCTCTGAAGAAGATAACTTCTTTCAATCTTTCTCAGTTGATTGTGCTGTACATATAAATACATCAATCCAGCATATTAGGTAGTTCTGGCAAAAACAGTAAAATAAAAACAAAGCCTTTGTGCAAAACTGAATATTGAATCATCAAAACTTTTTTTTGCACAAAATTCACTGCATAAATATGTAACATTAGTGGCAATATTTGTGTACTTTTTCTTGTTTTATTTTTTTTGCTTTCAAAAAAATTACAGATGACTAATATGTCTATCTACTCAGCAAGGGAAACCTATTGCAAATTTGCACCTTCTCAGGCTAACGTTCTTTCCTGACATGAAGTGGAAAGAGTATATTGAATCAATTGCAGTGTCTGTTGCTAGGAAAGTTGGCTCACTGTGTCACATTAGACAATTTGTTTACTCCAGAATCTATCTTACATATTTATAAGTTTACCATTTGTCCATGGTTTGAATATTGCTACCACATATAGTCTGATGCTCCTAATAGACCCAAAGAAAAATCTGCAATATTATTGGTCCTTACTTGGAAGTCTGCTTCAGTCACATTCCCACCACCATAATGTAGCGTCCATGTACCTTTTCTACAAATGGTTTAATGGTAATTGTTCTTGATGAACTTGCTCTGTGTTTCATAAACTTTATGAATTTAAGAGCAATACTAGATTGGCAAAAATGTCTTTCCATTTTATCGTTGAAATGGCTCGATATAATGATAAATTCTTTGCTAACAGTTTCTTTTCTCACACTTCTCATTTGTATAACTCTCTTCTGGCTTCATGTTTTCCAGCCAACTTTGATCTTCAAAAATTTTAATGTAATGTCAATCGTTAGCTAATGTCTTCTCCATACCTGTTTTTTTATTGCTTTTACTCCTTAATGTTTTTTATTTTTCTTATTCTATCACACTAGTAACTCCTTGTGTTTAAGTGGATTTATTTCCTTCATTGGGATGAAAAAAATTGAACTGCAACAAACTTTTATAAAAGAGATTATATTCCTTTTGAAAAAGTCTTAGTTCCTAGTATATTTAAAAGACCCTTGTTTAGTAATTTACATTTCAATGTTGTCATTTTGATAACATGTAAGATATTGCTCCACCATTTATATTTGTAGAGGGTATTATCCGTTTCTTAACTTGTAAAGCTGAATCCCTAACCAACATTCAAGCCAAGACACATGTTCAGGTAAAATGGGAATAACGTGTAATGTTATAATTGGCTGCTCCCATTAACCCCAGTGGTCATAAAAAGCAGATTTGAAGAGAAAGTGAGAAAAAGGAAAATCATGCAAAACTGGATACAGTCAGTAAATAAGACAAAACCATTTAGTGTGACATACATAGAAAAAAAAATTATAACAAACAAATAATAAGGAAGGAATGTACACATGTAGTTGGTACATAAAATGTCTCTACCTGAAATGTACAACTGTGTGTCCTCTTTTTAGGACAATGAAATATATCCTGGTTGTGACACATGGGATTATCTACATAGGCAAGATAAAAAAAACAAGCCTCATGACCAATGTTTCAAGGGAGAAAAAAGAGAAATAAAGGAGCTTGCTGTTCCTTTTTATATGCCCCTGCCGGTGATTCTTACTGGCTCTGCTGAAGCTTATATAATGTCTATTCTTGACTACAGAAATATGTGTGACATACCAATTTTCATTCCCACAAAACTATACATATTTAATATTACAGCATTATTAATTTAGACTTGTAATCTATGGCATATGGGTTGACATTAGCTTACTAGATATATCAAGTTCATATATCGGAACAACTACTGCCATTGCTTCCCTGAACACTACAATGTTAACTACTTCAAATCAAATGCCAATCATTATCTGTCATCCTTATCTTCATAATCTTCACTTTCTACTGCTTCTTCCTTCAACCATATCACACCTCATTCATCATTACCATTTTAACAGTAACCCCTACCTTGAGTGGTTCTTGAACCTTGTACTAGGTTAATTCTTGTATTTAAAAAAGAGAGAAATTTCTAGTAATTTTGTGGAAAACATGTTATTTTTGAGAGAACATAGATTAGTAGGTAATCAAAAGACAGAAGTGGAAAAGGGACATGTTTTTTACAGAGAAGGAACTTCAGACTAATAGCAGTTTTATCAAGAGTCATATATATAATATATATATATATATATATATATATATATATATATATATATATATATATATTATATGTATGTGTGTGTGTAAAGTGAGAATAAACAGAATCCAATTCAAACATTCATAACATTTAACTTAAAAGGGGGCTTAGTACAGAAGTAGAACAATATTCTTTATTTTAGCATATTACCTCAAAACATGTAAAAACCACTACACAAATGCAATCATGTTTTGATGTGTATTAACACATCTAATCAGGCAGAACCAATCATAAGAGGTCATGACCCACAAATTTAGAATTATAGACAACCCTTAGACATCATATTTGATACAAATGTTATAATTAGACACATCTCATTTCCTATAAAAGAAGAAAAATAATTTAACAGGATACTTGACAAACCACATACCCTGTGAGTTAAAAGTTAACATTTCACATTTTTGTAAACATATCATGTTTGTTAACATATCATACCTTTGACTCTACAATCTTGCTAGACTTTTAAAATTGGAAATTGCTTATTATATTTTAGAAAACCTTGTTACACCATATAATGCTTATCTATCTTGTCAGTAAGCTCAAATTCAACATAATACATTATTCTTCTAGTACTGTCGGTAATATTTAGTATAGAGGTATAGGCATTTGGTTGACATTTTGCATTGATTGGTTTTATTAACACCCTATATAAGACCCTTTAGTTAACAGTTGCATTCTGTTTTGTATGATCTGTATATTTAAATAATTTTATTAGGTCTGTATATTTTTAATAATTTCATTTGTTTAAACTTTTCATTTTTTTCTTAAAAAGCCATATTATTTACCAACTCTAAAAATGTGAAATTTTAACTTTTAACTCACAGGGTATATGGTTTGTCAAGTATCTTGTTAAATTACTTTTCTTCTCTCATAGGAAATGACATGTTTCTAATGTATAACATTGTAGCAAAGTTGCATTTGTATTGAATATGATGTCTAGGGGTTGTCTAAGATTCTAAATCTCTGGGTCATAACCTCTTGCTGATGATTGCTTCTTAACTTCCGTTTCTCCCCTTGCTTTGAATTCAGTGTAGGCCATTTTGATTAGTGGATTTGAATATAAACAAAACAAATCCTGCTGCTATCTCCTCCCTTTTCTTTCTTACTCTTTTTCCTTATTCTTCCTTTTCTCAGGAAATGAAAGTATATCTTGTGTCTTTCTTTCTTACTCTTTTTTCTTTTCTTTCTTTTCCAAGAAAAAGAAGTTGTGCATTGTTTTAATCTCAAAAAATTGTTTACTAACCAGTTATTTACTAACACTTGATGAGATAAATTAATACACATCAAAACATGATTACATTTGTGTAGTGGTTTACATATTTTTGATGTAATATCCTAAAATAAAATAAAAAAGTATATATATGTATTGGAATACAGTACAGTAACTGTTATTGCTCTTTCCAGTACTGATGGAGACTTCCTTCTTAACCTTTTGTTTGAAGTAGTGTGGAACATCAACATCTTGATTATGCCATTATTTTTTCTTTGTGTTACATGTGCTATCCATTTTAGTTGTTACTGTGGTTGAAAGTCTTCAAGTAGTGTGTTTTTCTATTTGGTACAGTTTTATGTTTGTGATTATTTTGCACCAGTCCATTAAGTTCAAATCATTATGGTCCTCTCTAAGACATACAGGCTTCTTCCTCTGGAAAATTACCATCTATTCTGTTGCAGTCATTTTCATACTAATACTTTTGGGAAAGTTATGAATCAATTTCTTCCTTCAACTATAAGTTAAATATCAGGGTCAACAGAGCTCTTTTGCCTTGATTAGCAGCCAATAAAAGAGAACAACAGCTTTCACTCCAAAACTGAAGAGGAGAAAATAATGAATAACCACTTCATTCTTTCTTAGAATATCATGATAATTCATAGAAAATAAAAGCAATGGATCCTGTGGAGAGAAGTAATTGCTGACATCCTGAGGTGTCATGGCATGAAAAACATGGCATTATCCATTAAATATCATAATTGTTGTTTAAGATGAAAGCCATATTGCATTATAGTTGATCAGGCATGTATACCAGTTATTTCCCCCTTACACATTTTTTTAATTTAAATAAAGGGACTACCTAGTTAACATTTTTTTGGAGAGTGAATTTAAATATGGCACTTGATGTAACAAGCTTCCTGATTCTGGTAATAAATCTACAGGAAACTGTATACACAACATTGGGTCCATTTCTTTAATCTCACTAAATCTTATAATTCTGTTTTTACATTCTAGTTCAAGCACTGGGACATAGCTTTAAGTTTCCTATATAATCAAACATATTCTAATATTGATGTCATGTAAGTGGTCTACTACGTGTTATTTATATCAAAGTTACAGATATTTGAGAATATGAAAAAGACAGATGTTTGTAACTATAAAGAAATGAAGGAGGCTGGATGTGCTTGTTATTTTCCCAGCATTCTTTAAAGAGATCAATTTTGCAGAGACAGACAATAACGATAATAAACTGGCAGTAAAGTGATTTTATTAGACAACCTTCCATTGCTTGTGTCAAACAAAAAAACACTTGTCTGGATGTTAACAGAGGAAATAGCTAACATGGAAGAATTGGAAAGATAGTGTGAAGACCACTGGTCAAAATACAAGTAATAATGAATCTAAATAGCCAGATGTAGCCACTTTTATTGACCAAGTACTTGACTCATGATTGTCTTGTGGTGAGACCTGGAGCTATAGTGTTGCTTTAACTTGCTTTACTGCATGTTTGTAGGTAATATTGGAATTGGATATTCTATGAGTGGGAAAATAAAGAATTCCAATCTTCAAGAAACTAGATTTTATTTTTTAAACAGAACCCAAAATTGAATTTTTCTTACACAAATAAACTAAATTACTTCCAAATAGATGCATTTTAGTGTGTTGGCTTCTTCTATAATTAATATAAGGTTTCTATGAGAATATTTTACATGGTGGTGAAAAGGTACATGTACAAAAAAACAGAGTCTGATTGATTTGCAATGCAAGGTAACATTTATTAAACAAAATAACAAAAGGAAAGATTAAGAATTTATTTTCCTTTTGCATATACAATGAAAATTGTTAATGAAAGTATTTGAGTGTGATTTGCCTGTGAAGCATTCACAGCCCTTTCTGCTTTGATATAAAAAATCGATAACACACACTTTGAAAAGAGGAAAAACAGGAAGAGAGAGTTACTTAGATGTTCACCCATTTTCATACCCCCAGAGCTGCTGATATTATGTTTATTAAGGGCTGCTTCTGATACTGTGTTTATTAAGGCCCTACACATTTTTTTTTATATTCCAAGTCTCCTTAATATCAAAAGACAAAATATTTACTTTTTACAGAAACGTTTAAAAATGTTCAAATTTTTTCATTTTTCATTTTACATCTGTTTCTTTTTATTACAACTTCCTGTTGTAGGGTTATTATTATAACATACACTCATACTTGGCATAACATAATTTGTTAAGTATGCTCTTTATGTAATGCTTAGGCTATTGCAGTATATCTGTATATTATATTAACTATAATATGAAGACTGACTCCAATACAACTACTCCTGACCTTATAACATGGAACTCTTTATAGTACTGAACGAGTTCATAGAGGGGGGCGTACTCTTTACTACACAACATTCTTCCCTTCCTCTTTCTGGAGAGTTTGCCAAAGTACTTTGTAGTGTTTTTTTTTTTCCTTGAAATTGTCCTTACAATTTCCCTGATTTACTTTTGTGCTGACACATCAAAAATATTGTACCATTTTAACCAATTCTTCAGGTCTTTCATCAGTGAATGTTTTTTGTTTTTTTTAGCTGATTTAGGTTGTCTTTTATGTTGAACTTTTTTTTTTTCCTGCTGTTCAACTTTGAAAAATTTCTTCTGGACTTTGTAATGTTAGTTCATTTTTTCAAGTCAACTATTTAAGCCAATCAAGAAATCCATGCAAACAGAAATTTTGTCATTTTTTCTTTACCTACACTGCTGATGGAGCCCATTTTGAATAGTCTACTTTCTGCAATAAACCAATTCTTTCTAGTCTCTCCAACTCTTCATTTCCTTGCTCTAATGCCGCAAATGGTATGTTCCATTTGGCTTTAAATACTGGCGTCAGACCTTTTTTACTTGAAAATTCACCTTGAAATATGAACACCAACCCAGTTCATTAGAGAGAAGGTCAGGAAAATATTTTTTTTTAATTCTTCCTTCAGTTTTTTACTCTGATTTTTTTAAATTTGTCACTTGTCCACTTACATTTTTACAATGTGTTTATCAGAAAATCCCACTGTTCAAATAGTTCCATCTAGTCCATACTGAATAGATTCATAGCATTTCTTAGAACATAAGCTTTTACCTGCTTATTTTGAAAATGAACATCACATGATAATTCTTTCCCACAAAATAATTTCTCACCAGAGACTGAAGTTACAACTTTGTAAGTGCTTTTTTTTCCAATTTATTTCCAGACTTAGTATTGTTTGGCAATCATCCACTATTTCCTGTAGTGTTATGTTACTAATAAGTTCAGTCTTTGCTAGAATTTTCATTGTACTTCAGCATCTTTTCCTGCTGTTAGACTTTTTATGAAAATTAATGCCGTGAACATATTTGGAGTCATTTCCTTTAGTTTAAATTGTTCGTATTCTCTTTAGAACATATGTGACAAAATCTTCATCCTTTTTTTTTTGGTTAAATTAATGCACTTCCAATAAGCATGGAACGAGAACACTTGTCACTAAAAATGTTTGTCTGTGTACTGTTTCTTCAAAAATATTTCACCAAGTTTTCTCAGTAAAATATAATTGCAGTACATTTTGTACTCTATTGAAGCTATTTTTCTTAACAACAACCTGACTTTTTTTTATCTTCTTCCAAGCCACTGTATTCCTGACTAAATATTTCTCCATGTCTGTGAAAATACACAGCAAAAGTCAGTCCATCATCAGGATTATATATGAACTCTGATATGATGTTTTGCACTGCATGTGGTGTAAGAGATGCTGAAGCATATTTCTTCAAAACTACTTCCAATAACTCTTATTGTTTTTGCAACTGTAGAAAATGTTGGGTATTTTTTTGTTATTGCTTCTGCTGTTGTTGTTGAATTTCAACGATTGAAGCCAAAATTTTCTCCATATCTGTAAGGAAATTTTTTAAAAACCGACATGGTTAAAATTCTAGTAATTCCTGTTGACATGTATGAGTTTCAAAAATCTGGTCACCGACTGTTATAACTGCAGTTATAATGTGGTGTTTGTTATACTGTGCTTGAGTTTAAGTTTCTCACCAACTATTATAACTCCAGTTATAATGTTATTAATTTATCTTACATTTATGTTTGTGTATCCTCTCATTGCTAACTATTATAACTTCTTATTGAAGGGTTATTGTTATAACACACACTTGTACTTGGTATAATGTAATTCATTAAGTATTTTCTGTTATGTAATGCTTAAGCTATTGCTGTAATGCCTGTATAGTTAGCATGAAGACTGACTCCAATATGACTACTTCTAACTTCATGCCATTGAACCCTTTCTAGTACTGGATGAGTTCATAAAAGTTACCAGGGGTGTACTCTTTACTTCATAACATTTTTATACAAATGGGTCTTCAAAACCATTGCTTTTGAATCCCAGAAACTGCAGAATAGTAAGCAGCTGACAATTCCCTCAATGATCAAATGATCATTTAAATCATTAAGTGGGTGTCATGTCTTAACTTTTAATTTTTTGTGGAATATTTTATCAAGTGCTTCCCACACCCAAAACATTACATTGTTTTTACCCCACCCCTTGAAAAAGAAAATGGAAAAAGATGAAAACAGAGAAATGAGAAAAAAGAAATAGGTGCACTTTGGTATACATGAATTAATTTATCTTAAGCCAATTAAATTTTAATTAAACTTACAGATCATTATGCTGAAAGAAAAATTAACAACTATTTTTAAAATAATACCCAATGCATTGAAATAAATTTTTACTATTTTTAACTTGGAATTGTAATTGTTCCAAATGAACATGATCTCATCAAGGAGATCACCATCTTGGATATGATGATAAAGTACAGCTAACAGCAAATGCTCTGATCAGGGGGTTTTGTGGAGTGAACCAACTCTTAATTGCTGTTGTCACCAGGTCAAACCTGACCCGGGGTGGTAGCACTGTTAGACTCCCAGCTATGGGCAAATAGTTAAGCTCCAAACTGGGGTCAAAACATGTAAAAATAGGTTTTAATACCAACAAAATATTTTTGGAAAAGATTATTACCAGCAATACATTTTTGAAAAAAATATTACCAGCAGTAAAATTCTTGTCAGCATTAAATAACCTATCAAGGTTGATAAGCCATAAAACAAACCAAACCAAATCAAATCAAAAAGATCATTTTTTTAAAAATTAAAAATAATCTTCTGATGTTTAATGCCCAGCACCACTAAAAATAGAGTAGATAAAAAAAAAATCATACCTTGATTCGAACATTAAAATCATTGATTCTATCCTCTTTGTTGTAACCAAGGAAAAGTTACTGAATAGAATAATCACATGAAGGTTTGTAATGAACAATAATACTTAGGACAAGAGCAACACATTTGCCAGCAGTATCAACATCTAGAAGTGAGTCAAGTGAATTCTACAATGAATCTCCAATTGCAGGATATCTACGACCTGCTCCACATGGTCAGATGTAGCACAAGGCTGAATTTAATGTGGAGTACCTGAGCCCGTAGGCTCAGCCAAAAATATCCCTGTAGACACCGTATAAAACAGGGTCAGATAGCTGTTTCCTGAGACAAGAATCTGTCCTTTAGCATAGCCTTGAAAAGGAACCTCTCTGCCCCGAGGCAGAGAATTTGAAAAGCACAGCTGGAGCCTATCTCCAACTGTAGGATATCTACCAACTGCCTCACATGGTCAGATGTGGTACAAGGTCGAATTTAATGTGTGGTATCCAAGCCTGTAAGCTCAACCAAAAAATTCCCCGTAGACCTCGTATAAAATGGGGTTGGGTAGCTGTTTCATATGATTAGTATTATTAATTTTTAAAAAAAATATTTGATTCTTCTTAATTTTAGTTGTATTTTATTGCACCTACACAGTCTATGGCCATTAGTAAACTGTATATTGCAAGTGAAATTAGAAGGAAATAATTATTAATAGACAATGTTTCATGCAACAATAAAATTAAAGATAATATTATCATATATGCGTGTGTGAGTGTGTATGTTTGTTTATATATATATATATATATATATATATATATATATATATATATATATATTATTTTTTTAAAAATATGATTCCTTCACTACATAAGAGTTCTCATGTTTCAAAAGCGAGAGCCGAAACCATCAATATAATTATTAAAATTAAATTGAATTAAATTAAGTTCTGTATTGAGCACTGTTTTTTAAAAATAAAAACAAAAATACTAAAGAACCCTGAATTATTTACTTAATGTGTTCTTTCCTATTTTTCTACATACCTGCACACGCACACACCTATATATATATATATATATATATATATATATATATATATATATATATTGTAAAATTTTTATTATAATAAATTGCAATAAAAACATTGTGATGTAAAATGTTTTTATTGAAATTTATCATAAAAATATTATATTTCACACTACTTTGTACTGAGCATTTTTTTAAAAAATAAATGCTACAAGTTGGATTTTTACCTCATCTATTCTTTCTCTCATTTGTGTGTGTATGTATATATATATATATATATATATATACACGTGTGTGTGTGTGTGTGTGTATCAAGTTACATTAACCAATTAATGTCCACTGTCCTATTGTAGGATAGTGACCATTAATGAATTATATGTAGAGACCTATAATTAATACTGGGATCTTAGAATCATTTAATTAATACGGGATATATATTCCTTTAGAAACCGATAAGAGTAAATTTTTATTATTATAATTAATTCTTGAGGTCACATGAAACATTAATTTGTTAAGTCAACACTACTCTTTCTTTCTTTTTTCATATTGATCACATATTTTTTATTGCTTTTAAATGTAGGTCTTTGTGTAATTATTAATATATACTTTATAGCACTGTTTTACTACATTGAGCAATGTTTAGTCTACAAATTTTATTAAATAAATAGTTATTTGCACACGTCTATGTGTACATATTCACTCATATATAAGGCTGATCATATCTCTTTAATTATGAAATGGACAAAGTTCAACAATTATTTTAAGACATTTTTATGTTTATACATTCTTTTTATAGATACAAATATTTAAGTAAATGCTCTGTTGATAATAAACAGTATTAAGCAACATTTACCAGCGTGAATGTCCAAGAAATTTTCATAGAATGTATAAACATAAAAATGTCTTGAAATAATTATCGTACTTTATCCATTTCATAATGTGTGACATCATTTATCTACATTTGATATGCTATGAGCAGATATGAATGTACATGAGAGATTCATGGAAGATTAAAGTTTAAAGACAGTAAAATCGACCTTGCTAACCGAACGCTCCTCTGTGGTCAAAACGGTGAAGGCACGTAAGGCTACATGACGGTTCCATATAGGATACAGGTTCGATACCTGTCAAAGGATGAAAATTTTCTATGAAAATTTCTCAGACATTCAGGCTGGTAAATATTGTTTAATACTGTTTATTATAAACTTTTGAGAAGATTCTGTCAGAGTGGGACTTTCTTCTTATCAATGGAATATGAAAGGTATGAGGATGATTTGACACAGTGTACATAGCATCGTTGGGCCTATCCGAGAAGGTCTGGATTGACGCGGGTGCACGCAATGTCGTTGGGCCTATCCGAGAAGGTCTGGATTGACGCGGGTGCAGGCAACGTCGTTGGGCCTATCCGAGAAGGTCTGGATTGACGCGGGTGCACGCAACATCGTTGGGCCTATCCAAGAAGGTCTGGATTGACGCGGGTGCACGCAACGTCGTTGGGCCTA
This sequence comes from Acanthosepion lycidas, assembly GCA_963932145.1. Taxonomy (NCBI): domain Eukaryota; kingdom Metazoa; phylum Mollusca; class Cephalopoda; order Sepiida; family Sepiidae; genus Acanthosepion; species Acanthosepion lycidas. Next base: position 104,059,150 of record OZ010576.1, on the reverse strand, counting down.
TCCGAGAAGGTCTGGATTGACGCGGGTGCACGCAACGTCGTTGGGCCTATCCGAGAGGGTCTGGATTGACGCGGGTTCACGCGACGTCGTTGGGCCTATCCGCAAAGATCTGGATTGGTAGAACTAAGGAATGGAACAACTGAACATTTGCCATAGAAATAGTGATAGAAAAGTGAGACGAATGTAATGCTTTGTTTCTGAGAATGGTGTGGCAGATAAGAAAATAATTCATCATCAATAAGGCCATGAAAGGATTTTTTGACCTCTGTCAGTGTATAGATAGATAGCAATAAAACCAATTTTTTAAATGCCTGAATACATAATATATTTAGACATGATTATAATAATTTGTGAAACTTCCCACTAAGTCAGTAATCACTTAATTTAAAGGTAAATCATGCTTCAGTAATAGCATCAGTTGATTTTAGGTTTGTATTACAAGAAATGACTTGTAAACTTTAATGTCTCCAAAATGAAACTGTTATTGGTTAATTATCATTTTTGTCCTTGATCAACATGGCTGATGTAAACCTCAAGGAGAGTGACTCATTACGCCTCATCAGCAAACTTTTTCCACTAAAATGAAGTGGGGTGATTATATTAAATAAATTGCTAGGTCGGCTGTTAGAAAAGTTGATTCATTATATAGAACCAGACAATTTTTCTTGCCAGAATCCATCTTGCACATTTATAAATCTACCATTCATCTGTGCATTGAATATTGCTACCATATCAGGTCTGGTACTCCAGCTGTATATCTTGAGAATCTTGACAAAATTCAAAGACAAGTCTGTAATATTATTGGTTCTGACCTGAAACTTTCACTTCAACCACTTTCACACCAACATTACATGGATTGCCTCTGTCTTTTATATAAATATTTTCATGGCAATTGTTTTAATGAGCTTTTCTTGTTTATATCTCAGCCAGACAAATTTAAGTGTACTTCTGGATTGGTAACTAGAACTCATCTCTTATTTTACTGTTGAAATAGCTAGATGTAACTGTAAGTTCTATTCTAATAGTTTCTTCTCTTGCACTTTATTCTGTTTTTTTGCTTTTCTACATTCTTCAGAAATTTAAATGTCAAATGCTATCTTCCTGAACCCTGTTCTTTTATTGTCCTTCCTTCTCACTAAAGTCTTCTCATTCTTTTTCATTTCCAGTTACCATTTGCATCATAGTGGCATTATCACCTTATTTGGGGTGAAATGATTTTTAAAAAATATTGTCTGGATTGTTATACTTTGTAAAATTTTGCTACTGCACCAGTGACAGTAATCAATGAAGTTCATTTTATGAAGTTTTAAATATTTACTTGAAAGATTTTGCCTTTGTTGTACTTAAAGAATCGTATATCTGATGAAGAATATTCAGGAAATGTTGTTCATATGACCTTTCCACTGATGAGATTTTCCCACTAATTCCATCGTAAGATCAGTTCGA
>OZ010576.1:103993875-104046375 GCA_963932145.1 Acanthosepion lycidas | reverse complement strand
AAGTGGAAATGGCAGAAATTTGTCATTAAATTTCTGCAAATGTAACAAACATTTATTTATGGAATTAAAATAATTAGATGCTTCAGAAAAGATTTTGTAGTGTCTGATGATTAAGTCCAAGGAAAAAAATGCCTGTCACAGAATAAACTTATTATTAAATCTTATTTATCCCATTAAATAATAAGATTGTAAGGGAAACTTGGTCAGGCTTCTATCAATATCTTCCATGTCTTTCTAAGCAACAGAATGAAATATCTATATTCAAAATAAGCAGTTAATCTTCTTTGGGTTAATGTGAACTGTTAGAAAACAGGCTCAAATGCAAATGATACCAGTGTTTTGCTCCTCTAGGTCCACTGCTGATGTACTAACTTTCATTACAAACAGAATCAACAAAAACTTCTACTATATAGGAATAAAGTGACACCACCAACACTTGAGTTTGAACATAGGTCACCAGTGAACAAATACAGGCAATCTGATTATTGAATTAAGTAGACCATATGTGCATAGAAGAAATGCATAAGTAGAAAGTAGCTTGGCACTCAATTGATTGCTATTTCTATTCTATCCTCTATTATTATATGGACCGCTATTCTCTACTCTATTCACTATATTATTTTTCTATTAAGATCACTATACAGATTACTATTCAAGTGAGTATTATGGAGCAAGCACTATTAGTGCAAGTGATATTTGAAGATGTCTGACACTAGTATTGTTCAACGGTGTACTATAGTGGTATCTGTGATTACAATGTCTCTACTACAACAAACATTATGAAAGTGACAACAAGTATTCGTTGGTATCATAAAAGTGGCAATGACTGTTGGTTGACATCACAAAAACTTCATGATAATTTCATCAAGATTGTGATGACCTTAAATATCTCAAAGACTTTGAAAATGTGTAGCATAGGGGATTGCTGCACAAACTCTCCAGCGACAGCATTGCTGGAAGAGTCTTTGCAATTACCAAGTCTTTTCTTTCAGATGTCTTTAAAAACAAAAAAAAAACTGAACTGATATCATTTCGCCTATATGGCAGTGAATGCTGGACAATCTCATAAATGAAGAAAAGACTTGACAGAAATGTGGTACTACAGAAGGGTGCTCAGAATATTATTGACTGAATATGTGAGCAGTGATGAAATTTTAGAGAAAATGGAAACAAAAAGGACACTTATACTTAGCATCAGAAAAAGATAGTTGAAATTTCCAGGGCACATAAAAAGGAAAGAAGGCTTTGAAATTTTGATATTCACAGGGACAGAGTAAAACAGTGAAGCCTAATGAGCTTGTGCGAATGGTTGGTAGAACAGGAACTAGGAGAGATAGCAAAATGACAAACTTTATTAAGTACTACAAAGGACAAGAAATTCTGGAGAGCCATGATCACCAATGTCTTAAAAGGACATTACACATAGGAAAAAAATATCAACCCTTATTAAAGTTATTAATAACTTGTTTGGAAGAGGCATCAAATTATAGCATGTAAATAAGATTAGATAAGTTTGCCTACATTTCTCTACTGTCTTTTGAAAAGGAGTAGAAGTCTATCTGTTGTTTCCTGTTTAAGATTGGGATTCTGGTTCCTTCAATTGTCTACTTAAACTCACTACTTCTTGCATTTCCATCTAAAATTCTGAAGTTTTATCTACTATTTATTTACATTTTTTTCTCAATAGGAGTAGATAGGTTTGTCTATTGTCCAGTTCAAACTCTTCCTGGTATTTTGAACAGGAACAGAGTTTCTTGTTTAGGATTGGGTTTCCAGTTCCCTTTAAAGTCTTTCTTTTTCTTTCACTTCCAGTGACCTTTGAGTCTTGGTGGCCTTGTTACCTTGTTTGGGATGGTGCCTCTTATAATTGTAATGATCTACCTGGAGTGGCTCTTGGGCTTTGTACAGGGTGAATATCATTATAAAAACAATGTAAATAAACTAAGAGTAGCATCAGTATTATACAAATAAATCCAAAAGATATAGGTCACAGAAACATATTTGTCTTGCACAATATCACATATACCTGAATAAATTAGTATTTATCCATCTTAATATGGGCTCCTTGGCATTCTCTGTTTCATTAGTCATTGATTCTCTTCAATCTTTCCACTGTTTCTACATTAACATTACTTGAGGTTGCTTTTATTTCTTCCTTGAGATCATTGCTTGAATAATGTTTTCCATTCTTGCATACAATTCTGGGGATAAACAAGGTTTCTATTGGATTTCTCTTGACACCATCATCAAATTTTAAGAGGCTGATAATTTTGCTATTTAACTCAAAACATTACTCCTTCCTATTATGTTAATGTTATGGTAATTTACCTATGCACACATGGACTCTCCCAGCTATAAATAGGAGCAGGTACTGCCTTTTACAGAGAGAAGTCAGCTCTGACAGTTGGATAAATATTCTTGCTGTAATACTCATTTGTATATGTTTGTATTACTGTTTCTGTTAATATATTTGTTTAACTCAATTCCTCTCTTTGTGTCTTTATTTCTGGCACTAACAAAGTCACAACAGTTAACTTATTCTTCTATATGGCAAATCTCTTCAAGACATGAGTGATTATGGTTTTCCAAAACTTCCTTTCCTTTGTGAGCCATAGCAGTTTTTCTTCTTTTGCTAAAACTTCTGTCTCCCATTTTGCCATCTATGAGGGCAGGCTAAAAAATAGGCTGACTATGGCAGAATGATGCTAGGGCTGTGAAATATTGCATGCATTAATTTCAACTCTTCCTGTTAATAACTGCATTGCTTCTTTTCAGGTAAACTGACATCTAACAGTTCAAAGACAACTGTTCATCCTGTTGGTCAAAAAAGTCATCAACACCTGATATGGCATCATTAACCACTATGATATTGGTTCCAAACCAAGTGTTTTTTTTCATGTTGGAGAACAGTTGATAGTCAACCAGTTCAAAGCCACAGTCATGCAGAGCATCTACTGAAATGAAGGACTTGTATGCTGGAGCATGATACTGATAAAACAAATCCCCTTTTTTTTAATTTTCCTGGGGTTTTTGTTTTGATAGCCTTCTATAAGTGCCCCAGAAAATTGGCATAGTACTCTCCATTGATGGTGTGGCAATGAATCATTGGAATGGTTAAAAAATAATGGTTAGCTCATGTTAATAGCACATTTCAAAGACTACACAGGTAAAGCAACCTCAAAGTAGAGATGTAGATCAAGGTCTACAGAGCTGCTGTGCTGACAGCCCTTCTATATGGCTCAGAGTCCTGCTATCTCTGAGTATTGCTTACAATCCATCCCAAAGATCAAATAAAATGATTTCATCACAAAAAAAAGCTTAGATGTTGAGCATCAAGACCAGAAAATGTTTCTAGAATGAAAAATTGTCCATTGCCTGACCATTACAACAAGAGTGCTCTGAGGAAATGTAAAGTTACCTTAATGAAGGACTTCCCTCTGAGTGATATCAGCCTCCACCTGAAGACCTTAGAAGATTACAACCAGCAGTGTTGACACATCGCCATCTATCAGGCGACAAGCAATTTTGAAGCCACTATCCCAGCCTGGGGGAAAACAGGACTATGTGAAAAAACATGCCCAAGAAGATACCCTTACAAACCAGATATTCTCTTACAGCCAATGCAGAAGGTGTGGCCTTCTTATATTTGACTCTCCAGTCACCAGCAAGTATACAGCAAAGAAGAAAAACTGACCAAACCTTCAAACTCATCTTCAATACTGAAGCAACTATCAACATTTTGAAAGTTAATGTTTACATCATCTGATCTACACTTAACAAAAGTTACTTTAAGAACAAATTCAAAAACTAAGAAATATTTGGATCATAATACCAGAACATTTGAATCTGTTTTGCTTTGGAGAACAACACTGTTTTTATCTGCAATTACCAAACTTGTTTTATGTTTGATATTAAAATAAATAGTTTATTTAATTATAAAGAAAGATTTCAAATATATTAAATACCAATTTCAGTTCTTGGTATGAGACACAGGAACATGTTTTTTGTTTATTTTTTATGTATGTATGTTTTAGACTAATCCACCTTTGCCACGTCTTTTTGAAGAAAAAGGAATATATTGTCATTACCAAGAGGGATAGTCCAAGATATAAGTGACAAATTGCAGATAAAACAAACACAGGAATTTAACTATCTGGGTAGTGCTATAACAGACAATGGAAAATAGGACACAGAAATATAAATACACATGAGATTCATAAAAGATGCCTTCCAGAAATTAAGTAAAATATTAAGAAACAGGAAAATTTCATTACAATAAAAGTAAGAGTATTCAAATATTATGCAATATCAATTCTCCTATATGGCAGGGAAAGCTTGGAAATCTCCTCACAGATGAAGAAGGGACTTAAGGCAACAGAGATGTGGTTCTGCAGAAAAATTCTGAGAATACCATGGGCAGAACAAGTGAGCAATGAAGAAGTTTTAAGGAAATTAGAGATAAAATGATGCTTAAAATTAGAATTAAAAAGAAATAGTTGAAAATTCTATAATGAGGAAAGGTGATTGCGAGAAATTGTCACTCACAGGACATACTTAAGTTAAGAGAGTCAGAAGGAAGCAAGGAGTGAAGTAAAAAATGTTTATGTAAATAAATGGCAGAACAGGGATTAGATTAACTTGCTAGGAGTCAAATACTGTTTAGTGCTACAAGGGATAGGAATTTGTGGAGAGCCATGATCCTCTACACCCTGAAGAATCATGACAGAAAAGAAACCAAAGAAGAAACACACTTACAAACATTGGTATGCAAAGTCAGCAGGGCTAATTCTCACTCCATGATAAAAAATGCATGTATCTGGACAAAAGCAACTTTGGCAGAAAATCATATTTCTTGTGCACTCAGTAAAGATTAAACTCATTCTCAGTCTCTCTCACAAGACGAAAGTGACTGCTGTAGTATTATGAGATTTCTTGGAGATTTAATTTATTTTTTGGGAAAAAAAATGGCTATTTTATCACTTAATCACTTTAGAATTTTCCATTAAGGACTGTCAAAAGTGCAAAGAAGACAAGTTTCTTTTTTAGCTGCTATGAATTATGAATCAGGAAAAAGAGAGTTTTCACTTCAAACTGTTTTATTTTTTTTTACCTCCGATGGCAAAAATACATGTTAAAAATCTGATAAATCTTTTAATGTTGTCTTTGACAAATTCTCTGCAAATTTTTAACAGCAGTCATTGTAGTTATTGTTTTTTTTTTGTTTTTTTTGGCATCAAAATAACAAAACCCAATAAAGCTATCCCATATTTTCACATTTTTCTCTATTTAACCTTGATTTTTTAAACTAACTTGCAGTGCCTGATTTAAATGAAACACTGTTCTCTCATTAAATAACAAATAAAATTCTTTAACTGCTTTCTTTTCTTAATTAAAACAAAATATTGGATTTAAATAGTACTTTCAGTTTATGTTTCCACTATTTTGTGTGTCGCTCAGGAAAAAAAATATAAAGAAATTAGCAAATTATTTTCCGAGAGATTTTATAAGATAGTTTATTAAAAATGAATAAACTTCCACTTCTCAGTTTGATATTCCAAAATTCAACATTATTTATCAAGTGCTCCAATAGATAAAACTTAAGATAAACCATTTGTAAAGTGAAATTATGATCTGGAATTGGAATGAGATTAGTGATGGCACATACCCTGAATTAATCATAATGTTTCAGAATATAGAATTAATCAATTCTGAACACTTCAAATACCTCAGTGTATAGGTTAACTACAAAAAGCTTAGTATAGCAAATAAGAAAAAATGAATACAGAATATGCTACACTGGTGTAGTTTTGAACAACACTGCAAGAAAGTACAAAATCAAAAGATTAACCTTCTTAATGTTCTTAAATAGCCACTAGACTATCATGCGGATGTTATTAATGGCATCCAACTAATTCAGAAATGCCTAAACTATCAGCTATATAAAACCTTTTTATCAAAGAAAAATAGCTCCAAGTAAATGAATCTGTTAGGTCTAACAGAAGATAATCCTTTATCAGACATAAACACAGGTGCTACAAAAGTCCAAAGAGTTCTACCAAATACAAAAACTCACATCCCTTGAACACTTTCAAGAGCAGCAACAACAAAAAGGATAGCCTATGTAATTAGAAAAAAAATAATGATATAATCAAGCATTTCCACACTACCTTAAAAAAATGTTTGGAAGAAAATTCCCATCAATACTAGAAAGAGCAATAATAATAGACTAATTTCCTGAAAAATTGTTTTAAGAAAGACATTTTATAAATTTTAACTGACAGTAATGCTATGTGTTCAGTCAATGCATACTGAATATTTCCTGCATGGAAACGGTTGATTTCACCTTTAACAAAATGGAACTGTTAACAGGAGATACTTTACATTAAACACTGAAATACTATAGATATATCAAGATAATTTTGACCAAATGCAAGTGGAAGGCAGCTTCACAATATTAAGACAAAAACATATTATGGTAAAAATGATGGCAATATTAATAATGTCCTTATAAGCAATGGTGGCATCCTAAATTCCCTAAATTTAGGAACCTATTCTGCTTATTTTCTTTTCAATCTGAGAATGGAAACAAATCACTTTAAAGTATAAAAAAAATTAAATTAAGCTGTTTTGATAATTTAATAGAAAACATTTATTTATTAAGATATTTCCAGATTGAAATTCTGTTCTCATCATATTTCTGTTCAGAAGTATGATGCTTTTTGACTCTTCTGTTATCAGCTGTGTTATGGTTTCTTAGCCACATTCAAATTGAATCACTGCATTCCTAATGATTTAATGGAAGACTTATCAGACAATAAGATTTGTCACACTTTTAAGTCCAGCATGGTAGGAACATGTGACTATTAGAATTTCACTAGGTGCAAGTGTAGTGTTACTAACATTTTACCTAGACCATCGGCTATTAATATATAAGGTTATTGATGGATAATCCAACAAGTGATTCGCTATGCTTTTATAATTTTAAGAATTGGTTTGTACAAACCAGTAGGATGCCACCACTACTTATGAGGAAATTTTCAGCATTTATTGACTAAGGAGCCCATTCTGAACCAAGTCAAGCTTATAAAATCTATTAAAATGATTTTTCAGTAAAATAAGTTTCACAAATTCTATTCCCTGTTACAGCTCTTTCCAATATTGATAGAGGGTTCCATTCTTAACCTTTTGTTTAAAGTTAATTATTTTTCTTCAAGTAACATGTGCTATTTTAGTTGTTGCTGCTGTTGAAGTCCACAAGTGATATGGTTTCTATTATTTGACCCAGTTCTTTAGGATTTGGTAGCCCTAGTCCACAAGGTTCAAAGAAGGATGATCATCACTAAGACCTACAGTCTTCATTCCTTCAAAGTCATTTTTAACAATTGATCTGTATATGGATATTTGTATTTGCAGGCCTGAGGATATCATCAGTTGTGTCCAGGAAGTTCACCACACTGAATTCACTGCAAGAAAGTTCACCACCATCAAATCACAGTGAGGAATTTTCATCATGAAGAAAGTTCACCATAAAAGGATAAAAATTAAACAATTTTTTAAAGGCTTCTAATTTTATTGATCAATGTATCTAAGCATTTTAATTAATTTCATAATTAAAACTTGGGTTCCTAATAACTGATATTATGCACTATCCCTCTCAAGTTTTAATGGCCTATCAACTACTTATGGATCGCTTAATGCCAAAATTTAATTTCCTTGTGAGCTTTGAAGTAATAAAAATATGTTATTCTGCATACACAGTTGAATACATGGTAGATGATGCTCAGCTTTTGTTCATATGTATGCTTGTGTGGACATAATTACTAGAGGCAATGTGATATGTGTGTTTTATGTTGTAATTTTGTTGGAGTTATATTTTAGAATATAGTTTGATTTCTTCAACAAATTGTAGGATATTAAATGTAGGATTAATGTCATAAAAGAGTTCTTTCACATTGGTTGTGTTTGTTTAGTGACATATCAACCACTATCAGTTATTTAATGCCAAAATCTAAATATTTTGAACAGAGTTTCATGCCTTCAGCTTCAGAAAAAATGTGTTGTTGGTCATTTTGCTATCAAATGTATTGGTGGTCATTTTGCTTTAAATATGTATTGTTGGTAATTTTACCATAAATAGGTATTGTTGGTAATTTTACTATAAAATGTATTTTTACACTTTCATAGGATTTTGTCTTTGTTTGGGGGTTCACTATTTTCCCATAGCTGGAACCCTGACAGCCATTAGGATGCACAGCATTAAAGGGAGTGAAAGAAAATGAGAAGACTTTAGTGAGGAGAAAAGACAACAAATGGTATGGCTTTTAAATTTTTGAAGATTGTACATGACAGGGAAGCAAGAAATCAGAAGGGAATTTCCCAGATGAGACATACAAGATAAGAAACAATTTGTATACCTACTTCAACTGAATTATTCCTAAAGATGAACAAGAAAAATGTAAATACATGTTGATCTCGTTGACACTGCTTGCATTATGCCTCGAGAACTTTGACTTTATTGAATAACTTCTTTTATGTACTATGTTCTCTTATTAGATGGATGATCACCATCTCTACATACAATCATCTCTTTTTGCCATCCATTCACTCGAATACATTGTAGTTTACTTGCTTTTCCCTTCTACTTCTCTTACCTTCAATATATCCTTTAAGCATTAAATTTGCCAAGCCTTCTTTCCTGATGATGTGTCCCAGAAATTTCAACTTTTTCTGATTTTATCAGTTTCCTTTCAGTTCCTATTTTGTTTAAAACTTCCCTGTTGTTCACATGTTCAGTCTATGGTATTCTCAGTATTCATTGGTAGACCCACATTTTTGTCAGTTCAAATCGCTTTTATTGAATAAAATAACAAGCATCTTGAATACAAAAGTTCTTTTTAATTATTATATGCTTTGCAATTTGAACTAACATGCTCATCTTGGGTTTTCTACTCATAACAATTCGGCCTTCTTCAGGATTCAATGTTTTACTTGGTAACCTTTTCAGAATTCTGAATCTAAACTAAATCCATGAAAGTACATTAGATTTCTTTTTCCTTTCCATGTTTAGCAGATATTTTTGTCAGTTGATATTCCTCAGTCTTACTCACTTTTGTCTTGTTTGGCAGTTTATACCACTGATTATATGACTTTCCTCTTTTTGATGCTATGGACAGAATTTATTTCTGTCACATAATTCATGTCGTAAGTATCCAATAATTCAGAATACTTGTTTTCAGTTGAGCTGAATTGCGAGACATTTCTCTCTCTGAAATATAAGTAAATGAATGGTTCTGTTTGGGTACAGATTTTGCAAGACTTTATTGAGAACAAGGCTAATGAGCCTACTGCTAACAGCATCAGTTAACTGATGATGACTATTCTTTATATTAGCATTTCTTTACTAATGGAACAGGATTGGTCATGAAAATGACACTTCTGTGTAAAAGAAAGATAGTTACAACATGATGTACTGAAGATGGGCTAGCAATCTTTCCAAGGTGCTGCTAATATCTATCACCTGAGGCCAGTTCCCTAAGCCACTGGCTGTTGATTAGCTACTCTGGGGACAAACAACTAACCTTTATCTACAGCTGTGGCACTCACCTTAAGAGAATTGGATTCAACAAGCCTATATCATTTTCAACCATGTTGGCTGCAAACTGTACTGACTGAATATTATCTTTCAACAGGTTCAGACATGCTGGTAAGCTTTTCCATCATCAAGTGAGATCTTGTTGTTACTTTGATTTTTTTTTCTCATTTCTTTGTTTTTGGCAATAAAAAAAAAAAAAGATAACTTTTTTGCATTGTTTATAACACTGAGGATGCAAATATATTAAGAAATAATTCCTTTAAAAATCTGTGTCCTCCAATTTTGATAGTATTAGAATTATCAATTCTGAACTTCTTCCAGTCATTATTCAGCAAAATATAAAAATATTAAGAAAAATAATTGTACTTTTTTTTTATTAAAGCAACAAGCATATTTTTAGAGTTATCTTTTTTAGTGCTTGTGATAACCGAATTGATATATTTACATTATTTGGACTATTCTCCTCATCTTTGTCGCCATATTTATCACAACATTTTGGCCATTGTACACTCCGGCCTTCTTCAGGTGGTTGGAATGTCGAACTGAACCCTTTATTTCGCTCACCGGGGTAGACTGTTCTAGTTCCATGTGCCATGTTTGATGGATGTCAGTTATCAGTTATCTCCTGTTAATTTCCCTCTGAAAGTTCTCCACTGTCTTAACCGGGTATTGAACTCACATTCTTTGGGTCCTGTCACTGGATCTAACCAACGCCTTTAACCACTGTGCCAAATATGGCAACAAAGATGAGGACAATAGTCCGAATAATGTAAATAATGTACATAATACCTCATCTCAGAAATATAGACAGACTCTGATATATTTAGATAGATCATGCACAAAATTCTTTTTTATGTGCCATGCCTCTTCAGGACTTGGGGATTATGGCTCTTCACAACTTCCTTTCCTTTGCAGATCTAAGTAATGTTGGTTATTTTAATTATCCCTCCTACTTCCATTTCTGCCATCTATTTAGCTTGCATGTAGGTCATTCAATCTTTTCCTTTATGCCCCCCACCCTCACTATGTCATATGAGTGTCAAATTCTTCAAGCACAACTTCCTCATTATATGTGCCAGAAATTACAACTATTTTTTTTGATTTTATGTTTAAGCATCTTGTTTGTTTTCATTTTACTTAAAACTTCCTCATTACTCACATGGTACTCTTAGTATTCTTCTGTAGAACTACATACCTGTTGGTTCAAGTTTCCTTTTCATCTCTAAAGAAATTGTCCAAAATTCATTGCCATATATGGGACTAATATTACATAATAGTTCAACACTATTTCTTTCTAATAAAATTTTACTGCTTCTTAATATTTTACGTACCATACATTACTTACATCTACAAAGAATAGTAAGTGATGAAGAGCCATAATATACAGTATATTATAAATTTGCATATGATACTTTTATATATTTTGTACCAACAATAGAGTCTAAATTAGGTACTACTAATGATGACCATAAATGCAAAGAAGAATCTGCAATATTATTGGTCCTGTTCTGACATCTCAGCTTCAGTCATCATGCCACCTCTGTAAAATAGCTTCCCTGTGCATTTTCTATAAATGCTTTTATGATAATTTTGTGAGGAACTTTCCTTTATGGTACCTGGACTTTATGAATTTAAGTGCAGTACGAGATTGACAGCAGGGTCTCGTCATTCTACAGTTGAAATCGATAAATGTAACTGTAATGAAAACTTGGAGTCTAACTCATCTTAATGTGCCTTTATTGAAAGTAACTGAAGAGTCTTGCTGTTTCGGCTAATATGGCATGACTTATTTATACAAATCATAAGACAGGGGAGGTAACCAGTTTGTCTTACCACAGCAACCATAAGTCTTATTCTAACAGTTTCTTCTATTGCACTTAACGCTTGTGGAACTCTTCTGGCTTCTTGCTTTCCAGTCAACGTTAATCTTCAAAAAATTTAAATGCAATGTCAGTCTTCATCTATCTTTTTAATTCCTGTTCATTTTTGTTCTCTCTCCTTAATAATGTTTTATTTTCATATTCTCTCACATTCAGTGGCTGCTCACATCTTAGTGGTTTTCTTGCTTTGCATGGGGTGAAATGATTATAAAAAGACTTAAATTGCTCATTAAAATGCATTTCTTCTGAAAGCATATTTGGGATAAGTTCGGATTATAGAGTAACTTGTTGGGGATCTGCTCCTAGTTAGACTAAAAGCAATGGAAAACAAAATTTATACATGTAAACAATGGCTTGTCATTACTTATAGAGTAAATAGAATCATTTTTACCAAGGCAATGTTTTCATCTGTTTTATAAATGGTTAATAAACGATTAACAAGAAATGAAATATACCTGTATGCATGCAAAATTGGTTGAAAAGAAAGAAGGTAGCTATTAGGAATTGTATATGATACATGCTTTGTGTGTGTGTGGGTGTGTGTGTGTGTGTGTGTGTGTGTATGAGAAAGAGTTTAGTCCTTGGGGAAAAATATCCCTAAATTGGTAACAAGTCTTGTGTTGGTGTTGCTATTTACACTGTGCTGAAAGTTAAGATGGAAAAAGAGGAAGAAACTGGAAATATCCCATTTTTATAGCTTTGTAAACAGTGCCAATATTTCAAATAAAGTGTGTTTATTCAGCAGTTATACATTTAACTTCATCTTAGAATTGTACATTAAATGTACAATGAAACCACAACTAGAAACTTGCTGAATAAAGATGCAACTTCATAGTAATTTATTGAATTAAATATATTTAGTCACACCTGGCAGAATACTTTGGAATAGAAGCAGAGGTTTAGTCGTTGTATCCTGTTTAAGATTGGATTTCTGTTTCCTTCTCAATATTTTTTTCATTTTCTTTCACTCCCATTAACTCCTTACATCTTAGTGGCATTATCACCTTGCTTGGGTTGAAGTGATTTTTTTAAAAAAAGTGCTTTTAAATTGAGAACTTCTAATAGTGAACTTGCTTGAGAGGCTTTTCATTGTTATTATCAAAATATCTTTCATTTCTAAAAATGTGATGTTGATCTTAGTCTTCAGATTTCATTTTAATCTCAATGATTTTAAATACCACATTTTCTTTGGGCTACGTCTTTTCAGAACATGAGTGATCATGGCCCTTCACAGCTTCCTTTATTTTTTGTACGCTCAGCAATACTTTTTCTTTTATCATCTCCATTGCCTTTATGGTACTAATCAAGTATCTGTTTGCATAAATTTGTCAAGCTGCTCATTGATTTCCTCTAGCCACCTGATGTCTATCTTTCTGACACTAGTGTAAAACCAAACCTAAGTTTAGTTTTATGACTGAAGTATAAACTGGACATATGGGTAACTTTATGACTATAGTATACACTGAGCATATCGGTACCTTTATACATTATCCACAATGCTCGTGAAGTTTTTGCAGTTATGTCTAACAGTTAACCACAGAGTTGAAGAGGTCAAGATTCTAGTGATTCAGAAAGCATCCTGCTGAGAGTCTGTTCCACAAAGCAGCAGTTCTCAAGATGTATTTTGTCTTTATATTTAACAAAAAATCAAAGAATAATTAATAGAGGAAGAAGTGTCACTTACATTAATGCCTTCATAGAAAATTGATGAGAGTTTTTATTGACAAAGGCCAAGAGCATTGTGGATAATGTATGCCAAATAAGGATGGGTACAGTGATATTTTTTCTGGCTTTATTGCATTGGTTTTACGATGTCACTGTTAAAAAGAAGTGACAGCAGATGTGAGATAAATTGAGGGAGAGAAATTAGATGAGAGACTTAAGCATGTGCAGTTCTTCATTTGTATCACTTCAGACACATACATTACGTAGACAAGCTATGAAAATACTTTGGTATTTAATTTATATTTAAATGAGAATCTAATGGAATAGTAAATATATGACAATTTAGAAAATAAAAATAAAACATCTTAAAAGTACACATAAATCCGGTTTGCATGAAACACAAAGGTAGTCAAATGTCTGTTTTTCAGAAGAGTCATAAATGTAGCCATATGTCTGGTTTGCAGAAGAATCACAAAGGTAGCCATAGGTCCAGTTTGCAGAAGAATCACAAAGGTAGCCATAGGTCCAGTTTGCAGAAGAATCACAAAGGTAGCCATAGGTCCAGTTTGCAGAAGAATCACAAAGGTGGCCATACGTCTGGTTTGCAGAAGAATCACAAAGGTAGCCATATGTCCGGTTTGCGCAAGAATCACAAAGGTAACCATAGGTCCGGTTTGCAGAATAATATATATATATATATATATATATATATATATATATATGAGTGAACATTGAAGTCAACACTAAGACTCAGAGGCAACAGACTGTTTCATACTAAATACAATCATCTGATCACCGATGACCTGAAGATTGTGTTTAGCATGAAGTAGTTTGTTGCCTCTTTGTATTTGCTTCAGTGTTCACTTTTATATTTACATACACTTTATCTCTGATATTGAGCACTTTATCACATAGTATACATTAAAACTATATTTCTCCACACACACACATATATATCTCTGTGTGTACAGCAATTTATATACATATACTTGTATATGTATAGATCTATTCATATACATTTATTTATATGTGTTTACATCCATTTATATACATATAACTTCCAGCATAGATCCATTCATCTATATGCAAAATGTTTATCTTTTGTCTCTCTCTCTCTATATATATATATATATATAGTTAAAATTTAGTGTATTTATAAAAAAGCCTACTCATATGTATGACCATACATACACATGTATGTGTGTATATATATATATATATATATATATATATATATATATATGTATATAAAGCAGTAAGTAAAACTTTGATAACTATAAAATACCTTTTCAAAGCCACTTTGATGAAAGAGAAATAATAGTAAAGAGTTTAAAAGAAAAACAAGTCAATACTATTTCTTTCTTTGCCGTTGGAAACCTGCTGACACTGTGTGCCTTTGACCGGCTTTCTACTTTTCCCCTTTTCTGATCACATACATCAAAAGACGGCAGTTAGTTCTGTTTTTCTAACCTGGTCAGCTGGAGTTCAACTCACTCTTTGTATTAAAAGTTCTAAAGAAAGTTTAAAATGAGAAAATTGTCTTTTATGACCATCTTAGAGTCATCTGAGTTACCATTGAAATACAAAGGGAATGGAGTCAGCAAATTATTATTCAACTTGAGTCTGTTCAGATGAAACAAAAATCGAGGCATGTGACCAACATAAGTATAAGTCGAATTATTCCTCATAGAAAAAATAATGATGGTAAATGCAGCACCGTGTGTATGGATAGAACAGCTTGCAGAAAGTGTTGGAACTGAGTCCAGATTAAAGCAATCACCTGAAGTGGAATACTAGCACTGCTACTAAATTAAACCCCTGTGATAAATAATATAACTTTTGTCTTAAAATAATCTTGTAGGAATTGAGAACCAAAAATATGTTAATGAAAAGAGCGAAAAAGAGAGATAAAAAATATATACGAAAGTAGAAAGGTTCCGGAATAATCAATTTTTGGAGATGTACAAATGAAGGAAAAATATTCAACCTAAAGCTGGTATTTATATTCAACATAAAATAAGAATACTGTCACATTAAATATATATATATATATGACACAATTTGGTGAGACGGAAAATTACTAGGAAGACGAAAAAAGTCAAACAATTATGTCCTGACCTCAAAAAGAAGAGGGTATTGAACAAATTTTCATGGAAAAATTAGCTCAGGGGGAGGTGTTGTAATGGAATGTCCCACACTCCCTATCACATATGTGTACTGACTATATTGATAGATATATATAGTGTGCACAGGATATACCTAGTGGACTTGCTTTGGGAATGAGTTGGAGATTCATCTCCAGTTAAGCTAGTCAAACTCTCTGCCTTAGGGAAGAGAGGAACCCAGACAAGGCTATGCCAAAGGGCAGAGTCCTCTTGGAAGGTAGACAGCTACCCAACCCCATTTTTTATGGGGTCTATGGGAAAGTTTTGCTTGACCCCATGGTCTCAGTTGTATCCCACATTAAAAAAGGCCTTGTGCCACATCCTGCCTCGTGGGGAGGTGAGGTAAATAACCTTGCCTCAGGAATTACTAGCTTGCTAACCGATTCCCTGTTTTTCAGTAGTGTTTTCTCTTTTACAATAAACCTCTCTTTCTTTCATCTATGCTCATATTGCTGTTCTTTTCACTCAAGTAGCACCTTTGTCTGTTTGTAACCTCTTTAAGGATACAGCACAATTAATGGCCAGACATGACTTCAGTCAAGTAACAGAAAACATGAGATATACATGGACATGTAACTCCTTGCAAGTTCCATGAATAAAAAATATCCATGGAAATTCCCCTATTGCATCTGTAAATATTTGAGCTTAACAATTTTAACAAAATAATGTAATAACAGTAAATAGGAATACAGGTCATTATTTAAAGTAAGAGGGTACAAATGAAGATTTAAAACTGACAAAGTTTTTCATTGCACTGAAGAAGACATTAAACACATAAGAGTGTTATCACCATTTTATCTTCTCTTCCTTTTTCTTACTAAAAACAAACAGCAACAATGATAAGTTTTATGTCATTCTTTGTGATCAAAACAGAATAGTCCATTATTTATGAAGTATTGGAAAGGTGTAATGTGCATGCAAACTAATGAACAAAAAGAATACAAAATATGGTGATTTGCTGATAGATGACAAATATTTAAGGACATATTGGATTAAAAGAAAATCTTCAAACATGTGATATCTAATATGGCTAAAATATTATTATACACAATTTAATATTGTGCTAAAGATCTAGACAATTTTAGGAAACTTTCATAAATATTACAGGATGTGAAAAACCTATTTAGAAAAAAAAAAAATTCTTTATCAGATTATTATCTTCTCTTATTTCTTTATTTTCTAATTAGCTTCAATTATTTTAAACCTTGTTTTGAAACAGGTGAATAGAGACATTATCATAATTGAATCACTTGGACACAGATACTTTTCTTTTTTTACATAGTGGGATTAGGCAAATATTCAGCTGTCATTGTAGCAAAGTTCAATTTTTCAAACTAAGATTCCTTTTAAATCATTTTAACCAATATACAGAAATAGAAAGTATTTTCTCACTGGATTTACAACTGTTTAATTTGTGAACTTTAAATGATAAAATTCTTTAAAGATCACAAACTAAATATTACTACTACAACCAACGATAAAGTGATTAACTTACTCAATGTGGCCTTAGACTTCAATAATGACTATTATAAAACATTTACCAAAGATCTATATAACATAGATATGCTAGTAATGAATCAAACCACCATCATAAAATTCTAGATAATTTACATAAATCAGTCCAAGTTAGATTATCTACCAACTCCAGCAATAAGGAAATATTTGATAATAAAATTAACTATATAAAGGCTATAAAACTAAGCAATTATGAAGTAAATTCAGAGAATTTAGAAAAGAAAACACATAAAATCATATGGTTTAATCCAACTTTAATCATAATGTTCAAACTAATAATGGAAAAATTTTCATACATTTAATTCACAAGCATTTTAACCATTCACCAACACTAAAAACAACTTTTAACAAAAATAATATATATATATATATATATATATATATATATATATATAGCTGTGTTAATAAAATAGACAAATCTATACCCCAACATAAAAACATTATATTAAATATACATCCAAGAAAGAAAACAAAAGTTTTCCTAAAAAAAAATGCAACTGCTCAAAAAATGATCTGTTGCTTAAACAGTCAATGTCTGACTGATAATATTGTATACCATGTGAAGATATGTTCCAGTAATGATGTTAAATTTTATTTTGGTTCCACTGAAAATCCTAGGAAATTTCATTTCTACTCTCATCAACTGACTTCAGGTAATATAAAATATAGTAAAAGTACTGCTCTCTCTAAATATTTCTGACAATTAAAGAATGATGGTAAATCACCTTCCATCGACTGGAATATTACAGTAAGAGCCAAAACTTATGAAGGGAAGGGGAATAGATGTAACTTGTGTCTTGATGAAAAATTGGTCATGTTAAAAGACTTATATAACACAAGGATATTAAAAAAGAGAAATGAATTGATAGTTACACACAGGCATAAAAATAAATATCTTCTTAAATATATTCATTCCAGACTAATATTAATATAAATTTTAGTTCAATTTATATTTCAACTACAGTTGAAATCTTTTTGTTTTTTTTGTAAACAAATAAAAAAGAATAAGTTAACTTTTGGATAATTCTAATTACTGATGACTTGGCTTTAGCTATTTGTACTTTATGAGATGTAAATTTATGAGCAATTAATATTATTAGAACATGGTTGTTATTTCTTAATTTATGCTAACCAGTCTGAGAGGAACCATTTAACGAAAATGGCTCAAAACAGAGGAATTTACATTTATAATTTCAAAGTAAAATCATTGAAATTGTCTTTGTCTGGTGTGTAAGTGTGGTGAGAATTCAGAAGGCAAATGGTGGTGAATAGCTAATTAAAACTGACAAATGACAGATAAAGGAGATAGTATGTTTCAGAGCAGAGAGCCCAAGAGATAAAAACAGAGAAAATGGAGAATGCTAAGCCATTAATCAGAATTAAGTCTCATTCTTCTATATGATAGATAATTAGTATACACATGTAGGTATATATATATATATATATATATAAATATAACAAGACTGACCCATCTCACTTTCACCTAAAACAATGCCTTCTAAACAACTTTAGGACTACTCAGTTACACCTCCATCTACTGTAAATATAATATAATTATTGCAATTACTTGTATATTTTAATTTCACTTTTATTTGAGTGGAGTTTTTTGCATTGAATTAACTTGTATCAGTAGTTTTCACACAAAATGTGCACATATATTTACATATTCATGTGTAATTCCTTTTGCGTCTGTGTAACCTGTAAAAGTTACTTCTTGAAGTTTTTCTATCAACAAAACATAACTCTACATGAGCAAAAAATACAAGTACCTTCTAAGTTTTAAGTTTAACCTAAATTTCACCTAATTACTGCCAACACACCCTGACAAGAAACATCCTGAAATTGCATTTTACTACCAGTTTTATTTTGAGAGCTATATTGTCACAAATAAGCAATGGAGCATCCTTTGAGAAGAAAATATTTAGAGGATTCATGTTGATCATGCAATTACTGAAGATATGTATTATTTATTTCTCATAAATTTCTATAATTAAAACTACATTCTTTAATCAAATTTATAGTCAGATTTATTACTATGAATGACTAAATACATTGTGTTGTTTCATAAAAGAAACCTTTTATTTACATATATTCTTTTATTTAAATTCCTAGATGTTTCACCTATGCAGTTTTCTAACATTTATTACAGTCTATAGTATGATTGGTTCATTTGTTTGTTTAACAGCATATCAAATCCTCATGGGTCATTTAATGCTGAAATTTAATTTTCTTGGTAGCACTGGTAATTTTTTTTATTAAAATATATTGCTGGTATTTTTATACTTTCAGAGTGTTTTGATCCCACTTTACGGGTTCACTATTTGCTCATAGCTCGGACCCTAACATGTGCTGCATCAGGGTGACACTGGAAACAACAGTAATTAAGAGGTAGTTCCACACACCTCAAAACCCCTGATCAGAGGCCTTGCTGCTAGATGTAGTTTATTGTCATACCTAGGATGGTCTATAGTATGAATTTCTGCTTTGCATTTTAGGTAGTTAATTTGTTTTGGATTATTTAAATCTCCTAATGTTTTAGTTGTGACAATTTTTAGATTACATTTAGATCAATTCTTTTCAATTCCTGCGGTTTATTGATTTGCTAGGTAATGTTATTATTTATTTTCTTAGTTTTATGAAGATAATAATTTTTGCAAGGAGCATTATAGAGTATGATGTGTAAACTGACACATATTTAACATTTTAATTTTGCACATGCACATAGTTTGTTTTAGATGTAGTCAACTGCACATATAGTAAGCTCAGTTGGGCACTGTCTATGGGAAAAGCAACACTATAATGCAATTCATTCCACCAGATATTTGTAAATGACATTCTATACTGTACCCCAATATGAACATTTCTGAGAACAGTGCAGAGGATTCAGAAAGTGTTGGATAAGTCTAATGTTGATTATGAAGGTTTTTGTCATGATCACTAGCGATGACAAAGTTATGCCTCCATTCATCTTCCCATGGGGCCTCAGACTCAACACAAAGGCTTACATCAATTAACTTGAGGTGTTAGTGCTGCCCTGCGTCAAGAGGGTGGCTGCTGGAAGATCCTATGTCTGGACACAAGACTCTGAACAATGTCACACAAGCAGGTGAACGTAGTCATGGTTGTCAGACAATTTCTATGACCACATCACCCCTTATATCTGCTTACCTAACTCCCCAGATTGCAACCCCTTTGATTATTATGTGTGGGGCATAGCTGAGTGAGAGACTAACAATCTCTTTATAATACCAAAAATGAACTGAAGGCAAGGATTATGGCAGAATTCACTAACTTAAACAAGGAGACTGTCCAGAAGAGTTTCAGGAGATTCCAGAGTCATCAGGAGGCAATAGCTGTTATTGAATGAAATTACTCTGTAGTATTTCAAGGTATTTTGTGTAATTTGGTAAATATATCTGTTAAAATGAGATGCCAGTGTTATTTTCATTTTTGTGAAATTTAGATGACAATTTATCCATCGCATACTTTATATATGAAATAATTAGGATATTGAAGGAATTAACAGTAATTTATAAGTATTTCTCTTCAATGTAAAAATAGTGAGGGCTCCAAATTTTAAATGCTTTTAAATAGAAGACGATAATTACTCTGACATTTGTTTTGTTGTTATGTTATGAAATTCAATATTTGCCAAAAACCTAGCATTTATAACATCATATTTTTTTGTTTAATAATTGTTTTCCAGGTACAACAGAGATAGCAGAATATTCAAAAATCATTCTAACTCCATTATATCATCGATACTCAGATGGCCAGGCAGAAAGATATGTGGATGGCATTAAAAAGATTTCCATTTGCAGTAGATTGCAAACTCACATGACATTACATTTGTTATTAAATTTCAATAATTTTAAGATTTTCTGCTCATACATCACTGCAAGTGGCCAGGCTGCTGAGGGTGTGTGTTTTTATAAAGACACCATTTCTAGATAGGTTAACAAACAAATCAGAAGAGTTCCTGTGTGTCTATTATATGAGGATTTATGAGTACATACTCATATAATCATCAACAGTTTCAGCTAGCCAGTTTCAAACACAAGGATCAGGTCAAAAGAAGTAAGTTGAGAGAAAATTCAGCTTTTTCTCTTTTCATATTTATAATATATGACTAACCTCTGATGATGCAAAACTAGACATTTTACTCAGTGTCCATCAGAGAAGCAAGGTGTGTAAGCAGGTTGAGATGAAAGATTACATCCTAGCTGCCAAATGCAGATATCTACCTTTACTAGATTTCAGTGGTTGCCCTCAACATGTTAGCATGTGGTCATCAATCTGTGTCTGTAATGTTCACTTGTGACACCAAATGAATCACATGGAGATATATAAACACCCACACAAGAAGGAAGCGAAGGGAGTCTATTACATCCCAGTAATGATGTAGGATTTACATTTCAAGACATTGCACTAAATTTACCAAGAGTAATTGACAAAGTCTCAAGTTAAATAAATGCCATGCTACATATGAGAGATTTAGTCTTTTGTGTTTGTTATATATTGAACAATTTTTGTTTTATTTTGACTACATTGGCAAGACAGAATGATGAATGGTGCTTTTTTATTTAGCTAATCTAAAAATATCAAACACTTCTAAAACAATTAAAAATTTAATAAAACATAATGCAGATGCCTAACTTTATATGAGAAACAGAAAATTACCAAATATTATGTAAACAATGCACCAGAAATATATGGGTTAAACATCCCAATATTTCAGGATTATATGAATATAAGTGACTTGAAATTAAACAACACAATTATGCATTAATATACTACTAAAACATTGTGATCACAATTCTGACCTGAAAAATGTTTTATTAAAAAGAAATTAATCATAGTCGTGTCCATCAAGTCAATGCTAATGATGCTTTCCTTAGCTGCATAGTATTTGCTTCACCAGGGCTGCATAGAGTCTTGAATTCAGAGTTTTCCTTCTCTTAGACTGGTTACCACTCAAAGTTATAGAACCCAGTCCATCCTGCTATTTACAGATAGCTGGGTGGTGAAGAGATGAATTTATACCTTTACCAAGTGTATGAGCACATAAGTGAATGTTATGAACTCAAATTCAAACTCAGCTCCAAATCTTAATCTGAGGCCATGTCCCTTATCAAAGAGGCAGGGCTTGGATTCATCTAATAAGGGGATAATCCACTATGCCTCTTATTAAAACAAGAAGATAATTCACTCAAAAAAAGATACATTGAAATTGCCATGATGTACGAATTCTCTGTGGTTAAAATATGACTGAACTTCTTCAGTCTATCAGTTGTTCTTACTAAACTGGTATTGAAACAATGTGGGATATGAAAACTCTCAAAACAAATGAATATATAAATAATAACCCACTTTAAATTAATAAAATATCATTTAAAACCTGATACTATTAAAAATAAATCAAATGTTCATATAACAAACATGCATTCCATTCTATCTCCACCCAAATGTAGATTTGATTGAAATAAAATCCATTTTTATCATGCCACTCTTTAATCACCACAAAATATCAAAATAAGAATTTTCCAAATTGTCTCTTATATTTACCATTCTATCAGATTTTTATTCAAATTTATATCATATTTAACAACTCAAAATCCGAATACAGTTCTTGGGGAAGACAAGAGCAGAGACAAGATTTTGAAGATTCAGTTGTTTGGAAAAACGTTCTTGTTAGGATAATCAGTAGAGGAGATAAAATTTTCATCAGAGACATCAGATCTGGGAAAGTAGAATTAACTAGAAACATTGAGAATCATCTAGGGAAGAGATTTATACAGTCAAGGTTGGATAATTTATTTATAAAAAGACACATCAATCAAATAAGATCAAGCTATATTGACAGCAGAACAATTCAGTCCATGGACAATCTACTCTGCCATAATTACTTTAACTGGATAGGCATGGTCAACAAAATAGATGCTATCTCTATTTTCAACAATGACAGATGGAAACCAGTCAACTGGCCCTCATATATATATATATATATATATTGATATAGTTATAGACATAGATATATTGAGAATACACAATTTTATAATATTGGCCATCAGAATAAATCCATTCAAATTAGGTATTTACTCAGTTTAGCTTTGAAGGACACAAATTCATAAGCATAGAAAACTCATTTATTACTGAACTCAAGATACTATCATTACTAGATGAGCTTGTTAACCATTAACCAACAGCTGTTTACCCACTTGAATTATATATTAAGAAATTTTTCAAGTGAAAGCCTAATTGTCTTATATTGACAACATTAATAGGAAAAAAACATACAAGATAATTTGTGTAACTCTAAAAAACAAGACCGAGGTCTATAATTAGAAATATTATAAACAATTATGAAAATATTAACAAACTTATTAATTTCCTGCATGTATATTTGTAGGGGTTACCTTAATTTATTTTTTTGACATTATTGTAACCTAGGGAAGGCTACTGAATAGAATAATCACATGAAGGTGGGTAATGAATGATAATACTTAGGACAAGAACAACACATATAAGATTTGCCCGCAGTGCAAAGAAGTAGTCAACTGGTAGAAGTGAGTCAAGTGAATTCCACAATGAATCTCCAACTGAAGTCTAACATACAGTATTTACTACTATATTTATGTGAACATACCTATTACCATCTGTAGGTATGCTAGAACAGATATTAAATAATTAACAAGTTTTCTTCTTTTTCTTTTCAATCATTTCACCACAAGCAAGGGAAAAAAGCCACTAAGATGAATTAAGTTACTGAGTTTATGAGAAAATATATCACTATTAAGGAGAGAGAACAATAATAGAACTGAAAATTAAGAAATCAGAAGATAACAACTGAAATGGTTTACTTGTTGATTGTGGAACCAAATGTTATTGCTGAAAAATTTAAATTTATTAGGTTTAATAATGATTTTATTAGCTTGTCCCAAAAGTTCATAAACACTTGCAAAAAATTGAAATTTTACTCACCAAGTAATAACAAAAACAACAAAAATTATTCCTCAAAATAAAGACCATCATTTTCCAAGACTTTCTGCCATCAATCTGCAAGCTTTCGGATCTGGTGAAAGTACCATTCAGCCGGCTTTGAATCAAAGAATTCTTGACATGCTTCCTCGACTTCATCAAACGAGTCGAATCGGTAGTCCTTCAGAAAGTGTTGCATTGAGCGGAAAAGGCCGTAATCTGATGGAGCACAGTCAGGACTGTAGGCTGGATATGGCAGAACCTCAATGCCGTCCAGCTCTTCAAACTTGTCTTTGGTCTTCTTGGTGGTGTGTGGCTTGGCATTGTCCTGCTGCATCAAAGCGCATTTTCGGTTGGTCAGAGCCGGGTACTTTTTCTTCAACTTTTCGTAGATCCACTGCAGTTGCTGACAGTAAAGTTTGGCACTGATGGCACGACCATTCAGAACCAACTCAAAATGCACGATTCCTTCAAAGTTCCACCAAACGCACAACATGACTTTCTTGCTGAATCGATCTTGTTTTGGCTCCGACTGTGTCTCTTGCCCTTTCTGAACCCATCACTAGTCTCAATTGTGCTGGATTGTGTTGCATAAAAATTCAATTTTTCGCAAGTATCTATGAACTTTTGGGACAACCTAATAATTGAGAAAATCATTATATTGAACTGGTAGATAGAAGAAAAACAAGTAATATTGCTTTAAAAAGAGACAATACTCAAGTAAGTGACATGGAAGGAAATATGTGAGATTGCATTTTAAAGGATGCTATTTATATCACTACATTTATACAAAGTATATTCTTGAGACTGACTGCTACTGAAAAAGGAACTTCTGTAAAATTTGGACATAATTAATCAGAACTTATCTACCCTAATGGTGTAAAATTGTTGTAACCTCGGAAAAGGTTAGTGAATAAGAATAACCAAAATGAAAGTTGGAAATGGAATGATAATATTTATAACAGGAATAACACAAGATTTGCCAGTGGCATGAAGTAAGTAATCAACTTCTAGTGGTGAGCTATTAGGTTGGTGCAAAAATAATATCGTTTTTGACGTATTTTTTAACGTCGAAAAACGATATTATTTTTGCACCAACCTAATAGAAGTGAATTAAGGTGAATTGCAATGACTACCACATACAGTATATTCTAGTGTATTTATGTGGATTGGGACATACCAATTATAGTCCATATAACAAAAATTCAGCATAAAAAGAAATGGATACTATTTAAATAGTGCAAAAAACTCCAAAACTGCTGAGTGTAACCTAAAACAATGGTATCAAATTCTTAGACATTGCAATCTGAAAGTCATTATAAAGCTAAGTGATGTTGTGGAAGACATAAAAATTACTGGCAAATTAAATTTAAACTGTGAAATATGTATCCAATGCGAAAATCATACTGTATAAAAAGCAAGTTACCCAATAAAAGAGCAACTAAAATATTCAACCTTGTTCATTGTAATTTAGCTGACTAAATGAACTGAGATCTTTGGATGGCTTCAAATATACACTTTCTTTCATGGACATCTATTCTGGTCTAATTATTGTTTATTTGCTTAAACAAAAAAGTGATATATTTCTTGTCACAAAGAAATATTTGGCTGACATTACTCTGTATAGCTCTATAAAATGCCTAAGAAGAGATAACAGCACAGAAATCTCATCTGAAAATTTAAAAACTCTTCTAATCAATAATCATATTAAACATGAGAACTGGTTTATTTTATTGGCTAAGAAGAAATCCCAGCATGCATTTGTGTGCTTCTGCCTATAAATTGTGGAGGGGAAAGTGTATTAATATTTTTTTTAGAATAA
This sequence comes from Acanthosepion lycidas, assembly GCA_963932145.1. Lineage (NCBI taxonomy): Eukaryota > Metazoa > Mollusca > Cephalopoda > Sepiida > Sepiidae > Acanthosepion > Acanthosepion lycidas. The sequence continues at coordinate 104,020,758 of OZ010576.1, read as the reverse complement.
CAATGATTTTTCTAATTATAGGGGGTTGGATTCATACTTTTCCTACAGGTATTTGCACACAAGTGAATGTAATGAGTTAGATTGGAATTCGAACTCAGCTCTCAATTTCATTTTTTGAGCTGATATTTATTACACAATCTGCCCATCCGGCTGAGAAATAATCATGGTTATTCTTTAACCAAGAGGAAACAATAAAAAAGATGGTTATTTGATAGTAATTTCTGTTTTACTTTTCAATTGAACAGATGGAAGAGAAACAATCAATCTCTATGAACTTGCAACCATTTTATTTCTCTTGCTATAAAGAAGCAAAGAACAAAAACAAAATATAAGGAATTTTTTGTATAATTAAATTGAATACAGCAAAGAAGAAGAAGGAAAAAGTTCTGTTACTAAACTGAAATAATTTATGATTTTATTTGTTTTTCTGGACAATCCAAATTTATGTAAAAACAAGAAAAAATAAACTAGATCAATTTCTAATTTTGATTTGCATTACAAAATTAAATAATTATCCATAATACATAAGGAGACTATGAAATCAAATATGGCTGATCATTTGGATTAGCTCAGCCTAAGAGTGAACTTCATATGAAATTATTTGATTAGAAAAAATAGACATTAATCTTAGTAATCCAAAATCAACCAGCCAACTGGCCGACAAAACAATCAATGCTGGTTAAATGTATATATTTACTTAGTGTTTGTGTGTGTATATATATATATATATATAGATAGATATGTGTGTGTGTGTGTGTGTATAAAAGTCAACATTTAAGTCAACAGGCTGTTTCATACTGGACCTGTCACCTGTGTTGACTTCAATGTTCACTTTTAAATTTATATTTACATACACTCTGTCTTTGATATTGAGTACTTTATCCCATAAATATAGCACACCTTAAAACTATATTTCTTATATATATATATATGTATGTGTGTGTGTGTGTGTGTGTGTGTGTGTGTGTGTGTGTGTGTGTGTGTATAAACACACACAGTGTGCGATGGATAAATTGTCATCTAAATTAAGCAAAAATGCAAATAACACTGACATCTCATTTTAACAGATATATTTACCAAAAATACACAAAAATATCTTGAAATACTAAAGAGTAAATTCATTCAACAAAATCGCCACTGGCTTCAAACAGCCTCCAGCCAACTTTGGAAAATCCTGTAAATCTTCTGGATGCTTTCCGTGATTAAGTTGGTGAATGCTGCCATAATCGTTGCCTTCAGTTGATCTTTGGTATTATAAAGAGTATTGTTGGTCTCTCACTCAACTGTACCTGACAACATAATTAATCAAGGGGGAGGGTTGCAGACTAGGGAGATATAAAGTGTTATGCAGTCACAGAAATTGTCTGACAAAATCATGACTGGGTTCTCCTGCTTGTATGGCATGGTGCAGAGTCTTGCTGCCAGACATAGGTTCTGCCATCATCCACCCTCTTGAAGCAGGGCAACACTACCACCTCAAAGCACTTGTTGTAAGTTTCCATGTTGAGTCAGAGACCCTCAAAACAATGTCAGGAGTTCTTTCTTTTCTTATAAGAAAAGATCACAGTGAGATTTTTGAGCTGCTATACCTTCTTAATTCCTATTAGACTCATCTAACTATTTCTGAATCTCAGCTTTGGTGCAAATGCCAAGCAGCAAAGCATGCTGTTTCCAAATTTCTGGTGGAGTGAACTGCGTTATGGTACCCTTTTTCTCACATATGGTGCCCAGCTGACTCTACTATAGTGTAAAGTTGACAAAATCAAAAACAATGTGTATATGCAAAATTAAAAATATAAAATGGCAACTATTTACCCATTATACTCTGTATGTATAAATATTCTGAAAGTACTTGTGAAATTTACTGTTTTTTTTTTACTTTTGTTTTTAAATTATTAACATGAAGCCCCAAGGTAAGTGGAATTTGTGGAGTTACTTTCTCTTTTTTTACCCATAATCCTTTTTCAAAATGGTTATCCTTTTGGCCATTCATAGAAAGCAAAAAGCTCTTATAGAATGTCTGTTTTTGTAAGGAGAAATTGCTGCAAACATTTACTTGAGGTTAGTGAATATTCATGAAGAAGCTTCACTTGATGTAAGCACAGTAAAGAGAATAAACAGTAGAGTGAATGGCAGTTTTAGAGAGAAAAGAGAAACTTACCTCAGTGACAAGTTAGCTGCTGCTGGTAATGTGGATAAGGCCAAAAAGGCTGGTGTTCTCAAGCAGAAGACTCACTATTGCAAATCTCTGTGAAAGCCTTCAGGTGAGCTATGATAGTGCCAGGAATATTGTTTAGTCTCTTAGATACTCAAAGGTTTATGCAAAATGAGTTCCCAGAATACTGACAGACTCAAGTAAAGGAGAAGGAGGTAGTTTTTGCCCAATCAAAGGACAGGAATTCTCAGATGAAGGGAAAGAAGTTACTCATGCAGAGCCAAGAAAGCAGCTAAGCTTCAATGAGGAATGAATGTACACATGGCCTAATTGAAAGGTAGGATTACCACAACTGAAAAAGAAGGAAATTGAGGACTTTTTTTAACGTTTTTTATGTTTATTTTTTAATATGCTTTGTATACTTTTATTATTAAATCTATTGTATTCAAACAAAGAACAGGTTTACATTTGGACTGAAGCTTTATATATATATATATATATATATATATATATATATATATGTGTGTGTGTGTGTGTGTGTGTGTGTGTGTGTGTGTGTGTGTGCATGTTGATAAAGCTGATATAACAGGAGAGAGCTATGTTAGAAAGATTTATTCTTCAATTTTTTATTTCCCCTATTATGGGTATTATTATATCCGGGATATAATGATATTGTATTTCACAAATGGAACAGAAGGGCTGAAAGGAGAAAAATGAAAACATGCATTATTCTCAGAGAGACTTTTATACTACTAAAACATTCACAAATATATATATATATATTTGTTTTGTGTAGTTAAAAATCCTCCCCCCCACCTGAAAAGAAGGGAAAAATGTCTCTTCACCAGGCGTTAGTATGTCTTCAGTATTCTATCGGCCCAGTGGGCTTGTTTTTTTGCTAGATAAAAATTTAATCTTCGTGGAATTTTGAAGCCGTTCGTTTCTCCTCGTGGTTTAAATATTTTATAAAAGCATATTTTCCCAAGCCCACTGCTGGTGGCGGGTAGGAATGGTTGCTGACCATTCCCCCCTCCCCCCTCCCCCAGCACTGTGTTATCTGTAACTTGATGCTTGGGGTCTGAGATCTGGCTGGCTATACAATCACTGCTGTCCATCAGAATTGAAGAGGGCATTAACTTTCTGCCACTTGTGAGTATAAATTCATTCTACCAGAGACCCATCCAAAGCATATCTCTCTCTCTCTCTCTCTCTCTCTCTGTGTATATATATATATATATATATATATATATATATATATATATATACGTTTATGTACTTATTTTACTTATCTATTGTTTAGTTTTCCCCCCCACTCTGTGCGACTAATTTAAGTTTGATTCTTGTTCTAACCATTGTAACCTAACTTTTGTTTTGTGTAGTTAAAATTCCTCCCCCCCACCTAAAAAGAAGGGGAAAATGTCTCTTCACCAGGCGTTAGTATGTCTTCAGTATTCTATCGGCCCAGTGGGCTCGTCTTTTGCTTGTTGAAATGCACTAATGTGTCAAACTCACTGGTGACCATCAGAATGCACGAGGACTGCTATTACCACCCACAGCCACAAGTAAGCTAGCATTTATGCCATATACACAAAAAGGTGGATAATCATATTTTTTCTGTCTTCAGAATAGAACAATGGGACTTTAACTAAGTTAAAACTTAGTACTATGTAAGGATTAAATATTAATAAGTCTCATCCTATCCCCCCGAACACACACCTAGTGTCAGCCTGGTTCTATCAACTACTTCCCCGCCCATAACCCTCTGTTTATCTTTTGTCACTGTTATGTGTTATATGTAATAGGAGTAGGTAGACCCTTCTACCGCCCGGTCAACACTCCTCCCCCTTCCTCTGGACAAGTGTAGAGGCTCACACCTTGTTTCCTGTCTAAGAAGGGGTTCCCGGTACTCTCTCTCTCTTTCTCTCCCTCTTTCTCTGGCCTCTGTACAAGTGCTGATGTGTTTCTCCCATGACATGTGCAGTCTGTGGCATTGCCTCTTCATTTTGAGGGTACACGGTTGACGGTTCACTGGTTGCTGTTTCCTACTGGTAGTTAGGAGCCCTAACTCTTGCATAGCGTCTTGAGCGGCCGGGGTGTTTGTAGTGCCATGTCGCGCATGGAACGGTGTCCCTGCAGTCACCTCCAGTGGGCAACCCTGAGGCCACATTATGATGCTGGCTGTGCCAACTCCTTTCTGCTCATGTTGCGGCCGATAACTGTCTGCTTCTCTTACTTCAGGCCTTCTCATCCTCCAACTTTTACTCCACATGAAGACTAAGGCCTGAAGTACTTCAGGCCTTCTCATCTTCCAGCAATTACTCTACAGGAAGACTCAAATGAACCAAAAAAGAAAACCTAAACCAGACACTCAAAAATCACCTAAACCCTTCAACATTTCATTCAGCAACATCCGTGGCATTAGAACAAATTTTTGCAATGTGGAATCTTTCCTCACTGCAAACAGCCCGGATATAATGGCCCTGTGTGAGACAAAACTTGTCCCGTCTATTCCCTCCTCTGATCTCTCAATCCCTGGCTACCTTCCTATCCTCAGGAAAGACTCACTAACCCACATGAACGGCCTTGGTGTCTATGTCAAGGATCATCTCCCCCTGGCCAGAGAGATGTCTCTCGAATCACCAGACCATTCGTACATGTGTTTTCCACTATCTCTCCTCAATGTCGTAAGCTATCTCTTCTTCCTCTATCGCTCTCCATCCTCTCAAGACTGCGGGATACTCGACAGCATATCGGACAGCATAGACAAGGCCCTCTCTCTCCACCCGTTTGCTCAAGTATTCGTGTTTGGTGACTTTAACGCTCATCATACCAAGTGGCTCGAGAATGCTACTACTGACTGGGCTGGCATTCAAACGCTTAACTTCTCAATTTCTCAATCCCTCACGCAGATAGTCAACTTCCCCACACGTTTTGCCCCCAACCTGGCAGATAAGGCCTCCCTTCTAGATCTGTGTTTTACCTCCATCTCCGAATCCTGTAGCCACACAGCTCTGCCCTCTTGGTAACTCCGACCATGCTGTGGTATCTGTTAACATTTCCTTCAACTCCACACCCCGCAAAGAACCTCCCATTACTAGAACCTCGTTCTACTACCAACGATTGGATTGGGACTCATTCCGTGACTTCCTCTACAATGTCCCCTGGGATGTTGTCTTTACACTCCCTGTCCATGAATGTGCTTCTGAGGTCTCATCCTGGGTTAAAGCTGGAATTGACGCTTTCATCCCCTCAAGGAAATTTAAGGTCAAGTTGCTCTTCTCCCCTTGGTTCTCCGCTGCTTGCTCAGCTGCCATTGCCCATAGGAACCACTTCTTTCACTTATTTCGTAGCGACATGTCGGACTGCAATAGACGTCTCTTTGCCTCCGCTCGTAGCGAGTGCAAGCGTGTCCTCAATGAAGCTAAGACAATATTTGCTGCTCGGATGAGGGAGTGTATTGCATCTCACAAATTTGGCTCCAAAGATTATTGGCGGCTCTGCAAGAGTGTCCTGAACAATAGAAAACCCTCCATACCTCCTTTATTCAACCAGTTCAGGGTCTTGACCTCCTCAACCGACAAGGCTGGATGCCTTGCTCGGAAGTTCTCATATAACTCGACGCTTGACTCCACCGGTATACCCATACCTGACTTCTCTCAAAGAACTGAGACCCTATTGAGCGGCTTACGCATAAATTCGTCATCAGTACTGGGTATTATCTCCAAATTAGACCCCCACTAGTGGTGGAGACGGCATACCAGCCATGGTCTTGAAGAAATGCATGCCTGAGCTAGCACCCGCCCTCTCTAAACTGTATAATTACTGCCTCAAGGAATCCTGCTTTCCCGACTGCTGGAAGTCCACATCCATTGTTCCTGTCTTTAAGAACTCTGGAGACACCTCTGACCCTGATAATTACCATCCTATTAGTCTACTACATATATCCTCACATGTGAGGTGAGGATATATTCCATGAAAGGGAAACTGCAAGTCTTAGGCCTTCCTAAATTGAAGACTGCAAATCTAAGTTTCTTTCTATATCTGGGAATATTATATGCCCAAAAGGAAAAGGCAACATGAACCTTATAAGCTTTTACATTTGGCAACAGGCTGCCTCTGGGGGAATCCCTATGTGTCTTGACACCAATAAGCTTACTGACTGAATGACTGGCAATTCTCATCACTTTATGTAATGACATCAGTAAATGGTTGTCATGTGACCCATGTGACTTACCTCCACCAAAGGGAGATAATTACCCTCTGTATCCCTACATTGGTATTTTTAAATGGAATTGCCAAAATTCCCAACAACAACAATAATATTGGGTTGGTGCAAAAATAATGTCGTTTTCTCACATAGTAACATATGTGAGAAAACGACATTATTTTTGCACCAACCTAATAAAAATAAAGAACAGGGCAAAATAGAGCAATTTAAAATAGTAAATACAAAAAGTGCTGAGATGCAAACAGGATACAGTCAAGTAGTTATAGCCTTCTGATTTTAAGGTAATAAAGGAATATTTGTGGATAGGAACAAGAATTCTTCATTTTTATTGGCTTGAAAGAAATCCCAACGATCAAGGTTGACGAGAAAGCAAAAAACTGGAAGGGGGTTCCACATGCGAAAACTGCAATAGAAGAAACTGTTAGCATAAAACTTACGGTAACATCTTGTCTTTTCAACTGTAAAATGATAAAACCTAGCTACCAATCTAGTACTGCACTTAAATTCATAAAGTCCAGGTACCATAGCAGAAAGTTCATCAGAACAATTACCAGGAAAATATTTATAGAAAAAGGCACAGGGAAGCTACATTGTGGTGGTGGGGAAGTGGCTAAAGCTGAGATGCCAGGTCTGCAGATTCTTCTTTGGATTTTATCAAGAATTTCTAAATATATAGCAGGAGCAGCATGCCATATGTGGCAGCAATATTCAAAACATGGATGAATGGTACACTTATAAATATATAAGATATATTCTGGAGAGAAAAATTATATATAGTGAACCAACTTTACTAGCAAAAGACCTAGCAATGGATTCAATATAAACTTTCCACTTCATATCAGTGGAAAAGGTTAGCCTAAGAAGGCACTATATGTCACTCCCCTGAAGGTTAACATCAGCCATGCTGATGGAAAGCAGAAAAGGGTCTCTCAGATGATTGAGAGAGAACAGTTTTGTTTTGGTGTCATTAAAATCAACAAGTTAGATTAGCTGTATAGTTGAACACGTCAAACTGATCAGATGGAAGACTGACTAACCTTCTCTAAACCTATTATTGAAATATGGACTAATAGAAATAGTATTGAACACATCAGAAATAAAAAAAAATGTCTTCACTATAATAAAGGATAAGTAAAAAATAAAAGATAATCACTAAGCAACGCTTCAGTTTAAAGTAAATCCTCAGTTTACAAGAAAGTTTAAATTTAATTTTTTTGTTAAGAGTACAACAGTGTATGTTTAATTTTGGTAAACTAAGCTTTACATATTAGTTAAAGTCAATGATTTTTAATTGATATTTTTTCCCTGCGAAAGAGGGAAGGCTTTTATTTTTATTTATCATATTTACTAATTCTATTTAGATTTTCTAAATGAAATGGTTTCTTAAGGTACACAAAAATATCTTTCTTTTTTTTGCTCAGGAATTTTATATTATTTTATCAACTTATAAATTGCTAAAGATTCCAGTTGCATTGAAACATCTCTATCTATAGACAGAAAGACAGGTAAAAAATTAATGTATGTATTAATGACATTTTACCAGTCATCTTTTAGATCAATGTGTCTGAGGCTATTCACTCTGAACAATGTTAAATATGGGTTAATATTCACCCTTGAATTAAGTGCAGTGATAAGTAAGGAGGTAACAAAAATATTTATTGTGGGAAATAAATGCTTTTTTTTTTGTCATGAGGCTATGGATCTATTAATGAATTTACAGATATATATTTAGATGAAAAATTCTGGAAATTGCTACTATGGAATCTTATCAAAATATAAATCTACACCCTGGATTTTTTCAAATATCTCCATTCCAGAAAGAATTTCTCCTTTCCCAAGAAACTATAAAAATGTTAAAAATTCAAAAACATTTACATTCATAACCTCCTGTGATTTCAAATATAGAATACATAAATTAAACCCAGACTAAAATAATTTAAATATTAATTCTATTAAAAATAGATAAAATTCAACAACAGTATCATTTATTCATTTTCATTTATTAGACATTAAATTATGTCACTTAGCATCCTCCATAAATCACCTAAACTTTTCAGTTAGCCTGATGAATATTTCTGAGCATTTCAAAAATGTTTAAATTTTGGAAAACTAACAACAAGTTTACTTTTGTTTATAAATATTTGTGGAAAAATAAAATCCTTATATTTGTCTCAAAAAAGTCCGTCAGAGGATGAAACAAGCCAGCTAAGATAAGTTTTCCTTTTGTCTATTTCTCTCTCTGTGTGTATATATATTCATCAAATTTTGTTAATATATACATACATATCTGTGTGTATATGCATGTTAAAATTGTTAAGAACATTTAGATGTATATTTATATGTACCATTCGGTCTCACCGATAGATAGATAGATGTATTTGTGTGCTTGAATATGTATTTTTACATATGAATATAATCAAAATATAATTTTATGTATCAAGAAACAGTATTGAGAAAATAGTATGTAAACTTGGGAAAAAGTTTTAGCAATGGGTTTCATCTGTTAGGATTTCATCATATTCAACATATGTTATTTTAGTGTATATATATATATATATATATATATATATATATATATATATATATATACACACACACACTCACTCAAATGACCATAGACATACTACTGTCTATGCCTATTTATACATACATATATTTTTTGTCTTGTTATAAGAAATGTAAAAATATATACAAATATAATGGTATGTGAGAAAACACATTAATATCTAATATTATCATAGATGTAAAAATGATTATGTCTTGTGATAAAATAAGAAAAAGTAAAATCTGCATAATGTTTGAAATAACGTTGCAATCTAAGATTGAATTAAGAATTCAATCTTGGAGTGCCCTGTTATTCCAAACATTGAACACTTTTGATTTTTTATGTACTTTTTTATAACAAGTCATAATTATTTTTACACCTACTGGTTTAATTGTTATTAAAATGGCTCCTCCATTTTTGAATGTTTTTTTTTATGAGAACGTTTTTGTCAAAAATAAAAAATAAACATGAGCCCTTATACACAATTCTTTTCTTAATTCAAGTTCATATGTAAACACATGAGGGGTGCTGAAAAATTCTGAACCTAAGCATGAAGCGATTTGAAATCAGATATTTTGGCATTTGTTCTGATTTTTTAAAGTTGGTTAGTCTGGGAATTTTTTTATCATTCTCTCATAGAAACCAATGAATAATATCAAGGGATTTAATAATAGAGTTGAATTTTCTAATAATAAATTTCAGATGATTATGATTCCATCAAGCCATTGTAAAATAATATGACCTAACTGTCAATCTAGTATTGTACTTAAATTTGAGAAGATGAGTTACCAACAGAACAATTACCATGAAAATGTTTATAGAAAAGACACAGGGATGTAGCAGGTTGGTTGTATGCATTGTGAGATGAACATGTGGTCTCCTGAAATGAAACCCACCACAAATATGGCGAGCTCATGAAGAGTCCACCAAAAGAAATGTAAAAAGAAATGTGAAGAAAACAACAAAGATGGGTATATATATATATATATATATATATATATATATATATGTACAAACATGTATATGTGTATTAACATACAATAAGGATTACAGATAAACAAAGATGATAATGAGTGTGTATGAATGAATGTAGAAAGTTTGTGGTCAAAGTATGTGTAAGTGAATGTTTGTAGATATGTGTGTGTGTGTGTAATGTTCATGTGTGTTTCCCAAAGGAAATGCATAATGCCCTTCACCAAAGGGGAGAACACAATCTTCATAAGATATTTAGATCTTGTCATATCAGCTGAAATGACAAGAGAAAAAGAGTGAAGCAAGGTCTCGTCTCTAACTAGTATATGGAGAGCGTCCCCTAGTAACAATTTCCAAAATTAGGAATTAGGAGGAGGTAACCAGACAGGGAAGTCATATTAAGGAAGTGGGTAAATGACTGAAGCAGAGATTCTATGTCAAGACTGAATATATTGTAGATTCTTCTTTGGATTTTATTAAGATGTGATAGATAGATAGATAGATAGAAGCACCATATCAGATGTGACAGCAAAATTCAGTACACAGACTTTAGTAGCAGTCCTTACAAAAACTTAATAGTTTCAGTAACTTAGAATTCAGTTAATCTCTTGAGAGTGCAAAAATGTTATCTAACTCTAAGAAATCTCACACGTCTTCCTTATCAAAAATTTATAATCTTCAACATATTAATAATTTGTCTCTGCTTTCAAGGCTGGCTTTTGTCACTCTTAGAAAGAGCCTTGTTATGAAATGTAAACAGTTTCCAACATATCGCCAACAAACCCACCACACAATATTTTTATCTTAATAAGAGAGTGCATTGCCTTTGCTTCTGTGTTGACTTTCTATCAAAGACTGTCCCATTGAATCTAACCATTCAAATCTTCCTTGTTCTTTTAAGATGAATCGATTCACTGATCAGATGATGTTTTCAACAAAAACCACAAAACGAAAACTAAAGTTGATTTGAATTTACTGCCAAAAAAAATCTGATTGCTGTTCAAATTCTATAATCTACAGGATATGCTCATGAGAAGCCAAAACAGTTGTGTGAAGAGCTAAGCTGACAGATTTCAACTTATTTTTCTTTCATGCTCTATGTCCCTTCAAAGCATAGGAGATAATGGGTCTCCATAACTTCCTGTCTTTTGTTACTCTAAGTAACTTTTTACCATTTACCATTTCCTTGTCCACCATCAATTCACACAAATTCCTTAAGTAGAGTATTTTCAGTTTCTCCCTGATTCTGTTCAGTTGCTTTGTCCTGTTATCTCCTGTGAGTTTTAGATTCTCAGGGCCTTCTTTTCTCATTATATGTTCCAGAAACTTTAACTATCTGATTTTAAACATGTGTTTTAATACTGTAATTTGGCTAAGTAGCTAGAACAATCATGTATATTTGGATTAATTTGAATTTAAGCATTCTCAAAAAGGGCAGGATTGAACCAACAGAGATATGATTTTTTTTTTTTTTCCTAGCTGGAAAGTAGAAACAACTTTAATTTTATGAATTCAAGTGCAGTACTAAATTGGCAACTAGGTCTCATTATTTTATAGTTGAAATGGTTAGATGTATCTATAATTACTATGCTGACATTGTTTTGTTTTTTTTTCCTTATTTCTTTCTCTTTTCTGGTTTCCTGCTTTACAGTTCTCTTTTATCTTTAAAACTCTAAATTCATTGGCAACCATTAACTTTTGTCTTCTTAATTCCTAATCTTTTGTTCTCTCTCCTTAATATTTTTCTTTTTCTCATATTCTTTCACACTCAGTAATTCCTTGTATAATAGACTTCAGGTGAAATGGTTCAGAAAAAGAGTTTCCTATATTGACAACATCCAGTTCATGATAATAAATAAGATGGTTATCAAAAGTACTTGAACAGAAACAAAAAAAAAAAAATGAACTTTGGACAGTTCATCTATCATTTTGATTTGAATACTTATTTAAAAATTAGAGACAATAGAAATAGAACAGACAGATGATCTCAACTGAATTTAACAGAATTTGTTTGGATGAATTCTTCAATACAAGATGCATTCAAAAAGTATCTGACCTTTGGGCATAAAAAATCAATTTTATTTAATCACTTTCAAAATACTTCCCTTGAGAGTTCACTCACTTCTCCCAGCAGTCTTGCTATTGCTGGTAACACATCTGGAATGCTATTGAGCTCTGTTGTTGCGAGCTCAATAGCATTCTTTGTTGCGTTTCTCATAATTTTCTCTTGTGACTCAAATTGCTTCCCTTTTAAGCATGGTTTTCAGATTGGAGAAGAGCCAGAAATCAAATGTCGAGTAGAGCCTGATGAACAAGTAGTGTGTTGTTCTTAACCAGGAAAGCTTGGATTATGTAGGTGGAAAAAAATGGGCAAATTTTCACTGACACTACCCGCATGCACAAATCCTCCATTAAAATAGCATATTCTGATCCTGTGCTTATTCCAAATTCATGAACAATTTCCTGGATTTTTACATGATGGTCTTCCCTGACTATTTGCCAAACTTTCTCAAAGAGTACCTCATTACAGTATGTGCATGGCTTGCCTGAGCATACCTTGTTCTTGACTGAGATATTGTACCACCTCTTGATCTGAGTTTTACATATGGCATCATCATCAAAGGTAAGCTGAATTTTCTGGATTATTTGAACTTGAGTATCACCAAGCGTTATGCAAAAGTTAATGCAATATCTCTGCTCAGTGCAATCAGCCAGCTTGCATGAAAACAAAAATCTAATGAACGTGCACTATGTCAGTAATCTAGGTGTAGCAGTCAGAAACTGATGCAGCCTACATGTAAAAATAAAGATAATACTTTTTTGAATGCACCTAATATATAAACACACAATATAGACCTCTAGCAGAAATATATATTTAATTTACATGAAAACTATTCCTTGGATAATCAATAGATGAGTAATTAAAACAAGTGTTGAATTCTGTCTATATTTCTGAGATGAGGTATTATGTACATTATTTACATTATTCGGACTATTATCCCCATCTTTGTCAGCATATTTATTACAATGTTTTTCCTCAATAACACATGGCGCGGTGGATAAAAGCATTAGTTAGATCCACTGACAGGATCCAAAGAGTATGAGTTCAATACCCATTGAAGGCAGTGGAGAACTTTCAGTGGGAAATTAACAGGAGATAACTGATATCCATTAAACATGGCACGTAGAACTAGAACAGTCTACCCCAGTGCGAAAAATAAAGGGTTCAGTTCGACATTCCAACCACCTGAAGAGGGCCAGAGCATACAAGGGCCAAAACTTTGTAATAAATATGGTGATAAAGATGAGGACAGTAGTTCGAATAATGTAGATAAAGTGTTGAATTGTTCTTGGCCTGAGCATGAAGCTCTTTTCCAAAAAGCTGATGTTTGGTCAGATCTTTGTAAGTAGGTTGATTTTAAAACTTTTCAGTATACTCTCATAGAAATGTTGCCTTACAGAATATACATGTATAATAAAATGCAATATTGACTGATATAGAATAATGAATAGTGAATGGAAATGGAGAATCATTGAATCTACAATTGAACTTGATCTCTAATTTGTTTAGTTTATTGTAACCAACTGATATATTCTCAACCAATTTTTGACTTGTCTTTATTGGTCTCTATCTAGTCTTTATTTCACCTGTCATTCTCAATCAGATGCATTTTACAATTTCTCCTTTTCTTTTATGATACATCTAAAAGTTTTATTCTCTCAGTAATGTCTACTTCAGTTCCTAACCACTGACAATCTGTTTCTTCTCAATGCTTAAAACAGAGAGTTCCAAAACTTCCTCAAATCCAAAATTGCAAAATTCAGTGGTTAATCATCAAATTCCATTTTTAAATAATAACAGTACTGTGCAGCCTTTCATTCATTTATAGTTTTATGAACAAGTTTCAAGATCAACGCTCAACCCATAAATTATTTTTGGAGCAAAATCAAAATGTACTTTATTCCCTCCAAGTGATATTTTATATGCATAATTATTAAATGATCATTTTTTGGAATTCATATTTAACTGAAATTATCAAAACAATTTTTACATATTAATATCTAACTCCTCTCTTTGCCTGAATAACGGTGACTGAATAATATACCACAGCATGCAACTGGTGCTGGAGTTGCTGCATGTGTATAGCTCTCCATACACATTCGATCTACAACTGAGTTGTGTATGTTGAGTGTAGATTCAGGAAATTTAGTGAGATCTGAAATGTGTTCTCAACATGCTAAATAAGAATATACTTTTATTTATTCAAAATATTTTTCTCATCTTAATTATTATAGACACAATATTTTGGTCAAGTACCCTATGGCTATCTTCAGGTATCCATTGTTTGGCTGATACAGGATATCTGTGGATTATTGTTTTGTTTTGTCCATATGATGTTACTTCTTGCATATTCTTGCTGAACAAATGTTTCACTATTTGGATTGACCTCAAAACAACAGGATGAAGCAACACATATTTAGTCACTTTCTATATTCAATATACCACCATTTCAAAGGCCATCAAACATGTATTTTTATATTCAATGTCAGACAATTTTTGACATTTGTTTATCATGGTAGGTTCCTATTACTTTTTTTTATAATTTTGTATGTTATTAATTTAATGAGGAATTGTCAGTATAATTTAAGTTACAAGAACTATTAGGTTGGTGCAAAAATAATGTCGTTTTCTCCCATAGAAACATATGTGGGAAAACGACATTAATTTGCACCAACCTAATATCATTCTCATGTCACTTACTAGAATAGAATTTATAGACAACAGGGTTTAAATCTGATGAATGTGGTGGCGGATGACATATCTGAAACTTGTGGCATGTCATCTGCATGTTTAGGGGAATTACATCATCTTAGAACAAACCATTATCATTGATTAATTGGTTCATTTTCCAGATACAAGTCCTATTATTTAACCCATACTTATGGCTCACCACTAACGATTTTTGCAAGGTTTTGCTAGCAATGGATGGATGATACTTTTCTTTACACTGTATTGTTAAAGTATTGTCTGGTGAAGATTGGATTATAATATCTATAGATGTCTGGAACCCATTAATAGTACATCCAAGAAGGCTAGTTATTTATTGTTCTTTTCCCATTGTGAACTAGATCAAAAGTCTTCACATGGCTCAGCAGTATTTGTACAAATTCTTGGTGAGTTTAGAATATGAAGGTGTCATTATTATTTTTTGCCAGATTATTTAATCTGTTGTATGAACATTTCCTCTTCAGGACAATTTGTTAAAATTACAGGCTTGAAAAATTTCTAATTTATTTTTCTCAAACAAGCTACTGATACAACTTTAAGCATGTAAATTCATAAATTGCTTATCTTGTTTTGTTAAAATTACTTGTGTGTTCCTTCATCATTACCATCCTCCATTAATCTTCTTGTTATGGATAAATCATCTGTTCATTTTAAACCCTAAGCCCCATGCCACTACACATCTACATACATGTCATAGCTTCATATACTCTGCTATTCAAATGAATATCATCATCTACCTGAGAGAACTAAAGACATGATTCACCAGATTGTACAGTGCTAATATTTAATGGGTCAGTGGCAATGTTCTCTAGCAAAGTGCCAGTATTCAATTGGTCAGTGGCAGTGTTCTCTAGTACAGTGCCAATATGTCAGTGGCAGTGTTCTCTGGCACAGTGCCAATATTCAATGGGCCAGTGGCAGTGTTCTCTATCACAGTGCTAATATTTAATGGGTCAGTGGCAATGTTCTTTGGCATAGTGCCAATATTCAGTGGGTTAGTGGCAGTGTTCTCTGGCATAGTAACAAATACGCTCATGTCAGTAATGATATCCTTGCTGGTCGACAACTAAGACTAAATGGAGTTGTTTTATGGACATAAGAATTATAGATTATATAAGACAGATAATGGTTGACCTTAGACTTGATGAAATTAAGATTGAAGTGACCCTCTCAGGAGTTTGTTCCACAAAACAGTAGCTTTTGGTAAGTAGCTATCAGAGTTACCATCTTTTGAGCCCTTAATATCATTCAGTAACCAGTTTAAAATTCTGTCCCTCTTCAACATTTGCCAAAACTACTAATAATGTCAAAGATATATAATCTGGTTGAGTTCATTTCTACAAGTGGGGAGGATGAAGTCATCTATTATATTAGTGTCTAACTTTTTAGCACTTTACTTTGTTTGCTTTATGTCATCATCATCAGTCTCGTGACTGGGTGTGGTCATAGAATCATAGCATAACACAGGTGAGCACCTGACCAGTTCCTTCTCCACATCTGGGTTTAAAGCTGGAGAGGTATTTCATGCATAGTTTATCTTGGCAAGTAGACCTGGTGGAGCCCATCCCCCTCCAGATCAAACCACATCTGATGTTCTCTAACTTAAAGGTTTAGCTTGGTCATGTATATATGGCCACTGATTTGATAAGAGGTTTCCATCTAGGAAGTCTTCCATCCAGCAAAGCCTATCAATCTATTGACATATAGCTGTTGAGCCCAGTTTACCTGATTATGGTAGATGGTCATTGATCCTACAACATGTCTAGCCACCATCCTCATAAAAAAAAGCCTGATAAGGGAACCAGTTTAGTCCCCAATGATATGACCAAGTGTCAGATAGTAATGGGTTACATGTTACCAGTAGCAATCATAGAGTGACCTGATTTTTTCTGCTTAATTTGTTCATTTTTAAAATATAATATTGGAATTTTCATTTCTTATTACTCCCTGCATATGCTTTTAATCCATTCTGTATCATGATAAATAGAACCAGAGGAATTGAATTTTTTGGTTGATTGATATAATAAATCCTTCCTATGATAGCACATGTTATATAAAAATCTAGTTTTCAAATATACTGCTTTCTTAGGCTTCAACTAATTTTTCTTATTTGATTCTCATTAAGAAAAAATATTTTCTTCATGTTTACCTATTTTTTCATTGATTTAACAGTTGGTATTTCATTGAGGAAACAGAAAGAATCATTTGGCAAGAATTTTTCTCCAAATTCCTGTGAAGAAATTCTGATATGGACCAATCCACTTCAGGGAACCGATTCCCAAACATCCATTAATTCCAAGAATGACAAACAACAACAAAGAAGGAATTAAGAAGCACAAGAGATGAACAAACATGTCAGCATTGACTTGATCGCCTTGAACCTAACTTCACAGAGCCAAGTGCTCAGAAGCAAGGTCAAAAATCAGTTTTATATAGTACACTATCTTTTAAGAAGAGAAACAAGGAAAGAATTCCTGACAGGTAATCAATTGCAAAATAAAAGTATAAGTTTGCATATTTGCATGCAACTTGTGCAAAACACAGCTTTCATTTTTTTTTCTCAAGTGGCTACCTTCAAGGGAACACACTTGGCTAAGAGACTTTCAAATATTACAGTGTTTTGTACCTGTTCATTTGGATGTCATGATATCATAATGCTTGATATCTATGTATATTATCCCATTTTTGAAAGGGAATTATTTTATTTATTCATAGTTACCTATTTTACCCATCTACAGATGGTGGGGATAGCATAATAGTTATTTGTGCTGGAAGAGGAATCAGTGAGGTGAGTTCAAATTCCTGCTTAGTCTGTTGTATTCACTTTGGCTCTAATATCATTCGTAAAGGCATGAATCCAACACTTCTTCCTTCATTTATTTTAAATAACAGGGTAGACTGGAATCTTTAGCTTTGGATGGCAGTGAGTCTAGAAGACAATTCTGAAAGGAGCACAGCATTTTAAAAGTGGCTTAAAACAAACATGGCTGTTCATATCTATCTATATATCAACCTAAACCAAAAGTTCTCTGTGGTTGAATGATTATAACATGTCAGGCTAAATAGTGGTTCCATATAGGTTACAGGTTCATTTCCTGTTAGAGGGTGCATATTTCCTATGAAATTTATCAAACATTCAGTCTGTTAAATGTAATTAATACTGTTTAATTAAAAAAACAGAGCATTTACTCAAATAAAAGTGTCCATGAATAAACATATAAACAGAAAATTTAACCCATTTCATATAATATTGTTGTAATGGAATATCCCACACTCCCTATTACCTATGTGAACTGACTATATCAGTAACTATATTTAGTGAGCATAGGATATACCTGAAGGGTTGCTTCAGGAGTTACTAGCCTGCCACCCAAATCCCTGTCTTTCAGTAGTGTATTCTCTTTTACAATAAACCTCTCTTCTTCCATCTATGTGTGTGTGTTACTGTTCCTTCATTTGAGTACCACCTTTGTCTGTTTGTAACCTCTTTAAGGATACAACAACTATCTACCTAACAAAAATAATAAAATAAATCTGTTCAATTATAAATATTTCTACTTAAAATTTCATGTACACTCTTCAGAAGACTTGATAGCAAAATTGAATTTCTTTTCCAAAACTATATTTTCTTTAAAATACATCATTTTATAACAAAAACATATTTGAATTTGTTTAATTATATATATTCTTTCTTTCTTTCTTTCTAACTGACATGTCGTTTCAGGACATAAGCGATCATGGCTCTCCACCTCCTATCGCTTGCAGCTCTCAACAAGTTCTTTCCCTCTGCTTCCTTTCCCAGACCACGTTCTGTTACCCACGTCCGCCAGGTACATCACATGTCGTTTTCCCTTGTGTCTCTTTCCCTCTATTTGACCCATGAGTATCAGATTCTCCAGGCCCTCCTTCCTCATTATGTGTCCCAGAAACTTCAGCTACCTCTTCCTGATATTAAGTATAAGCCTACTCTTTGTTTGCAACATCTCTGAAATCTTATCGTTGCTCACACACTCGGTCCATGATATACTTAGCATCCTTCTGTAGAACCACATCTGTCACCTTGAGTCTTCTCTTCATCTTTGAGGAAATCGTCCAACATTCGCTGCTGTAAAGAAGAACAGATGTCACGTAATAGTTCAGTATTCTTTTCTTTGTTACCAAAGATATCCTCCTGTCTCACAGTACTCTGCCCGACTTTTGCAATGTGCCCTTGGCCATCCCAATATGCCTACAGATCTCAGTTTCACACTTACCATCCTCTGTGAAGACACTTATCAGGTAATTAAACCTCCGTGTCTGCTTGATTCTACTGTTTCTGACCTTCAGATCACATTTCGGGCTCATCCTCTTACTGACGACCATACACTCCATTTTAATATAACTTTTGTGCTGAATGATATATATATAACCAGGTATTTCTATTTGGATAGAAGTAAGTGTAAATTGTTTTGGTTGTTGTTGTTATCTAGATATTTAGTGAATTTTATTTGTTTCTATATTAGTGTGCTCATATCTATCTGTGAGTTAGTTTAGTGATCTATAACTTAACTCATTCATCAGAGCATTTTCAAAGGCAGGTTTCCAAGTAGGAAAAGGTGCAAACTACCACTGCAGAGATAGTTATCATCCTAATCAGGGAACAGCCTCCATTCCATCACATTCACATATTTCTCTAACCAGTTGCACTTTTGTTTATTCCTGTAAACGTCTTGCACAGCAACTGGTATTGTTACAGTAGTTTTAGTAGCAAGCAAATTTTTATAGGACAGAGTTCCTCATCCCATGTTTAACTATATGATTTTGAATTTAAAGTTGTTTTTCTGCTAGACTATTTTTCAACCAAGGCTAAAGAGAACAATCTAATATTCAACTTTTTCCTATTACTAGGGGGGGGATAAAAATATTGTCTCATGCCTTTCTCAAGTGTATTACAGTGAAGGGAATATGAGCTATCTCAGTTAGGATCTGAAATTATCTCTCCAATTCCATCTTTGCTGTTAATCTTTAGGTCATTTGCACCTTCAGATAGTTGTGTGTGTGTGTGTGTGTGTGTATATATATATATATATATATATATATATATTTATTACGAAATGGACAAAGTCCAACAATTTCTCGGACATTCAGGCCGGTAAATGTTATTTAATACTGTTTATTATAAACAGAGCATTTACTTAAATACTTGTATCTATAAAAAAAAGAACGTTAAACATAAAAATGTCTTTAATATATATATATATATATATATATATATATATATATATATATACACACACACACACACACACACATGGTAGTTAATAAGATTGTAAATAAAAAGTAAATAGTAAAACAATATTGGACTAATTTTTACTACAGTTTCAGAAAATGAGTTGTCAGGTTTTACTTCTATTTACAGTTTTATATATACATACCTATAGATACATTCAAGCAGGTTTGGTCAAATTATTTTGATGTATTATGTCTACAGTGTAACCCGGATATAAGAGAGTTGTCGGGACCGGAGAAGAAGTCTCTTATATCCGGGTTTCTCTTACATTTGGGTTTGGTCTATTTTGTTTAGGTAAGTATGGCTCTAATTTGGGACCAGATAAAATCTCTCTTATATCCGGTTTTCTCTTATATCCGGGTTACACTGTATTTATTTTAGTTTTAATCCTTTCAAGCCCATGAATTAATTTATTGGTAGCTGTAGAAAATTGCTTAAGAAAAATTCCAAAATTTTCTTTCAAATAATTTTTATTTTCCCAAGTACTTTCAATCTTATCTGAGATCATCCTCAGGGGGTTAAGATATGTGCGGATGTGCATACAGTAGCTCCGTAAATTTAAAATATTATTTTTCACTGTTTGTTTACAGTCTTTCAAATTCAAAATTGTTTTGAAATTATTTGAAAGAAAATTTTTGAATTTTTCTTAATCACTTTTTTTTTAACAGCCACCAAGAAATTAATTTGTGAACTTAAAAAAATTAAAACTAACATAGACATAATACATCTAAATTATTTAACCAAACCTGCTTGAATGAAAATATACTGCCTAAATACTAAACTAAAGACATGTATGTATGAGAGAGATGTGTGCGAATACACTTGCAAATTAACCAAAGTTCTGTGTTATTAATTCAGTTTCTATTAAAATCAATTACTGATAACTGTCAGTAAAACAATTGACCATAGTCAAAAAAATGTCAGTCTTTTGCACGAAGTGAATGCCTGTGTCATACTTCTAAATTTAATTCATCTCAGAACCAGACTTTTTTCAAGTCTAATAATTGATTAGTCTACAGTGTAAAAACAGAGGCTCTCAAATCAGAAGATTTAGAGATAAAAAAATTTTAACCAGCAATTTTATACTGATTTTGTGAGCCTATTTGAGACAGTAAATATTCATACCAAAGGAATTTTCTTGAATAGCTACTCACAAGGAGAAATAACAACACTTCATAGTTTACAGCCACATCATGTTGAAACACTGGTTCCTGTATGATCACTGAAGTTAAGCAACGTCAAACCTGATAAGTATCTAGATGGGTGACCACATGGGAATACCATGTGCTGTAAGCTTGGATACATCGGTGGGGCAATAGATAATGTCTAGAAATTGTTAATTGGAGTAGCAAGTTACAATTGGATTTATTATATTCACTGACATGCAAATACCTTTGGGACATGTTTGAACCTGTAGAAGTCAAGTGACTTACCTGCCAACATGGCTGCCTCCTTCAGGTGGATATGTGCTGGTTTACCAGACATGACTATGACAACCCACAGCAAATTAGATTGGACAACCAACGATCACACAGCAGCTGTCGAGCAAAAGCAACTCAGAAGATTTCAGCTACCAGATCGCCCTGAAGAAATCCCCTTTCCAGCAAATGAAGGAAATGTGGAGAACCTCAAAAAATGGTTACTGAAACAATTTGCTGATTCAGCATTTAATACTGATGGGCAATTCCCAGCCATGTCTGGTAAACCAGCACATATCCACATATCCAGCACATGGTATTCCCATGTGGTCACCCATCTAGATACTATATATTTCTCCATAAATGACTCAAGTCAGTTTTGGCTTTGGCTACATTTGCCTACTTGTGTGCTAAACCTCTGGCAAACTAGCTAATATTCAACAGAACCCAACTTTTCTCCCCTTAACTATGGGTTAATTAGTATGACTCGTATGACTAAAATTATTATTCTCAAAAGAATTGCGTACCTGGTTTATGTATCTTTCCCCACCTGTCTAATTAATACTAAACCATTGTCATTGGTTCATCCACTACAGACCATCAGAATCTTTTAGAAGTTGAAGATTCACATACCATTAAACCTAAAATAAATAAAATCTTTATAATTCTAACAAATTATACAGAAAATGGTAAAATGAATTCATAAAAACCTGAAAATTAAAATAAATCTGTAAATTCAGTGTATTTTTTTTTTTTTATTAATAAGATATCATTCTTCACCAGAAGTTCCAGGTCTCTTCAGAACCCAGGCTGTTATGACTCTCTATAACTTCCTTTTCTTTAATATATATGTATTGCTATAAATTCTTGAGAATGATAGAAGAGCAGTTCCTACATTACCTTTACTACAGTTTTTGAATTCATAGTAGTTCTTATTCTAGACTGTCTGCTACTCCAGGGATACCAGGCTACTCAGTTATTTAAACTATAGCATTAATGATAAATAAATGCAACAGATAAGACCAAACCTTGATGTTGACTCACTAATTCCCCTTTCCTCAATGATAACTATCCTCACACATTTCATTACTGTTAATACTAAAACAAAAATAGATAAGAATCAATAATTTATTGTTAAACAAAACTCTGTTTGAATCAGGCAGACATAAAGCAAAAATCTTACAGCATAAAACTAGAAATTTGTGTTACAGTTTGCTTGTGATCTTACTAAAGTCAAAACATATTGGTAAGAATAGTATTGACAGGAACTATAAATACAAATTATTCCTACACATGCCATACCAGGAAAACATACAGGCAGTGCTGGACCATTTCAACTTCATTTGACCATCAATATAATATAAACATGATTAAAAGTGAATGGTCTGAAAACTGATACAGCAAATTACTTATCTACAAACTGAAAGCCTGAATTTACTGAACAATACCTGAAGTTTAATCCTCATTATTTCTTCAGCAGAAAGAAAATGCCAATGACACTAGTCAAAACTCATTAGTCTTAACTGGAACATTTATCAGTGTGAGATGATCAGCACTGAGAATTCCCTCTAAACAAATAATGATTTTACATGCATGATATTAATAGCCACCAGCAATGGTATGGTTCTTAAGGACAAGAATGAAAGGCAAATACATCTATGTGATATTAGAAGTACCAGAAATTATTCCCAGAATCTATAAGCTCTGCAACATCTGGAAAGTATTCAGAAGCAGCACTAGGGGAATATCTAATCATGAATGGAGTATACAATATCCCATGCAGCTAGAGCAGGGAACAAAGTGAAACAAGGTGCTCTCCAAAAAGATAAGCCTCAAGGAACGTTGAAAATAGTCCTTTGAAAGACTATGAAATCAGCATTAGCTGAACATGTATAGAGCAAGAAAGGAGTATATCAACCCTTTCAGGTAACAAATGAATTTTCTAATTTTATAGTTTTTTCAGCTTGTTGGCACAGATTACATTTTTTATTAGCATCTCTGAACTGCCATAACTTTTTAGGAAATATGTGGGAGTGGTTCCTTATTGAGTTTCTCCATGGTTTTAAATTCAGGGTGTTCTTTCTTCTGAACTGGCTGCTACTCACCACTACTGACCCAGAATTGAACTTGCTATTTAATCCATATATGGGAACAATTATTGCAAAAGACTCAGTTAGAATTTGACTCACCTCAATGATTTTGCTTTCTATGCAATCTACACCTCCAGAATAAGCAATAATTGAGGAAAATAAATTGAATAAAAGAAAGCAGGCATGTGCAGTGATTGAAAGTTTACAAACACCAGAGTTAAGTACTGACAAGGCTTCATATTGCTTAACTTCAGTGATTGTATGGGAACCAATGTTTCAGCATGATGTGGTTGTAAGCCAACAATTGATCAAGTCAAATAAGAATGATTCTGCTATATTCTATCAGCCAATTATATTGATATTGCACAGAGTATGAGTTTGATTTGTGATAAATATTTTCCTTGTGCCCCTTAAAGATATAAGTTTTATATAGCAGAATGTTTTATTTTTTGGGGGAGGGAATAATACTATTATAACAAAAAATACCTGTTAAAATTTCATGGTTTTTTTCCTATCAGAATTCTCTGATGAATCTTAATTCTTAAGCCATCAACTGAATTATATTCTTGCAACTTATGATTATAAAATACTCATGGTATTTCCCCTATTACCTTGTTGGATATTTGAACTTAACAATTTTAACAAAAGATCTCAATCACAATCATAAATATGAATGCAGGTCATTATTTAGAGAAGTAAGAAGATACAAATGAAAATATTAAAAACTGGCAAGTTTTTCCATTTCAATGAAACAGAGGTTAATCATAAGTGTTACAGTCTCTTTTATCTGCCCTTTCTTTCATTTCTTTTACTTCCTCTAAAACAAAACAGGGCCTTTATATCATTTCTACTATCTTCACAATCAAGCAGGAATGGTCCATTGTTTATCTATGGTAATGACAGAGCATGATGTACATGGTAAGAAAAGAACAAGCAGAATTATAGCATGAAACAATATTATTTCTATTGTTTCATGAAAATGTCTTAAATTTTTCTAATCTTTCTTCATGACAAAGGATCATCAGTAGAATTTCCTTGTGACCTTAATTAAAGCTTGTCTCAGATGGCAAAATGTAATTGTCAATAAATTATTTCTAAGATAGACATTAAAAACAACTGTCATTTTCACAATCTTAATTAATGATCCTCCTCTTGGCTTCCAAACCATCCTTACAAAACTATGAGTAAGAGATTAAGAATCAAGTGGCTAATGAACGATTGAGGACAAATATGATTTCGCTGTAAATAACTGCTGTGTTTAATTTTAGCTATAATCTTTTCAGCTTTTAATTCGTTTTTATTTATCTTTATTTTGGCTTTTGTTTGTCTGACTTGATTTAATCTTGTATCAATTTTGTGTTTTGAATATATTTTTAAAAATTTTTATTCAGTCCATTACAAGATTCAGACATGGTGAATGACAAGTCTTACTTCATTTTATAATGCAGCTTGTAGGCTTATAATATAAGTAATGCTTCAGCAACTTGCTGTGAAACCTGTATTAATTAGTCTGAAGACTGACTCCATATGGCTTCTTTTTTTACCACTGATCTGGAGCTCTTTATTCATAGTTATGGACTAGTTCATATAGTCACCAGTGGTGTACTATTTACTCCACAAAATCACCACCTTTTAAGATATTTTATTTTTTATTACTATTATTATCTCTCTTCCTCTTCCTGGAAAGTTCACAAATGTACTTGAATTTGTAGCATTTCTGTCTCGGATCCTCTTTTTCAGTATACTTTTTTTTTCTGGAACTTGTCATTGTAGGTTCTATGACATGTTGTGGTAGTGGCCTGTCAAAAACATCATATAGCATTTTTATCCATTCTTCCAAAATCCTTGCGACTCCAGTTACAACTCGTAAATTCCTGAACCTTTGTTACCGTTATAAGTGGTAAGAGTTCCAAATCCTTTTCGCAATGGTTATAAATTGTCTGTGTTTCAAATCACTCATCACCACTATTATATCACGCTTTGTAGTGTTTATAAGTAATACTTTAACAAATATTTACTCCACAGCACTATCACGCTAACCCATGATATATTGGCAGGGGATTTGAATTCAGAGTTATCCAAGATTGATATCAAGTCTAAGAGTATCAGTTTGAATTGACCACAACAATCCTAAGAATTTTATTGTCTCTGCTGCTAATTGTTACACCACTTAAATATATAAGGTCATAAGTAATATCTGGCTTTAGGAACAAAGTTCCAATGATGAATGTATTATCCTATATAATTTCCTTAATTATTATCTGGGCTTTTGCTACACAATCAAGACTTTCCAGTCTTGATAAAATTCAAACAGATTTTAACAGCATAATAGAGCATGAGTTATTTTGCACTCTATAACCCCTTTCCCACTGACAAATCATTGCTAGATACTTGCTGCTCTATTGTGTTTTTTTTTTTATGGCAAATGTTCAGGTAAGCTACATTGTTTAGTTGAACCAGTCCAGACTGACTATGTCGTGTACACTGAGTTGATTCATCCTCTTCATATTCCATTGTTTAGGAGGAAGTTCCACTCACACACCTCTAACATTTGTTAATTTTGAGCCTGTAATTAATGAACAATAGTATGTATATCTCAAACAACTGGTGAAAATGAGATAAATACAATAAGGTTCATATACAAAATGTAGTGAACTGATAAGGAGAAATGTCAGCAACCAACCCTGAAATGTGAGCTTCATGAAAAAAAGGTAATGTTGCCTGTGTGTGGATGTGTGTGTGGTGGTGTCTTTAGGGTATTATGCTTATAGAGTTCTTAAAATGCAAGGAATCACCAAATGCAAATTATATGTCCAGCAGCTGCAAAGTGTCTATAAATCTTTGGTTGAAAAGCAAATTGTGCTCGTCAATAGAAAATATGTTATTCTCCTTCATGACAGCAAAAATTTCTAACACAGCAGTGACAGTGTTTCAGCATTGAACACAATCTTCTGACTGGAAGATTGTTTAAAAGCATGAAGCAGACTGTCGTCATTCAATGTTGGCCTTGGCATCCACTCTTATATATATATATATATATATATATATATATATGATAGATATGGAGATGCATATATGGATGTAGATACACTGTTTAATATTTGCAATATTTATCTGGTAAAAGTGCTTATTATTGGAGATAGAGTGTTTATAAATACAATGTGCACATAGGAATCAATACTGAATGGTGATTGTCAGATTCACATCTCAGTGCAATCTTCAGAGTAAGTGTCAGTACTCCTTTAGTGAGCTCTTGATATATAGTTTACTGGTGGATTAATTTGTTGGACGAAGAACCCAGCCCTTCCCACTTTTTGTGTTCAGGACTAATGTTTAGATTTACTTTTTTTACTTTTTGGCATAAACTCTAGATTGCTTATTGACATTTATTTTATTCATTTATATATTTCATTAGTA
>OZ010576.1:103683552-103983552 GCA_963932145.1 Acanthosepion lycidas | reverse complement strand
AAGCCATGTTGTTGGATGTAGTTTAACATCTTACCCAGGCCCATATATATATATATATATATATATATATACACATATATATGCATACACGCACATATATATACATGCTTATATATATATATATATATACTTACACATATATATATATATTTTATGTACACACATATATATATATGCATGTATACACGTATATATATGTATATATATATATATATATATATATATATATATATATATATATATATATATATATATATATATATAAAGTATGTAAATGTGTAGAGGACACTGAGGTTAAACACCCATTGGCGACAGTCTGTTTCATGCTTAAACGCATTCTTCCGGCTGTGTGCGTTGTGATTGACTCGAATATACATGCTGGCCATTATTGCATTATGGGTCTGTTGTTCAGCCGTTATTGGGTAAGTGGTAATTATTATGTTACAAATTATTGTAGGGAAATGATTGTTACAGCATCCTTGTTGGGGAGATCATCATTACTATATATTTTTTTATATATCAGTATGTGTCGTGTGCCATCGCGCTTTCATCGTATTTATTAAAGAAGTTGTTTCATCCTGGTTGGTTCTTTCTAGAATCAATTTTGAAGTCGTTAAATTCTTTTTGCTAAAACTATAAACTTATATACTTATGATGGCTGCACCTTTAAAAAAAACCCATACTTTTATCGTTGATACAGTAAAAGACCAGAGAGAAACGTATCACATGCACAGATCAGAATAAAATGGTCTGACATTGACAGTTTGCTGTTGAGGCGAGATAAACATCAGCAAGAATTTATACTCGGTTATACGTTGGTTGAATATCTCAGCTACCGCCAATGGATCTTTGAAAAATTAAAGCTGTCTCTCTTGTGACATTAATGGAAAATTTCTTCAATAGATTTTGATGGAAGCGTGTTTCAATTACCAGCTTAAATGTGATACGTATTTGTTTTTTTTTTATTCATTTTTTTCTTTTGCTTTCACAAGTATCAATTGTAAAAAAAAGCGCAAATCCTATATTCTCCATTTATTTTAATATCGACTTATAAAAAGAAAATACATATCTTTCTGTTTACTGCGTGGTCATAAAATGAATGGCCGTTTGGAACTATGAACTTTAAAACGTCATAACTCGGCTCAGACACAATTTTATTTGTCAAAGTAAGCACAATTAGAGTCGACCGCAATCCGACAATGAATTTATTTTATAGGGTCAGGGAAGACATTTTCGATCTGTTTTACATTTGATGTATATCAGCTGGCGCATATCTACATTTAAGATTGGAAAAATTTGGGTTTGTCCTCTACATATCTCATCCTAGTGTAAAATTTCACTAGCTCAAATCTGATCAACGTTTTTGCAGATAACATTTAGTGTGTTTTCTATATTCGTTTTTATTTTGTATTTTTTGTGCAAATTTAAAATTAATAAAAAAACTTGATATTACATATCCATCTTCATCTTCAATATGTTTTCTACATCTCTTTTTAAAGTATTTTAGGTGCTAAACATTTGAAATTAGCCTCAGTAATTCTTTAATGCAAGATATTAAAATATTTTAATTTTTTTTCTATTGCACTGTCATCTAAATGTTTCCGTAATCCATTTCAATGTATTCTTGTTCAAACTTTGATTTGAGCATCAATAATACTTTGATTCCAGATCCAAGAAGCTTTTGGGGTTTTGTTATTGCCTGATAATCTAAATTATTCACTGTTTTCTTTATCTTTTTTAAAGACTTTTTTTGACTGAAATTTCAAATAAGCCTCAGTAATCCTTGATACGACACCGAAATCTGAAGGCGCATTGGAATCCCAAAAGATATGCAAAATATTTAAAAAAATAACAACAGGGCAAATTCTTTAGAAACAGAGAAAAATGCTGAAATGCTACGTCATATTAAACCTCTCATATGGCAGTGAATACTGGACAGTCTCCTTAATGATGAGTAGTAGACTGGAGGCTAAAGAAATACAGCTCACAATCGGGAATATGTATTATTAAGATAAGTTAAGCGTTATGAATGTCTGTAAGAAATATAAGTCGATCCGAACACCAGCAAAGGTGTACCGTTATAATAGTAGAATTTATTTTATTTATTGTAGAGCATTATTTACATTGCACTCAATGCAATAACAGCAAAAATTGCAATATGAGCGCTAAAAAATGAATGCTGAAGACATTAGGTTTATAATACCCAGAAATTAATATACAGCTGTCCTCAAGGACACATGGCACAGTGGATAAAGGCGTTAATTAAATCCAGTGACAGGACCCACTGAGTGTGAGTTCAGTAACTGGTTGAAGCGGTGGAGGAGAATTAACAGGAGAATTAAACTGACATCCATTAGACATGGCACGTGGAACAGCGAGCGAAATAAAGGATTCAGTTCGACATTCCAACCACCTGAAGAAGGTCGGAACGTACAACGGCCAAAACGTTGTGATAAATATGGCAACAAAGATTAGGATGATAGTCCGAACAATGTAAATAGTGTACATAATACCTCATCCCAGAAATATAGACAGATACACACACACACACACACACACACACACATATATATATATATATATATATATATATATATATATTTGTGCATATATATATATATATATATATATATATATATATATAAATAATTTGGAAATATATATATACTCCACTATCAATATTTACATTTCACAATGGTCAGTTTTCTAACCACAGCTGACAGTTACATTGTGCTACCAGAGTTGTGCGAGCGGGAAAAAAAGAAAATGTATACTTTCATTGGTATAAACTTTTGCTTTCTTATTATACATTGACCACTGTTTTATTACCACCAGCACTCAATGTGTGATATTTTACATAAATACACACACGCATACACATATGTGTGTCTGTGTATAGTGGGGAAAAGGTCAAGGAGGTTCACCTGATGTCCTGTCGCGTTAGGAACACGGGCCGTCCTGGGTATAACGATAAACTACATCTGAGTCCTGGCTAAGACAATAAACGACGTCCAACAGCAAAGCCTCTGATAAGGAGGTTTTGAGGTGTGTGAAACCACCTCTTAATTGCTGGTGTTCACAGGTCCCACCCTGACCCGGGTTGGTAGCACCTGTTAGGGTCCCAACTATGGACAAATAGTTAACAACCAGACTGGAGTCAAACCAATATGAAAGTGTAAACGTAGGTTTTAATAACAGAAATACTTTGTAAAAAATTATTACCAGCAATAAAAATCTTGTCGGAATTAAATAACACATTGAGATTGATATGCTGTAAACCAAACCAAACCAAACAGCAACACGGGTGGATTATCAATGATTTGAGTTAGTTCATAGGCGATGGAGAAGTCTCTGTCTTCTTCGTCGGTTTTGTTCTAGTGAACAAAGAATACTTTGTGATGAATATTGAAGTCATCACATGAAAAATGAAAGCTAGATGAGGGAAATTCGGTGAGGATATTATCAATTTTCTCAGATTTTCAGTAAAATATTAGCATCCCATCGTCCTGAGGATGATAGCGAAGATGAACGTGATAGTGTGGATAAGTGCCAGGCGGAAGCACGTCTATGAAAGATCAGGGTCCTCGTTTTTGTTGATTTTTTTTTTCGTCTCTGTAACAGGGAAACCTGTGCTTAATTTAAGTGCCGAGTCCGTGGCAGTTTAGATGGTCGTATTTGGCTATGAGAGATGAGTAGTCCGGAATTGTGAGTCCCTACAGTGGGATTGAGCTCTGGAAATTTGAAACGGAGACCCTCACACTGCTATATGATATAGTATACTTGGAGTCTACTTTTTTTATAAAGTTTGCTGCTTTTGTTTGATTTTGTTGAATTCATGTATGGATATGCGTTTAGATAATGAGATAGGCACATGAGATGTATGCATAAATAACCTATATTGAATTGTCCGGGAATACAGCTGCATCAATACTATTTATCATGGCATCAAGAGGCCCCGCCGGTAATTACCGCGCGGTCCAGAATCCGCTCACAAAATGGTAGTACAACATCCGGATTTAGTATTAGAAGAATAATCTACTGCCAGAGTATTTCTGATCCTGGCAGTAGATTATTCTTCTAATACTAAATCCCTGAATTTTTTAACAGCATGTTGAATTCTGGTAAAACGAAAGCTGTGACAAATGTAAGAGTGATCAAATATTTCAGGGAACAAAAATACAAAAGATCGGTTTGTTGCTGTAGTGAAAGAGATAATCAACTATCTCAAAAAATAATTCGTGTTTTGCGTGCGATCTGCCGAAGAAAAATTACCAAAAAGTAGTTAGCAAAAATCTACTTTAAGGACCAATATCTATGCTAATGTTCTTCCCTCCCCTGAATGGCGTGACCAATCAGAAAGATCTCTCGGTGAACAGAAGCCGTTGCTTTTCGCTTATGTGAACAGATTTGATTTTCTGAGCTTGGTGGAAGAACACGCGTTTTTTTTTTTTGCTGGTGAGAAATCAAGGTTGGATTTGTGACCCCATTTTGGCATTTCTACGTTGCCTGTTGGACTGTTACGACGGACTATCGTTTGAACTGTGATTTGGCTACAAATGTTGCGGTTGAGAGACAGAAGAAATCTATTGCAGACGTTTATTGCTACTCTAAGTTGACAGGTTTTTTTTCTTTTCTTTACAACCACAGTTGCACAAGCCTTGGCAGCTTCATACCTGTTACGTAGCTGGTGAACCTTTGGTACAATATATATATATATATATATATATATATATATATATATATATATATATACTGGGTCCTTTAAATTTCAGAAAGGAAAATTGATAAGGTTCTTTAATGTTGTTGCGTATTTAATGAGATATTTGTTATGCCTGCACATTGATCTTTCTGTAAAATCTGGTATATAAGTGTGTAGACAGATAATATAGTTGAGACTGTAGATGTAAGTAAAAATACCCCTTCCAACAAATTAATTTGTACACACAGCTCATAAAATGCAAAAGAATTTGATTTTATTCTTACAAACTAATCCGTTATCAAAAGTTATGCAACCGGAAATTTAAACCGTCTGAGTTTCACATATCCTTTTCTAGAGATAAACTTATATATTAAAGAGATATTTTTTATACTTGTAGATTTTGCCTAGCTTTAGCTGAGTATTGTATAAGGACAAACTTGGAACAAAGCATAGGAAGATTGCCGTAACCTAATATTCTAAATAAGGAAAGCAGTTCGATCTTGAGAATCAACATTCAAAATCCTAACTTTTTCCTAGATGCTGAACACCAACATCAGTCTTCTTCTATGTGCCATGTCCCTTCAGGATGTAAGCGATCATTACTCTCCAGAATTTCCTGTTCTTTGTAGTTCTTAGTAAATTGTGTCTTTACACTCACTTAATCCCTGTTCTGCCAACCATTTAAAGAAGCTTGTTAGGTACATTATATACTGTATTCCTCTGTCCCTCTTGCATTTAACAGGTCTTGTCAGTGTTATATTTTCCAAACCTTCTTTCCTCATTATGCGCCATAGAAAGTTCAACTGTCTCTTTCTGATGTTAAGAATAAGTGTCCTTTTGTTTCCATTTTCTCTAAAACTTTATCATTGCGTGTCCTGGTTATGACGATAAACTACATCCGGCGTCCAGGGTATGACGATAAACTACGTCCAACAACAAGGCTTCAGATAATGTTTTCGGAAAAATAATGTTGCCAGCTATACGTTTTTGAAACAATAATGTTGCCAGTTATACGTTTTTTGGAAAAAATAATGTTGCCAGTTATACGTTTTTTGAAACAATAATGTTGCCAACTATACGTTTTTTTTTAAAAAATAATGTTGCCAGCTATACGTTTTTGAAACAATAATGCTGTCAGCTATACGTTTTTAGGAAAAATAATGTTGCCAGCTATATGTTTAATAGTACTGTATATTTAATATATGTATAGGTATATGTGTATGTATGTGTATATGTATATATATATACCTTAATTTGGCATTAAATGACCCACAGTGGTTGATATGCCATAAAAACCAACCAAGCAACCAACCATTTATCATTGCTCACATGCTCAATATCTTTCTGGATAACCAGATTTCTCATGTCTCAAGTCTTTTCACTGTCATATAGAAGGACTAATATTACATAACAGTTAAGTACTCTTTTCTTTGTTTCTAACAAAAGGTTTCACTGTTTCTTGATATATTGCTTAGCTTTTGGAAGGCATTTTTTGCTATCCTAATTGGTCTTCACATTTAAGTGTCACATTTTCCATTTTATGTTAACATACTTCCTAGATATTTAAATTTTTGAACTTGCTTCATTTTGTTATGTCTAATTTGTAATTTACATGTTGTGATCTTCCTTTTTGCTGACATCCATACCTTGGGTATTCTGATATTCCGTCCTTTCTTCTTACTTTCCTTTACTACATTCTGTAGGAATTCCTGTATTTTCATTTCAGTGTCTGTTATCTATACTGTATCATCTACTGAATGGAAATACGTAATTATCTCACCCACCAAGCGGGCCATTTCTACAAATTCTCCAAGGAATGGCATTATCAGAATGAATCACAAGCAGACGTTATGCTCTAGATTGTCTAATGCGGTTTATAAAAGACGACATATTCATGCAATTGATTTTTTTTTATATCATTTCACCCCAGGCAAAGTAATAAAGCCCCTAGGACGCAAGGGAAGTGGTGTTATTGAATGTTATAGAATATGAGAAAAACTAATATTAAGGAGAGAGGACAATAAAAGAAAAAAAAAACAGACGATAACGATGGACATTGCATTTAAATTTTTGAAAATCAAATTTGACTGGGAAGCAAGAAACCGGCAAGGGGTTCCACAAGTGAGTAATGGGATAAAAGAAACAGTATAAATCTTGCAGTTACATTTAGCCATTTCAACTGTAAATGGTGAGACCTACCCGCCAATCTAGCACTGTGCTTAAATTCATAAAGTCTAAATAACATAGCGGAAAGTACAATTACCATGAAAATATTTAAGGAAAAATCTCAGGGTAGCTATGTTACATTGTTGGGAAAAAGGCTGAAGCCGAGATCCCAGGTCAAGACCAATAACATAGCAGATTATTCTTTGGTTTTTATCAAGAATTTCTTACTATATATCAGGCACACCAAATCAGCTGTGGCAACAATATTCGAGGCATGGTTGAATAGTAGACTTATAAATATGTAAGATGGAGTCTGGCGAGAAAAATTGTCTAGCATGATAGAGTAAACTAACTTCCTTAGATGCAGATTTAACAATTGATTCAATATACTCTTTCCACTTCATGTCAGCTGAAAACATTAGTCCGAGAATGCGCAAGGTGTCACTTTCTTGGAGTTTAGCATCAGCCATACCGATGGAGGTTGAAAAGAGTTCTGTAAGAGGATTATAAGAGAGCAGTTTCATTTTTGAGATATTAAAATTAACAAGCCACTCCTTGCCTCATTTAACAACAGATTGTAGGTCATTTTTTAGTTCAGTTGCCAATTTGACCTTATCGAACCGATCAGACTTACTAATAAGAGAGGATTTTAAAATTTATTCGTTTAAACGTTCTTTTTTAAATGTATACTCAGATATGTATATTTCGAGAATCAGAAAGATATGTGTTCAAAAGCACTATATGGGCTTTGTTCGATCAGGAGGTCCTACCTGACCGAGTTAGTCTAAGACGCGTCAGATCTATGACGGTTTCCCCTAGGGGATGCAGGTTCGAATCCTAACAGAGGAAACATATTTCTCTAACAAAATTTCTCGAATATTCAAGCCGGTAGATGTAAATAAATAAATAAAAAGAACAGAGCATCTACTCAAATATAAGAATCCATTTAAAAATAATGTTTAAACATATACATTTTGAAATATGTCGGATTTAATCCATTTCCTAAAAAATATTAAGACAGAAATAAAAAGCTGTTCCATCAGCGTAGATATTGAGTGGAAAACTAATAAAGTTCCTTGAAACTCTCATTCATTTCCATGATATGAACAACAGACATTTTCTATTATTATTTCTTTCTAGTATTAGAAACAATTTGTAAATTGTTATTTTAAACCAATGTCCAAATTTCCCAGTTTTATTGCATCACTAGGCATTTACACGTTTATTTTCTACCAGCTAAGACTATTAATTTAGTGATGTCTCCATCATCGTCTTGCAGAAGTAATATGGAAGTTGCTGAAAAGTTCTCGGCCCAACCCATTTCTCCAAATCAAAATAAATGGTTAAACATCAGTGTTGTTTTTGAAGGTCTTCTTGTTCGGACTGATAACTTTTCATTCAGCATCCTCTCGAATATATACGTTCTCATCAGCGGAGGTGAAATTTCAATAGAAAAACAAATAAATATTTAAGAGAAGCAATCTCATTTTCTAACGGAAATTAAAAATTCAGAATGTGGAATTGATAAATTCTAATCACTTCAAATACTTCGGTGTATGGATCACTTATAACAAATTTAGTGCAAGAGATAAGGAAATTGAAAACAAAATACGTTGCGATAATGCATGTTACGGTGTCAGACAAAAGTACCCATTATCATAATGGGTACTTTTTTATCTAACACCGTAAGATGCTACACAACCAAAATATTATTAACCTAAGAACTCGAGTTATACCTTTGCATAACCTCGTCAAATATAAACACTCATATGGAAGTTATTTATGGTGTTCAGCTCGTTCAGAAATGTCTAACCTATCAGCTATATTCAACCGTGTTCCCGGATCAATGATTAAAATTAGCTTCAAGTGAATTACTTTCAGGTCTTGAAGACTTTTAAGACAATCTTTGATAAAACCATGTAGACTCTTACCGTTTTATTACTTTAAACATTATTTTTAGTGTAATTTTGGTAATAAAAATATGTCTGACTAATAAATAAATAAAATCCATGAATACTTTAGACTTTTGTATATAAAATCT
Source organism: Acanthosepion lycidas (assembly GCA_963932145.1). NCBI lineage: Eukaryota > Metazoa > Mollusca > Cephalopoda > Sepiida > Sepiidae > Acanthosepion > Acanthosepion lycidas. Next base: position 103,974,646 of record OZ010576.1, on the reverse strand, counting down.
TAACTACATTTTTCTTTACTTAAAATTGTGGTATACCACTGAATAGACCAGAATATCTGTGTCGGAGTTAGCTCCTCCTTAATTCCCAAATTGTCACTATGGTTCATTCTCCCTATACTATAAATACTGGGCGACTTCTCGCCTCGTTCTCTTTTTCATTTCTTCATTTCAGCGACTACAATGTAAGCTCTCTTAGAAGATCCGCGTCTTCCCATTTGTGGGAGACATCATGAACATTATACGCACATACACGTACGTACGAACATTCACCAAAGAACACACATTAATGTTTACACGCACACAAATGTTATTGTCCATTGTAAAATTGTTTTGTTTAATACATATATGTGTTTATATATATATATATATATATATATATATATATATAATGTCTTGTTTGTCTTCTTTACATCTTCAGTTGGACTTAATTCAAGTCCGGCAATTTTCTTGTAGTGGAACCTTTTAATATTCTACCCGGAGTTACACACGTGTTTCTAATACAACAACACGCAAACACGGTTCTCTACAGCTATATAGGGCATAGGGAGCATTGGTTTCATGCTTCACAAAATAGATTCGTGTAAGCTGGAATTATCCATAGCTGGTGGTGAGAAGAGGAGGATTCATACCTTTCCCTTTTCTCCATAAGCACGTAAGTGAATTTAATGGATTCGATTAGAACTCGAACTCGGCTCTCCGATTCCTCAATCCGAGATGCTATCCATTACTCCACCGTGCCTCTTTGTACAAAATTTAATCATGGCGATAAAATGAAACATTTATAAAAATGAGACGAAAATGGACAGGAAGTAAAACATTACCATGAATGACAGTGCGAAACAAGAAAAAGGGAAAATATTGATATTTACTAGTCGGGATCTATCTTGCATATCTATGTCTACCATTCGTCCATGCTTAGAATATTTCTGCCATATATGGTCCAGTGTCCTTGCTGTTTACCTGGAGGTCCTTGATAAGATCCAAAGAAGAATCAGTAATATTATTAATCTTGATTTGGCGGTTTGGTTTCAGTCACCGCCGCAAGATTGCCTCTCTGCTTTTTTTATAAATACTTTTATGGTAATTGTTCGGATCAGCACTTCGCTATGCTATGTAGACGTTATGAATTTAAGTGCAATACTAGACTGGTTGCGAGATCTAATCAACTTAGAGTTCTGCTCGCTAGATGTAGCCGTAATTTCTGTGCTGACAGTTTCGTTTCTCGCACCTCTCGTCTGTGGAACTCCCTTCCAGTCCCATGCTTTCCAGCCAACTTTAATCTGCACAATTTCAATTGCAATGTCAATCGCTATCTACTGTCCTCTTGATTGTTTTTTCTCTTTCTACTCATTACTAATATTTCTGTTCCTAATTTCTCCACATCCTGTAACCCCTTGCTTGTTAGTGGTTGCATTGCCTTGCTTGGGGTGATACTGATTAAAAAAATATCTGTGATAATTTCACAGCTTTCTAATTTTAATTTTCTGGTGAATCTTAATTCTTAAGTTAATGACTGAATAAGCTCATTGCGAGTTCTACGACAATAAAATACCCATGCAAATTCTATTATTGATTCAATAAGTATTTATGCTTAATAACTTTAACAAAATATATCATAGATATTAATACAGGTCATTATTTAGAGAAGTAAGACGGTGGTCTAATGGATAGCGGCTCGGATTGAGAGAGCCGAGTTCGAATTCCAATCGAATCCATTCACTTACGTGCTAATACCCTTGAGAAAGGTATGAATCCTCTTTTTCTTTCCCCACCCCAGCTATGGGTAAATAGCAGGACATACCGGGTTCTATAGTCTTGGATGGCAACCGGTCTACCGCAGAAAGTAATGGCAACCTATTGCGGGAAAAATCGTCAGTCATGTATCGAAAAATACATGATCGTTTAAACGTGTATCAAGCATGGCACATAACTGGCTGATGTGGATCCAGATGAAAAGATGAAAAATTGACAAGTTTTTTTTTTTCATTTACAGAAGAAGACATTAAATACACGAGTGTTATCACCTTCTCTTTCTTTCTAGAACCAAACAGGAGCATTGATATTTATTCTTCCATCGATCTTCGCAATGAAACAAGGAGGGGTTATTGTCTATATCTGAGGTAATGTCAAGATATAAACATACGTGCTAACTAAAGAAATCAGGAAGAGGCAAAATTATATGATTTTTATATTTCTAATATGTTATCCTCTTTTTCTTGTTTTGCATTACCGTCTATGATGAATGATTCTTTTCTTCCTATGCACCTTTTGCTAAATCTTCGTGTGCTTGCAAAATCCGAAATACAAAACGGCATATAAAATTTAATTTCCTGATATAATGATTAGTAGAACTGGATCAATTGCGCAATTTCCACTGAATGACTCCAGACCCTTGACTTACCACCTTGCATGTCTATAAATAAATCTTTTATTTACGTAAACTTAATTTTACTCTGATCATCATATCTCTTAAGTGAGCATGGAGTGTTGTATATTTACGCTAATGCGTTCGGGTTACCGGTATCTGGTCGGTCAGTGTTAGTTGTAGTTTCGGCTTCTCGAGCGGGTATCGAGTATTATCTTTCGTCAGTGATACTAATAAATAAGTGCCAATTCTGTAACTTTATTGAGTTCCCTCTCTCTCTATCTCTTCCCTCTTTCTCTCGTCGTCGTCCTCCACCCCTCTCTCTGAACATTTCTTTCCTCCAAATCTTCCAATTTTCTCTCTAATTCTCTTCACACCCTATCCTTTTTTTATAATTATTTCTCTACTTAAATATCATTCTTTCTCTCTTTGATCACTCTTGTTCTTATCTCCCTCCTTTTTCTCGTTCTCCATTTCTCCTCTCTCTCTCTTTTCACTTCCTTGTTAGTTATGCTCTCTCCCATCTTCTTTCTTTATCCCCGCCTCTTTTCTTCTTAAAAATATTCCTTCTTTATCGCCTCCTCATTTTTATTCTCACCGTTTTTTTTTTGTTCTCTATTTTACGCTTTTAAGCTTTCCTTTCTTTTTTCTTCGTATTCTGCACTTTTATTCCCTCTTCTTTCTTGATTTTCCCATCTTTCACTTCTTGCCCATTTATTTCTTATTCTTATTTACTCTCGTTCTTTTCATTATCTTATTCTTCAATCTCTCTCCTACGTTTTCCCCCTCCCTCTATTTCACGCCCCCTCCCTCACTCAAAATCTCTCTTCATTAGATTTCCTCTTTTTTCTGTCTTCATATCTACTTTTTTCTCTTTCTCCTCAACTGACTGTTGGGCCAAATGAATAAAATCATAAAAAAACAAGAAAGAATTATCATATGATCATACGCACACGAACAAACAAACAAACAATGAAATAATGAAATAATAAAAAAGCAAAACACATTTACTTTCAGACTAAATGTTTTCATCTTTCTTTCAGACACTGCTCTCTTCTTCTGGTGTCTGTCGAACTAGGACATTTTGAACTCAAACCTTTATTCTCTGAAATGCACTAATGTTGACAGACATCTGAAGAAAGTCAGAGAGCACAACGGCTTAAGTGTTGTGAGATAACAGCAACTATGAGGGAATTAGTTTGAATGTGAAATCTTTTATCTCTCCAGAAATTTACACACGCACAACTTTCTTTGTTCATTCTTAATTACCTCCGTATTTACAATATAAACAATGCTTTCAGAATTACCCCATTTTCTCCAAGTTTACGCCGCCTGCATTATAATCAGTGACTATCACATAATAAGAACAAATTGGAGAGAAAATGGTTTTTGACTTATTCTTTTGATGGCTTCTGCAGTTATTAGATGTTTCCATATCCTCAGTGAATATGACAAGGTGGATATGTTATAAAATTATAATATGGAAGAACCATTGTGGAATCTTCCACAACAAGCCAGTTAACCCCTGCTAGGAAATGCACTATTCCTGTTGTAATTTTCACCATCACAATCTTACAAAATATATAACAAGCATTCATTGGTTAATCACATTCAATCTAGCTTGCTGATTGGTCAGTTCCGACCAATCAAACCGCCTGCACGCGACAAATCTGTATTCCCGCTCAATATGCTCGGAGCCTCCCACGTGATACACGACATTATAAAAACAGAACATGTGTAAACTCTCCCTCGTGTTTCTTTTCATTCATCTCTCTCGCGTCTCATTTGCCAAGATGTAACTTTCAAGAACTCCCGTCTTAACTAACGCAGTCAGACGTTAAAGACCATTACCAACATTCACGGAAGTACGAACACTGAAATCACTTCTGAACTTTTACCAACTTGTACAATACACAATTCCAAACAAGCTAAAGAAACTTTATTCTTCTAAACTACAGTTTACTAATTACTTTCACTTTGTGAAATTAAGTACAAATATTACCTAATCTAAGAGACACAACTCTATCTAACCTTTTCACTCACTATTCATGCATGTATACCAAATACTAATTCACTTGTTACGTTTTGAAACAATATGTTTATGAATCATTATTCTATGTCTTGTATTAATTGTTGTGGATGGAAGTTTATTGAACGCACACAATTTTAAGCCTTCTGATAATTCAAACCTATTCCGCTCCAACACACATCACACATCCGCAACACCATTTTATAAATATGTAAATTTGTTTGAGGATTAGACTTCGTACATTACTGCAATCCCTCCTCTTCCTGCTTAGTCCCAATGCACTCCTGTGTAGTCTAGGACCATTCCCTCGCCAGTTCAGAGGTGAGTTTTTAGCAAATAGGTTTTTATGAGATGATTTTTGCCAGCGCTACGCCCAATCGCTTTTATATTCAATGAAGTCCTTCTCCTAGATTGGTTGCCAACCAAGACCAGGTAACCCAGTCTGTGCAATTGTTTAATCCATAGATGGGAGGAGAAGAGATTGATTTATCTTTTCAAGCGTATCTGTACGAAAGTAAACTCTGCAAGCTCGGCTGGAATTTGAACTCGGGATGTCGATTCCAGTTTCAGAACCGATAACCGCTATACGACGCACATATATAACATTACAAGAGATAAAATCGTCAACGTCCTACACAACAAGAGATAAACTTATCGCCACTCTGCACTACAAGAGATAAAATAATTACTATCCTCGTCTACAAGAGATAAAATAATTACCTCCCTACACTAAAAGAGATAAAATAATTACCCCTACACTACAAGAGATAAAATAATTACCCCAACACCACAAGAGTTAAATTAATTAACACCAATTACTGTTGAGTACTTACTGAAGCAGGGACTCATAGATGTGCTTTTGTCTGAAAATTTCACAAGAATCCAACAGGAATAAAAGTATAAAAATGCTGCATTCGAAAATGGTTAGATCACACCTAAAAGCCGAACAAAGTTAATACTAAGATAGCCACTTAAATGCGAACTCTGAATTTCTAGACACCAAATTTTATTTTTAAAAGGCTGTCAAAATTTGGTTAAAGAAGAACCTCAACTATGCCAGAATTTCTTCAAACTAACGAGTTCTCCTTCCAGGAACCACTCTGGAATACGCAAATTGGATCTTCATGTTGCTTATTCGATAATGGCGGTTACATAACTGAAACTGAACTTTTTTAACTTTTGAGCGGTTTTCTGTTTTATGATTACAAGAACAAATATAGTGGGTGAAGTGTGGAAACAAATATTCGAACACCTACAAATTTTTAATTCGTTGTATTTCCAACTAATGTATAAACATACTTTTCATATAATTAACTGCACACAGATGCATAATAACTAAATATGCATAGAAAACAGAAATAATGATTTTAATAGAAATAAATCCTATTTACCCATTTTAAAGGGTGAAAAAGTATTCGTACAATACAAAAAAGAATGCGTAATCTTCATTTAATACTTTGTAGACTATCCATTATTCACTTCTACAGTAACCAACCCCTTCTTGTAATTCTCGATAAATGATTTGCACATTTTACTTGGTATTTTATTCCATTCTTCATTTCATATGGTCTTTAGATCCGGGGTGTTTGTTGGAGCACACGATTGGGTTTGAAGTTTCAAATAAGGCCACATATTCTAGATTAGGTTTAAATTGGGGATTGATTGGCCATTTCAGGATATTTACATTATTTTCAGAAGGTCATTTATTCGTAGATTTTGCAGTGTGCTTAGAATCATTATCTTGTTGGAAGATCCAGTCAGAAGGAAGTTCAAGATTTTCAACCGAAATCATTAAATTTGCTTCCAAAATATTTGGATATCCTGCGGCATTCATTCTACCATCTCTTATTGATATGTTGCCAGTACCTTTTTCTCAGAAAAATCATCCTCAATCCATGTTGCTACCACATACTATGAAAATGTATTACTAGTAATTTTTTCTAATGTATTTTTATATTTTCGTGTTTGACCTCAATTTGGGTTTTCACTAATTGCCCCTAGCTGGGACCCTAACAGGTGCTATCAACCTGGTTCAGATTGAACACGGGAACAACAGCAATTATGAGGTGGTTCCACGCACCTGAAAACCAGAGGACTTGTTGCCGGATGTATTTTATCGTCATACCCAGGAATGGTGGTTTTAACTATCGTGATTATTCGTATATAATACGCACCCCTATTTTGGGCTACAAAGCTTTTAAAAAAGATCTCTGGTGTATAATGAGCCCTGATTTTTTTAGAATTTGTAGAAGCTAAATTTCAACTTGTTTAACTGTTGTATTTTCGAATAAGAATCTACATAGTTTCAATTGTATTTTGTAACATAAAATTTACATACTATTTACAGCAAAAGGACGTCCATGTTCACACAAAAATGAAGCAAATGGCGAACATTGGCTCGAAATAGCAGAAAAAATGATAAACATCTACATATTTCAATGGTTAGTGGGGATGTGCGGGTGATGTAGTACATAACGACTCGGAATGAGAAATCAGAGGGACAAGTTCTAAAACGAGACGAGTTTCATTACATTCACTTATTCTTAAATACCTTTGGGTGTTCCACTTCTCTTCCTCCTATCTGTGGGTTAAATAGTAGGAATTGTATATGGGTAAATTATTGTTATTCTAAAATTGCTAACGCCAATGTTCACGATATTCACACGTAAAAGATAAAGAATTTTTCTTACAATCCAAAATACTTTTCGGCTTTAAATAACCAACAGATCAAAACAAAGCCGTACAAAACAAATCAGTTAACTAATAAATGGTTCGTGGCTCTTCCTTTGCAGCTGCACAAGACAGAACTGTGCGTTATGTCCTTTTTGAGGAAGACAGAAAAAATGGTTTTGTGGACGTCGATGACATGAAAGACGATAAATTATCTATGACACTGACAACTCCCGTGAAACTCTGATGGTGCTTATATTTGAAACAGACAAAGCTGAAGTAGACTAAATTGTGCTTAATATGATTAAAAAAATGAATGTTTGATTAGTGATTTAAACACTTTGTTACAGATTAGTTAGTTTGGGTCAGAGAAATAACTTACTTTCCGTCATACCATCCTTAACATGGTAACACCGGAGAAATTCAGTATTTAATTCTCGTTCATAATACGCACTTTTAACGTTTAGACTTTACAATCTTGATTTTAAAAAAGCAGCGTACTCTGCATGAATAAATTTAAAAGCGTGAATTTGTTTTTCAATGTATAATGTAATGTGTATTCTCTGCGAAGAGAGTAACAATTTTTATTTTACTATTACATAAAGAGCTATTCTGAGCATCTGCTTATAGAAAGATTTTAGCAGGTTGATTTTAATCCTCTTCGAGAGTACTACGATTGTAGCTCCTTGTCGCCCTTAGCAAAATTTCGTAAATTTCTAATGGCGTATAACACTCGAATGTTGGAAATCTCTCTCTTTTTTTTTTCTTTTTTTGACTGTGGTTGTTTTTTTTTCCTGAGAATAATAATGGAAAGCTATTCCGTTACTTTCTCTGGGATAACTTTATTGAGGAACCACTCGTAATTAACTGGTCATTAACTCTTGAGTTCATTCGCCTTTCGGGGTGTCTTATTTCCCCTCTTACAGGATTGATAACTGCTCCCCTTTGCCTATTTAAACTCCACAGTTTCCTATTTTTTGTAGCTCTTCCCAGTTTTTGTCCTTTTACTTTCCTTCTCAAGTTCTGTCATCCATTTTCACAAGCTCTTTATATTACTCGCTGTTTTCATGTTTTATTTTTGAAAATGGTTCCATCTCTCCTGCTTTCAATAGTCCAGTTAATATCATATTTTCCAGGACTTGTCATTACGCCCTAGAAATTTCTGTTTCTTTTTGATTCTAACGATATTTTATTGTTTCCATTTTTCTTAGAATTTCTTCGTTACTGTCATGCTCCGTCTATAGTATTTTCAACACCCTTCTATCGAACCTCATTTCTGTTGCTTCATGTCTTCTCTTTATCTGTGAGGAGGCTGTCCAGCATCCGCTGGCATATGGAAGGATTAATATTACGTACTGATTGAACACACTCTTTTCTTTGTGTCTAATTAAATTTTCCTTATTCTTAATGCTATGGGAACTTACCCATAATAATAATGGACTATTCCTGACATTATAAATACTGCGCCGCTCAAGAGGTATGGGGAGATTGTAAGACGAGGAGAGATAATTGAGAGCATATTGTAAGGACATTAGAATAGTGATACTTGTCGAGACAACATAGTTCACTCTAATCCAATCTGATAGTCATTACTAATACTTCTACTTCTTTGTATTATATTTCTGTTGTAATATATCTTTGCATTCCATACCTGTGTTCGTGTCATACTTTCATTGTTTCTAACCTTGGACCATCACCGTGGTACAAGGAACTTGTACCATAACACTTAATACATTGTTTAACCTTTTGGAAGACATTTTGTTATTCCGATGCGGCTTTGAATTTCAGTGTCACATTTATTGTCTCTGTTAAAACACTTCCAAGATATTTAGATTTTCGAACTTGTTAAATTTTGACATCTCTAATTCGTCGCACACACCCTGGGTTGTTCTCGTCACTGACAACCATACTTTCTCCCGCTTTCTTTTACTATATTTTTAAGGAGTATATGTAAATTTCTTTCTGTATTTGTCATCAACGCAGTATGATCTTCATATTTGACGCTGTTAAGATTGTTTCCATCAATACTTAATCCTTGTAGGAGTTTCAGTTTTCTTACGGCTGCCTCGTTTAGAAAGTTGAATAAATCCCGTAAGAAGACACTTTCTTGTCTTATGTCCCTTTTCTATTTTGTGCATTTACTCGATTTATTTTCTATTTGTCTGCAGGCGTTTTTCTCCAACTATAAATTCTGGACTATTTTAATATATTTCCAAAATAAATCAAATTTTCCTTGCAGCTTAAAGAGATCTTTGAGAATGGATGCTTTCGCATAGTCTATGAAGCATAGATATAATTGCTCATTTTGATATCATTCTGATCATAAATATCTTGTTACTTATTTCAGTGTCGTCAACGAAATCACATTGTTCTTATTTACAGTCTTATTCTTGAGCTCTGTTCATCCGAATTCGGATGTTAAATTTAGTTATGTGGCTCATTAAGCTGACTGTTCGATGGAGCTCGCATTCAGTTGCACCTGGCTTCCTAGGCAGCTATGTGAAAATGTATCGACTAATGTTTTCCTGTAAGCTGCTACTGTCGTATATTTCATTTATTCTTTATATAATCTTATTCAGGCCGAACGGAGGATTACCATACTTACTGATATTCACTTAGCTTAGGAAAAGAAACACAGCAATCACCTAGTCAGATTGAATTCACAACTGCAGCACTAACTTGAATGATTAATTTACTTGCTATCGTGCTAAGGTACAGTTTCAGGCATTATTTTCACGCTGAATTTAATTAATTGGATTGGCACGAAAATTGGCGGCGTGTTTTTAAATCCATTTCAAAGAAAATATTTAGATATATAGATTCATGCAAACACATTGATACCATTTTGTTTCACTACCTTTCGCCATTTTTGAGGCAACATCATAATTCCTCCCTCCCCATAACTTGGAATTTTCTTGAGTAATGAACTAGTTTATACAGGCTTCCAGAGAATTGAGGTTCTTGCCACTAAGATAATTTCCTTTGGATCAAAGTACAGTAACAATCTGAAGATGCAAAAGCAGGTTAGTACGGCGGGGGAAGCAGATCATTCCAACTAAACTGTACCAGTTTCTGCTGTGTCTGCAAAGAGAGCTGAGGTCTAGCGCTGTCGTGAAGGAAGACCGCGCCCCTATCGATTGGCCAGTTACGGACGGCTTTCATTGATCGCTGCTTTTAATCTGTTCAGTTGAGAAAAAAAAATTCTTTGGATCCAACATCTGATTTTACTGCAGGAGCTCGTAATACACAATGCGCTTTATTTCCCACTGGATATACAGCGCGGACCGACTTTTGGAATAGTTAACAGTGACTCATTTCGTTTTTCCAATATCTTTTTTCTTCCACAGTTTCAGACAATCCATTCTTCACCATGTTCATTCTTGTTTCATTAGAGTAGGTAATCACGGATGGAAACGCGCTGCATGCATTTTTTCCCGCCATATCGAGAGGCGCGCGAGCATCGTAGCAAATCACGTCACCAAGTCTTTTACAACGCGCTCGTATTTGATATATAGTGCTGTTCGATAAAAGTGACTCACCCGATTTTTTTAGTAAGTGTTCTCTTCTCCGATGAAACGAAAGTTAAGCTAAATTCAAAGGATAAGCAATCTAAAATCCGAAGAAGCTGCTTTGAAAGCTCTTTGAATTTAGCAGTAAGTACTGTCAAGCATCCGTTCAGTATAATGTTCTAGGGATGCTTTTCTTTTCATGGAACTGATTTCTTAAAACCTATTGAAAAGACCCTCAGGAACGGGCAGTACAAGAGAATTTTAGAGTCTTGTCTGCTCCCTTCTGCTGAAAGGGTGCAAATCGACCCCACCAAGTTCATTTTTTATACAGGATAATGCTCCCTGTCACAAATCAAAATTGATGAAGAAATACAGAAGCACGTGAGTGTTATGACATGGCCGCTCCAATCTCCTGACCTCAACCCCATATAAAACTTATGGAGCATTATAAAGTACAGGCTCTTGAGAAAGCAGTTGAGCCACAAAGAGGATTTGATTGTGAATTTCATATCCGAATGGAATTCAATACTTGGAGATGAGATTTGACAGAACCTAATCAAGTCAATGCCAAAAAGGGTTGAAAAGGTTATTCAAAATAAAGGAGGACGCATAGATTATTAAATATTTTTAACTATATTACCTATTATAAATAAATTATATCTCTATTATTCTTTATTTAAAGCTGTTTCGTTATGTTTCTATTGATTACTAGTTGCAGGAAATAAGTAAGTCACTTTTTTTTTGCATAGAGTTTTTCCCTAAATCTCATTTATATCCAAAAGTATAATTATCAATAGAATACCTTAGGGTGAGTAAACTTTTTTTACTAGGTGGTCAGGAAGGGGTCTTTAGTAAGATTAAAAATTATTTTGACCCCAAAAACAATAGGCGAAAAAATTTTTAAGTAAAAAAAAAAAAAAAAAAAAATCAGGTGAGTCACTTTTATCGAACAGCACAGTATATAGTCCCTCTGCGATTTCTTGTGTTGTTATGTTTCAATCGGCGTTTCTATTTGGTCATCATCATCATCTTCAGGCCTACTAAAATGTTCTTTGTGTTCTAATAAAAATTTCCACTTCAGAATCTGGAGAACCACTTTCAAACAGTACTCAGTCATGGAATAATATCCATAAACGTCACATATCTTTTTTTTTGCACTTTTACTACATTTTACCCTTTCCAAAAATAAAATCGCATCAAATGACGAAATGTAACTCATTTTCTTTCTTTTAACTTAGAAACATTTCAGTTCTTTGTATGTGTTTGTGTGTGTGTGCGCGCTCACGCGCGTGTATGATAAAACGGTGGAGTAGTGAATACCGGCTCGGATTGAAGAATCGGTGAGTCGAGTTCGAATTCCAGTCGAAACTTTTACATTCACTTACGTGGCAAGACCCTTGGGAAGGTATGAATCATCTTCTTCTCTGCTATGCGACTGGGTTCTGTAGGTTTGGAAACTGGTCTAGGAGAAGGAAAAGTCTTAATTCAAAGCATGCGGAGGATCGTTTGGGGACCTTGTGGCACGTAATACACCAGGCCTCTGTATTCGACCCTAAAAAATGTTCGTTCTGAACAATCTTCACCACTATAATTAAATCATATGTGCTGGTGCCTGGGCTGTTGGTTCCTAGGAACTTAGCTGCTTGACCCTCATACGTCGAATACGGCGGGAGAGTCCACCCTATATATATATATAAATAATTCTATATGCGCAGTACTTAGTAGAAAGCGCTCAATATCAGTGATAGAGCTAATATATTCAGTTGTATGTCTGATGATCGCAAAGCTGTGAAAGCCAGGGTCACAAACTAAAATCCATACAAATGAATTTATATGTGTGTGTGTGTGTGTGTGTGTATAGAAATATAGTTTTAAGGTGTTCTATATTTATGGGATAAAGAGATAGAGCGTATGTAAATATAAAATGAACATTGAAGTCAACACTCAGAGAGGCAGGCTGTTTCATGCTAGACGCAATCCTCAGGCCGCGAGTGTTGGATTTTTCTCGGCTGTTTTCTGTTCACTGTTAAAACATATCCTAGATATTTAATTTTTCTTACTTGCTTGATTTTAGCGTCTACAATTCTTAGCTATATATTGGTCAGTGGTGCATCGTGGGTAATCCGTTCTTCTGGTTATTTTGGTGGGAGTGTCTTTTTTATTTATTTATTTGGGTTAATTTATTTGTTTTTATTTTCATTTTTTTTTAATTTTAATTGAAAATAAAAACAAATAAATTGACCCAAATAAATAAATAAACAGCCGATTACCTTAATCATAAAATAAACAAATATATTTCGTCTACACTGTTTACCAGCGGACTGTTGTCCTCATCTTTGAAAAACTTGCTGTCATTTTTTTCTGTCTTGCTTTATTAACGGTTCTCATATAGCATTTATTTATATTCTAGGCCTACCAAGTAACGAAGCATATGTGCTGATTTGATTTGGTGACATAGTAATTGTGAGTAAAAATCCCTGGGGTGCGCTGTGGGTACTTTGATGATGATGATGATGATTATTATTATTATTATTATTATTATTATTATTATTATTATTTGTATTTTTAAAATGAGAGTTCACAAAAACAAAAGCTAGTTTTGAATAATAATTTTCCGCTGACTACTTGTAATTTTTAAAAAAGAAAGAAAAGTCAGTTTCAAAATGTTTATTAATTTTTACCATTGTGGAAAACAGTGAAAAGGTCGTACCATTCCCTTTTAATCTATTAATTTACGTATAAGTTATTAGGTCTTTATAACTGTTATTACCATTCGCATTATCGACATTTTTGGATGAAACCGTTTCACAGATATGTAGTTTCTGTTATTTGGTACTGTTCTTTATTTGTGATTCTGTTGCAGCAGACCATAAGGTTTGAAGAAAGATAGCCCTCGCAAAATCCTGTATTTTGTCAGTTTAGATAATTTCAAATGAGTTTGACGCCATGCATCCATATGAAAATTTCGATCTGACTGGTCTATTTAAGAACATGGCACACTAGATAACCATTTTTCTCCAAGATCTTTTTTAAATATTCATTTGAAATTCTTAGTATCTGCGAGAAGGGAGGTGTATAATTGTCTGAAATTGGCAGGTAACTTCCCGTTCTAGCTAGTTGATTATTTACTGCATAAGGCCATGAATTGTGATGCCGCAAAATCGCCAATAGGTTTCTTTGCTCAAAGAAAATATTTTTACATACACGTTATTCAAACAAAGCATTTTCTTATTGTACCATTGCACACTTTTTTGCAGATTACAGAATTTTTTAAAATACTTTATTTTGAAACAACCAAACACGAAGATATTTTCCGCTAAATTCTTTTCTGACCAAAATTTCAGTATTAGATCGTTAGAAATTTCCTCTTTCACATGTAAATCATTTCAGGGCGTAGGTAAATGGTCCTTCCCAATTTCCTACCTCTTGTTGATTTAGATAAATTGTTACACTTTACCACCCCTGTCTGTTCGTGTTTTACTATTCATTCACTGAAATTTAAGTTGGTTTCTCGCTACTTCCTCCGATTTCTCAATATCCTATGCGAGAGTTAAACTTTCCAGGCCAACTTTATCATGTATCGCAGAAAATTTAACTCTTTCTGACTGTAAGTGTCTTACAGAAATATCGGCTTTCATCATATTTTATATCCATATCTCATTTGTCCGTGTCTGTCAAGTCGAGAAAAACAAGTGTTTCTACGGAACACATTTTCCTAGTTACTGAATTTCTATTGAAGGCTATTGCTAAACAATTATATAAGCGCATTGTTACATGGATGGGAGTTTCTTTTTTTTTTTTTTTTTCGTGTGAATATACCTGTTTTGAGGACAGCTGAAAAAATCACCTTGACCAAAAAGTATCTCGGTTGCTGATTCCATTCTTCTAGCCTATGTTTCCACTTTCTACTATTAAATGTCACTACGTTGTTAGCTGGGCGACCAGTCCGTTTTGCCTGTTTTTGGTTTGAATTCAGGGTTGTCCTCCGAGTCTGGTTGCTAACCAAGACTAGAGACCCGAATGTCCTTCTGTTTAAACCATAGCTGAGGAGGAAATGAATGAATTCATACCTTCCCTAAGGTTATCTGTGCGGAAGTGAACGCAACTGTAATTTGAACGCGGCACGCCAATTCCACTTATCGCTACGCGCACAGCCATAACAATAATATTCAGAATATTTCGAGCATATGCATTGCCCAGAAAGTAGAAAAAAACTTACCATTATTTTTCTTTTATTGCTACGTTCCATAGACGTCAAATGCATCCACTATATAATATGCTGGAAAACTATATCCAATGTTTTGACATTAAGATTGCGAAAAAAATATTACGCGGAGGGGAAAGTGTTTCTTGGAAGATAGTACTATTGGATCATCCCTGATTTGTTTTCTTAACGAAAGCTTTCGTAGTAAATATTTCTAATTTCCAAACCAAGAACACTGAATTATGAACCTCAGTCACAAAACATTTAAAACATGAGCACCACTTACTTTGTATACTGTGATAATTTCAGTATTTGTCTATATTTCTGAGATGAGGTATTATGTTGCCATATTTATCACAACGTTTCGGCCGTTGTACGTTTCTGTCTTCTTCTGGTTGGAATGTCGAACTGAACCCTTTAAATCGCTCGCTAGGGAAGACTGTTCTAGTTTCACGTGCCATGTCTAATGGATGTCGGTTATCAGTTATCTCCTGTTAATTCCACTCGCCAACTTCTCCACTGCTTAACCAGCTATTGAACTCACAACTCTTTGTCACTGGATATAACCAACGCCTTTATCCACTGTGCCATGTGTCCTTAAGGGCACCTGTGTATGAATTTCTGGGACTTATAAACTTAATGTCTTCAGCAACCATTTTTAATAGTGCTCATTTTGCAATTTATGCTCTTATCATTGCATTTTTTTTACCAGAGGTCATATTGCAATTTTCGTTGTTATTAGGTTGGTGCAAAAATAATGACATAATAATGTCGTTTTTTGACGTATTTTTTAACATCAAAAAACGACATTATTACGTCGTTATTTTTGCACCAACCTAATATTATTGCTTTTCTCTGGCGCTCCTTATTACTAGTTCCCATATAGTATTCAGTTCTATGCTTGGTCGGCTTAGGAGATTCTTGTCACCTAACATATGTACTGATTCCTTAAGTTTATAAGCTCTGGTACAAAATGCAATAATAATAGAAAAATTGCAATATGACCAATGGTAAAAATGGTTGCTGAGAAGTTAGGTTTATAGATCCTAAAAATTCATACGTAGATGTCCTCGAGGGCACATGGCAAAGACTTTGGTTAGATCGAGTAACTAAACCCAAACAGTTATGAGTTCAGTACCAGATCACAGCACAATTCTTGTTATTCGCATAACCAGTATATAGTATTCTTAGTACCATTCTGTAAGATCGCGCCTCTGTTGCATGAAGTCTTCTTCATCTGTGAGGAGATTGTTCTGTATATATAGGAAGATTGATATTACGTTACAGTTAAGCACTCTTTTCTTTGTTTCTAACAGATTTTTTCCCGTTTCTTAATAGCATGCTTAGCTTTTAGAAGCATCTGGCGTTCAGAATTAGATCACATTTTCTGGCCACTGTTAAAACACTTCCTAGATATTTATTTTTTTCTTACTTGCTTGATTTTGGCGTCTAGAATTCTTAGTTCGCTTCCTAGGCTATTTTTATTCTTACGATCGATATTTAGTCATTTCTTCTCACTTCATATTGTACTGTGATAAAAGCAGGTCAACTCATCAGTTCAATGTTAACTTTGTCTTATAATTAATAACCATTATCCTAGCCCCATAATGGGTAACAGAAGTTACAACTGGCAGAATTTAAAATAAATAAATCAAAGGGAGGCAACTTTGCAGATGTGTATGCTTATAAATTTAGACAATGTCCTTAAAGTTTTAAGCGGGGTTTTCTGTTCACTGCCAATTGATTTCTCAATCAACAATGAGTAGACTGACTTTTTAATCAAGCATGGAAAACATATGCTCGAGAGACGAATTCGTTAGGCAAAATTATTCATCGGGTAGCAAGAGATTCAACGGTTTTCGTTTTATTGACTTGTATAACATGACAGTTGACAACATTGAATATTTCACATAAAGCTAATCAGCAAAACTGAAGCCTATTTTTCTTTCTCTCAAAAGTTGTACATGCTTTTTGTAATCGATTATTCAACGAAAACGTTGATATCAAATTAATTTTAGATCCTGTTTGCTAAATTAGGTTGTATGTCATTTTGATTCGATGTGCTATTTTAATAAAAGCATGAACAACTAGTCTGTCACGCTAACTAATCTCGGAAGATCCATTGAATTTTAGAGCCAAGAACATTATCGATGAAAAAAATTAAAAGAAAATTGCACATAAAATGATATCGAACGTCAAATGAAGTAAAATACCTCCTCCCCACCGAAAAAAAATCTTTGTGCTTCGAAATGAAAAAAATAAATTATCTGGGAAGTTCTCAACCAAGATGCTGATGAATACCACGTAAAGAATTACCACGACTTCTTGGGAATGAGAGTGGAATGGTTTCTCATAGAGAAAACAAGGGGAAACCACTCTACTGTCTTTCATAAAAAAATTCATGGCAATTCACAGATATTAAAAAAAGTTATAGAGAGCCGTAATCGCTTATATGGCAATGACAATTTTAAAAAATTGGAATATATAAACAAAAATGAATAAAAACTAGTTTTCGCCATTTCCATCGACGTTTTTCTCTTGTAATTTTTGTTCCCAATTTCATAAAATATGCTGCTCACAAAGGGCTGTAAGTGTTTACTGCGCTTTGTTAGCATGCGCTGTTTAAATTCCCTAATATTCTGAATAGCACTGATGTTATTTATTATTATTTTTCTCTCGACCACATTACTCTTTCTGGGGTGAGGTGTTACCATTATTTACACGCCGACTATTGTCCTCATCTTTGATGTTGTTATCACAACATTTTGACGTTCTACCCGGCTTTTATTAGATACTTACCGATGTTTTTATGGGATCGACATGCACCTGATGAAGGTTGCAGCGTACAACAGCCGAAACGTTGTGATAAAACCAACAAAGATGAGGATAATAGTTCGGATGTGAATCATGTAAAAATTACTCTTGTTCCTATTAAAAACAAGTGATACAAGTATAAAGACCCGAATGTTATACTGCAAACGAAAAAAAAACACTGATTCGTAATCATGTTATCACTTGTTTACGAAAATGGCTGACATCTACTTTGAGGAAATAACACCAACGATGAATTCTATTTTTGTTTTTATAACTATCTGTACGGGATATCTTCCATTTTTTATCTTGCCAGTACTTCCGAAGTGGCTGTCTCAAAACGACTGTTAGTTGAAAAGGAGACAAGTAAAATCAAGCATGGCTTTACGTCAATGCATCTACAAGTGACATAATCACATCGGTAACTCTTCTTTCATAAGCAAGAACATTCAGGAGGTAACTGGTCATGGCTCTTCAGAACTTTCCGTCTTACGTTGCTCTAAGTAATTACAGTCCACTCGTCTCCGAGTGAACCTTTCTACAAGGAGGCTAACCAATCGTTGTTGCAGAAGCCTGTTCAGGCAACTTTGTTTGTTCAGCAACCAGAGAGCCCACTTGAGGTTCATACTACAATTATGCTGAGCGGACCTTAGTTACAATTTCTGGCAGAGAGTGTATTTGATATTATCAACAGGCTGAATAAGGCCAGTATGCTCAAACCCTCGGCCACGAAGACTTGTTACTTCGGGCTAACACAACCACATTATCGGCTCTCAAATAGTCTCCATCTACCCAATTTCACTCAGAAAGCTTGAGCCAACTTATGTTATATTTTTCAGATATTTTTTAAAGATGCGGCACGCTGGAATCCCCTCTTTCGGTCAATAACATCTAGATCACCTTCCTGACAAATCGACCATGGTGAGATTCGAAACTCATTCAATTCTCATAGTCAGGAAAGAGACGTTCTAATCACTCAGACACTATTTACCATCTCTCTTTGTATTGTTCTTCTATCCAGATAAACAAATAAGTTTTTCAATGCTTTTCTTGCATTCAGTATGTCTTTGAGTCTCTTTATTATATGTTCCAGAAATCGTAAGTCTTTCTCATTGTAGATATCAGGTTTATCGTCATTTTATTTTTCCTTGAAACAATTCTCCTCGTTCTGTTCATGATACTCTTACCATTCACTGGCAGAAGCACAGTTCTGCTAATCCATCTGTGAAGAGATTGTCCAGCATTCATTGCCATATAAAAGAATCGATATGATATCGCAGTTCATTCAAATTTCCTTTGTCTCTAAATAGACTTCTTATGTCTTTATACTTCATTTAGTTTCTGAAAGACATTTTTCACTATTCCTGTAACCTTTCAGATTTCTGTGACACATTTGCTGTTGTCTGTTACTACATGTCTAAGTTTTCTTTCTTTTCTTTGCAATTAAAACAATGTCATATGCATATCTAATGTTGTCAAGGTGGTGCGAGCCCATAATAAATCTTAGCATGTCTTATAATTCTGTTAGGATCGTCTCAGTGTGGCATACGGAAGTGGAAGCACGGAGAGTCGGTAAAGAAGAATCAGGTAGATGTGCGAGGCACATACTTCCGCCCTCCCCTTTAAGGAAAGATTCCTCCGGGACCACAGGCGAACTGCGAAATGTACCGCCGACCAATTCATTCCAAACTGGATATCGGGACCGAACCAGACGACGAGAATCTTGAGCGGCCCGTCCGTTTCGAGGAAATGTCTGGGAGACGGATAAGGAAGTCGGGTCGAGGTGCGAAAGTACGGCCCGAAACCGGCCACTGAAAGGACATCTTCCAAAAATTGATGGCCCACCCTAGCTAATATCTAGGACTGATCTAAATTGATCAACGCGACTTCACTGTCAACTTGCTCGAGGATCAAGCGTACCATATGAAGGCTGTCCTGAAAAGTGCTGCCCATCACAGCACAAGCACAAGTCTGTTCGGAGCCAGTCAGACTAGAGAGGACAGCCTGCAAGCGGTTTTTCTAAGACCTTGACCAAAATTTTTAACTCTGTATTTAACATAGTTAAAAGGCGAAAGTTACCTATCTATCCCCACCGTTCTTGACTTTGCGTAGAAATTGATCACACCCCTGATGAAGCGTTGAGGCATAGACCTCTGCTTCAACAAGTTGTTAAAAATCAGTGCCAACAAAGGAACAAAAACAGGCGAATGACTCAAGTACAGTTCGTAGGGTAGAGCATCTCACCCGAAGATTTGTCCAGGCCAACCTGCTTCAGCACATCCCAGATTTTCGACTCTGTAATGGGACCGTCGTACCCAACTACTTCAGCTGCCTCAAGGCAGGGGAAGTCGGCTAAATAGGCGTCAAACTGAGCAGTGCTCAGACCGGGCTCCCTGGAGAAGAGATCCTGAAGGTATTCACGAAAAGTCTCGCATATACTCGCGTTTGTAGTCGCGGTTCGATTATCCGGCAATGTAACACACGCGATATGACGCTGTGATGCATTCCGAACTTCCTCTGCACGCAATTCAGCAGCCATATTTGTTGCCTCAGAGAATATTCTTTTTAACCTAGTCCTAACTACCAGAGTTTGATCCGTTTTGATAAGCAAGGAGTCTAACTTTTCCCTAGCTAAAGCTATCGCCCCACTATCAGGAGATTTAGCGAAGAGCTCATCTGAACAATTGCCATGGAAGTACTTATAGAAAAGGCAAACGGATGCAACCTTACGATAGTGGGAAATTCACTGAGGCAGAGATGCTAGATCAGAGCCAATAATATTGATGATTCTTTGGATTTTATCAAGGAGCTCTGAATAAAGAGCAGGAGCACCGGACCATATGTGGCAGCAATATTTTTAGAGGTGGCTAAGACTAAAGCATGGTGTTGCCTCAGGGTTGTCCACTGGAAATACATGCAGGGACACCTACCCATGCGCGATAGAGCACTAAAATTTCGCCCGATATTGTGCGACTGTTGATCAGAGCAGCCTATCTATCTACCACAGCAAGCACTCGACTGCCAAACCCGTACCTTCATAATGAAGAGTTGCAGCCACTGATTAGTCAGATCACCGAAATTTAAGACAGTTCACGTACGTCTCGTTTGCATTATTTACAGACGAGCTAATATCCTCATCTTTTCTAATAAAACTGTTATATAGGAATAAAGTGTCGCTGCTGATACTTGAGTTTGAACATAGATCGCTAGTGTGCAAACAAAGGCGATCCCTTTATTGAATTAAGTAGACCTCGTGACAATAGAGGAAACGCATAAATGGGAGGTAGCTTTATTTCTAGTCTATCCTCTATTACTATTTCTCTACTCTATTTACTATACTATTCCTCCATTCGGATCACTAAACGGATTACTGTTCAAGCGAGTATTATCGAGCAAGTAGTATTAGTGTTATTCGAAGGCGTCTGACACAAGTAGTGTTCAACGGCGTACTATAGTTATATCTGCGATTACAAATTCTCTACGACAACGAGCATTTCAAAAGTGGCAACGAGTGTTCGTTGACAAAACAAAATAAAAAAAAAATCCCCAAAAAACAGAACTTATTGGAACAAATGATAGCAGAAAAATGATAACCTGATGAAAATTACCAGTCGGTTGTTTGTTTTAATTTTTGTAAAATGCAATTATCAAGTTATATATTAATGCCACTCGTAATAATTCTTTATAAGAAATAACATTTTTTCTAAGTGTTAGTAGGGGGGGGGCAATTAATCACGAAAACGTTTTCCCACGTGATAAATACGTTAGTTCTTTGTCAACTAACCTCAATAAAAAATAAATTATGACAATTCTAATGACAATGAGTATCATTGCATAAAATTTGTTTATTACTCAGCGTGTCTATTATTGTGTATCGTCATTAGGCAAGTACAGTTGATGAAATAAAAGTTTTGAATCGAAAGTAATTTACAAGACAGTCATTAAAGTGAAGTAAAAATTTGGAAATGATGTAATGCATTGAGGCTGTGGTGGATGATGACGTACTAAAGTGCAATCGATTGAATTTGACGGTGTTCTGTTGTGAAAGATTTATTCAACTCTGCAGTCAACCGACTGGCAAAATTAGAAATTAGTTAAAGAAAAAGAAAATGACATCGAATAAATGAATTTGTCTTAAACAGAAGTTTCCATCCTATTGAATCTGAAGAAATCGTATGTGATGGGATATTTCTTGTCCGTTCAATGGGAGAGATTTTTTTTTTTTTTGGGATTTTGATCACAGCGAATCAAACTTGGAAAATTCTAAATAGTCTAAATAATTTTTTTTTTACGGCTTTCGAAATCAAGAGTTGAATGCCATGGCTTACATTATTGATTAAAGAAAAAAGGTTGTGTAGACTTTGATTAGGTAGCACTATGACGCAGTAGAACAATGCATTTGAAACGTCAACAAAAAGGCGTAATTAGCAAATAAAAACAAAAGAGAATATTCCATGAATTGAAGAATTTAATTAAGAAAGACGTGACTCGATAAACAAGGAGGATCAGAAGAAAACGTGCGTCGAATTGCAGTGAAAGTAAAGCTAAAAAAAGAAGAAAAAGAAATGGTCGGACAAAGAATAAAAAGAAACAACCCAATAATGGCCATCTTGGAAATCAGATGCGGGAAATGACCGTAGGTGGGCAAGTTGGTGAATGGAAGATTAGCAGTCATCAGGTTGGGGAAAAAAAAAAATAACGCAGACCCGCTGACCTAACAAAACCAAATATGGATCTACGAGGAAAGTAAGGTGAATATTGCATTGGGAAGGATGAAAGAGTGGAGGAGAGTAATAGTCGAAAGTAAATAACGCGTAACTATCTCGGAGTTCCTGTCTCTGTGATCAAACTGGAACAAACATTCTTTGTACTCTATTGAATATGTTTAGTCACACACAGTGCTCGACGGTTTGAGAGACAGTCTACGTTTTCATTTAATCTTCTTTACAAAGGAACTTAAAACTACGCTCAGGTCTTCCTTCCATTTGTATTCAAAATAGATGTTTTTCTCATTGATTTCTTTCAAATCGACAGTTTATCGTTTTATTAGGCTTACAGCCAGATCACGTTGAAACATTGATTCGCGTACGAACTCTGAAGTTAAGGAACGTCGAGTCTAGCCACTACCTTAATGGGAGACCATTTGGGCAATACCAGGTGCTGGGTGTATGGCTAGTGAAATGTATAATGGTTTGGAATTGTTAATCCGACAGCTGATTTCCAATTCCCGTTGGGTTAGATATATTCACTTACGCACAAATACTCTTGAGAAAGGTATGAAGCCACCTTTTCTCCCCAGTTATGGATTAATTAGTAAAACACGTATCACTAAACCATTATTATCTAAAACAAATTTTTATACTCTAAAGATGTTTCCTGGTTTTAAATAACATGTAAAGGGTTGATAAACCGTAAAAAACGATTCAATCAATATTCGTTTTACTCTGCTGGATCTCATATCATTCCCTTTGCTTTCTATCTAGCTAGGATGCAACAAAAAATATATTCATTTTGTGTTAGATATCAAAATTATTTACATTGTACGGACTGTTGTCCCCATCTTTGTCACCACATTCACAACACTCCGACCTTCTTCAAGTGATTGGAATTTCGAACAGAACTCTTTATTTCGTCAACCGGTGTAGACTATTCTAGTTCCACGTTCCTCTTCCGGATATGTCAGTATCAGCTATTTCCCTTTAACTCAAATTTTCAAGTTATTGCTGTAGCCAAGGATTGAACTCGCAACTCTACGGGTCAAGTCACAGGGTTACTTAAACCAATGCTTTTATCCACTTGGCTTTCAAGACCTCAGTGTACGAACTTTTGGGACTTATAAACCTAATATCTCAGTAACCATTCTACCAGAGTTCATATTACAATTTGTTGTTATTATTGTTTTTATCTCTAGCAATCCGTATTACTAGTTACCATATTGTATTTATGTCTATGCTTGTCCGGCTTGGGAGATTTTTGTAGCCAAGCATGTGCTCATGCCAGTTGTTAGCTGCCAAGGCTCTGTATGCCGCCCTCAGAGTTGCTTCCTTATGAATATAATTTACCCATTAATAGGAAAGTCATCTTATCTGTCCGAAACTCCGCCCACTTCATGGAAAGAATGAAAGACGCTTCCATTCATTTCAAACAGATGGTGATCATGTGGCGAGTTTGTTCACCAATTTATCCACGGAGTATGTACTATCAGTAGTCAGCGACAGACTTGCCTTGAACCCATCGTCAGGAGAACGTACCAATGGAAAACCTGATAGAGATGCTGACTTTCTGTACACAAACAACACACTTCAAAATGGGATCAGGCATATATCCACAGGATGACAGTTTAATAATGTGCTTGCCATTATCACCAGCATTGGTTAATGTTGAAACTTGACTAATGCACGGAATAATAATGCAACACAAAATGTACTTAGAACAAAATGTATTGAAACAAGAAAGTGTACACAATATTTACATATAGTCTTTTGTATATTCCTGGGAAGACCGTTCCTGGAGAATGTGTTGACTGAGTCGCAGTCGGGCAGAGTCTCTGGTTGGATTTCCTCGATTCCTTCCTCTCTTCCCGGTACCAACCATATTTATATGGTCGGTACTCCACTATGCAAATTAGGTGGATCCTACCACAACAGTTAACATATATACTTCGAGAAAATGGCATTAGAAAACGTCATTAAAGCTAACTATATGTCCGAGATACGTAGATTACACCTTCATACCCTACTCACACCAAAAAAAAAAGTCCAGCTATTACTGGACCATGTGAACTCAATAAGATCATCGATACCAGTTCGTAATGGAGATAGAAAACAACAAACTAGCATTTCTGTATGTACTAATATCTTGAACAGAGCATGGGTTCAAGACATCCGTATACCGTAATCCAATATTGACTGGACAATACGGCTACTTCGACTCCCCCCCCATACAATGCAAAGAAAAGGACTACAAAATTTAGCAACTCATAAATGGCAGCTATGAACTAGAAATGGTCAATATAAGTAGTATCCTACAACGTAACAACTACCTTGGCAGCTTCGACAAAAGGGGATAGGATAAGAAGATAACAACACTCAGAAAACTGCTTCGATCTGTCTACCTTATGCGAAGTAATTATCAGAAAAAGTACAAAAGATCTACGATCCATATAACACCAGGACGCCCTTCAAAAGTGATTCGACACTTCGCAGACACCTTTTTTGAATAAGACCCCTCCATAGAGGAAAAACCGGATTAAGGACTGTTTGTACATAGTCCCGTGCAGCTGTGGTAAGAAATATAACGGAGAAACAGACCGTCTTAAGATTTGACTGCCGGAACATCTTAAAGCCATAATAGGTAACATCACTGGAAAACAGAAAAACGTAAAGAATCAGCGCTAGGCCAGAAAAATCTCCTGAGCCGACCAAGTATAGAAATGGATACAATATGGGAACCAGTAATACGGAGTGCTAAAGAAACAATAACAACGACAAATTGTAATAAGAACTCTGGAAAAAAATTGGTTACTGAGATATTAGGTTTAAAATTCCAAAAGTTCATGCACTGATGACCTCAAGTAGATAAAACGTTAGCTGAAGTAATCCAAAAGTGACTTGAAACAAAGAGTTGTGAGTTCAATACGTGGCTACAGCAGAGGTGACCAATAACTTGGAGAGTTGAGTTAAAGGGAAATAACTGATACTGAGATATCCAGAAGAGGTACGGCACATGGAACTAGAATAATCTACCCCGTTGGACGAAATAATGGGTTCGGTTAGAAATTCCAATCCCCTGAAGAAGGCAAGAGCGTACAACTGCCGAAACGTCGTGAATATGGTGACAAAGACAACGATCCGATCAATTTAAATAGTGCAAATAATAGAATACCTCATTCTTAGAAATATTGACAGCAATCAAAATATGCATAAATTACATCTCTTCGATTCCCATTAAACACCCACAAGATTGCATGCAGTTTTACTAAAAGTGACATGGAGTTTAGACAATGTTCTTTATGGATTAGATGCGAGGTTAGTTTGATCGATTTAAAGGCATTTCAAACCTTGCTGGGTCCATTACCCCGTTTCTTTCTTTTTATTATACTTCATTTTATATCGATTTTTATATTTGATTCTATATGCAAACAGTAGTAGAGTTTTATACTAGAGACAATATACAAACATTATCGGTTTCTATATTTGAGTCTACATATGCGGTTTTATACTCAAGTCACGGTACTGATCAGGTTTTATACTTGAGTCAATATATAGACACTGGTAGAGTTTTATACTTGAGTCTGTATATAAACAGTGGCCGTGCTTTATATTTGAGTTTATTTTTTGAAGAAATTTTTATCCGACATTATTTTTTATTGCTATATACCTGATTGCACGTGTTTTCTTTAGGACGACTCCTGATTCTAGGTTGTTATTAATTTTAATGTTTAACAATATAAAAACAGGGATAGCAACCCAAACATGTGTACCTACCAAAAATAACGTTTATATTAACTTGGGTGTATATATAAACATTGGTCTAGTTTGAAACCACATCCACTTTTGAGCAGTTCTTATCCATCTACATGTGATGCAGTCAACGTATCCCCCGTAGGCAGGCTGATTTACGAGTTTATATAAATGATAAGCCAAATTAAATTATCTTTCAAATCACTCACTGTTGCATGAAAGTTGATAAAAAGTATTAGGTTGGTGCAAAAATAATAACGTAATAATGTCGTTTTTTGACGTATTTTTAACGTCAAAAAACGACATTATTACCTCATTATTTTTGCACCAACCTAATAATTACATGTACACATTAATATTTCTAAATTGAAAGGATCAGTTCTTTTTTAGTGATATGAAGGAATATTAAAACTAACAGTTAACTTCCTGATTAACAGAAGCAATTTGAAAAAAAATTCTCGGCTTCTTGTGGAGTTGTTTTGTGGCTTCTGCCCTTTTCACTGCTGTTATACAGCATGTCTCACCAGAAATCTAAACACATCTCTATTTAATATTAATTGGAAATGTGTCCGGAAATTCACCATACAGGTTAATGAAGCCTTTCACGCCTTCGTAAAGACGGACAGATTTTTACTACCTGCTTCCAGAAAGTGTCAAATACTTTGATAATATCGACAAAATTTCGTACGTTGTTCAAAATACTTCTGGCTGCGTTGGTGAGAATATTATGTCACGGTTTGTTCTGAAGCTGAATTGATTTTCTAGTAGAATGTCATCACTGTTGTTGAAAGCGTGACCTCTGACAATGATCTTTCCAAGAGATTTCCCTTGACTTGAGAGTAGAGGTGATGCGGTAGTTATTAGATTCCTTCTCTCGTTTGTTCTTAGAGATGGTCACAATCCTTGCATCATTGATATCCGACTGTAATTTTGAGGATGCCGACACAAGAGAATATTTCGTGTCGACATGATGATAATATACGATCAGAGTCTGGTGATTTAATGGGATTTAACTGCTTGATGTACGTGATAAACTAATCACAAGTAGGGGAGAATACAACCTGAACAAGCTAGATGAAAACGTACGTAATCTATTAATATATATAAACATAACCAATATATATATATATATATATATATATATATATATCAAAAATAATTTAAAAAACTTTGGCGGCGGGTTCCTGACACCAAAACAAGGTAAAATGTCCATATAAAATATGTCCAAAAGGCCATCATTTTACTCCCACAGAACAACTCCTAACAAATTTTCAAAATTTCTTCCGTTTGCTTCTGCACCCGCCAGATCATTGACTTGCGGAAATAATCTCTTACCTACCCATTTTCATGGTAGATATCAGCTAGTGCATGACGAACAATGTGACTAAAATGTGCTGCATCCCCATCATGCATGAACCACATGCGTCTTCGTATTTGCAGGCATACATCCTCTAGCAGATCTGGAAGTGTGTTGGAAATAAAGTCCCTGTAGACAGCACACGTAAGACGTGCTGGGAGAACATATGGACCTACCAGACAGTCACCTACAATTCCAGACCAGATATTAATCCTAAATTGATGCTGGTATCTAGCCTGTATTGAACCATGGGGATTCCGATCTCCTCACAAATGTTGGTGTGTAAATTTATTATTCTATGTCTTCCAAATGTTGCTTCATCTATAAACAAAACTGAAGAGACAAACAACGCATCGGTAAGAGGTTAAGTCTAGGTAGGGTAGGGGTGCCTTTTTCAACGAATTATGACATCCGTTCAACGCATGTCGTCTGTTTT
Organism: Acanthosepion lycidas; assembly: GCA_963932145.1. NCBI lineage: Eukaryota > Metazoa > Mollusca > Cephalopoda > Sepiida > Sepiidae > Acanthosepion > Acanthosepion lycidas. The sequence goes on along the minus strand of OZ010576.1, from coordinate 103,946,803 downwards.
TTTTTATCAAGGGCAAAAAGTTTTTCAGCATTTTTCTCCGTTATATTCGCCCTTGTATATATTAGCTTGGTGCAAAAATAATGACGTAATAATGCCGTTTTTTCACGTTAAAAAATACGTCAAAAAACGGCATGATTACGTCATTATTTTTGCACCAACCGAATATAAACATTTTTAAAGAGGTGTTTAGATTAGAATACGTTGTATTGAACTATAATTTTAAAATATTATTTTTACTTATAATTATTAATAGATTATATTTCTTTTTAAAACAAATAAATGTAATTACTTACATAACAAATATAAGTATGTATATTACCAGCTCTCTCAATGTCGGCAAAGAATAGCTATTTCATTTCTTTGATTCAGTAATTTTTTATTTTTTATAAATCTAGTAATATATAATTTCTCATGTATGCACAAAGGACATGTTCATTGAATGACCTACATATTCTAGCTTTTCTTATTAATTTCCATTTTATTGTATGTGTTTTATTAGTTTTCTTTAAGTGCCAGAAATATTTCGATAGGGAGGTCTGGTTTCGGTATTTATTTATCCTAAATGAACTTTGATGTTGAGTGAATCTTTTCTTGAACTCATGCCTTGTGCAATCTATATAGACTTTTATGTTGTCGGGATCTTCAATAGATTAGATATTGCATTGTTATACTAATGATTCTGTGCGACATTTATTTTGTAAAGAACAGTTATGAGGATTTCTGCACTTACATAATTTTTGTTTATCTTCATCTCTTTCTATTTTTATACTGTCTAAATTTCTTCGGTTTTGGTCTAAGTGTTTATTCAGGATATTAGCATTATATTTTTTAATAATTTTCTCTAAGTTTTCAGTACAGCTGTAACTTAATTTTAGTGTATTTTTATTAAAAATAGTACTGAGTTTACTATCTTTAGGAAAATGTTTAACGACTAATGCGAAGAATTTTTGTTCTAATTTTTTCTTTACTATTTGGTTGTATGGGGGTGTATACCAATTTTTTTTCTGCTTCTGTTTTTTCTATGCTTTCCATTGCCATTTTTATGTAAGTTAGTTTTGGGCTTTTGCAGCCACTATATTTAAGAGCTTTATTATAGAAATTAATATGTTCATAGAAAATCTTCTCATTTGCTAAATTTGTAATTATTCTTTTTTCGATAGATAAAGGTATATGCTTAATTATAAATGGAGGATGATTAGATTTAGTGTGTATATACAAAGGATTAATATTGTTTTTTTATATACATACTTATAGTTGATATTTAAGTAATTCTGTTATGTTGTATTGAGCAAGGTCTTGATCTCTCTCTTTGTTTTATTGACTTTGCAAAGACATTTTACACGGTTAACCGTGAGATGGTCTGTAAAGTCTTTGGGAGGATGATTTGTCCACCCCAATTTGTTCGATCTCTTCACAGTGATATGAATGCTTGGGTTAACTTTTACAGTGCCCTTGGAGATCCTGTGTCAGTTGTGAATGGGTTTAATCAGGGCACTGTTCTTGTACCACATCATCTAGCTTATTCAGGCTGGATTCTCTTTTGCGGTTGCTTTCAAGATCACTTCATGAATCAATGTCAATGGTTTTTACTTTCGCTATAGATTAACTGACAAATTGTTCAATCTTTGTCCCTTCAGAGCTGATACAAGGGTAATCAATGCTCTGGTTCAAGATCTACTATTGTTATTTTCTAAACGTAGCTTAGATGTCGCACAAGGCCGAAAGTATGGGACGCCTAGTGAGGATCGAACTCACTTTTCAGGCGTAACTGATCTAGCGAGACAAGCTTGCTAACCATTACACCACGCCGAGGTGCCTATTCACGATCTACTACAGTGTAACCCGGATATAAGAGAAACCCGGATACAAGAGATTTTCTCTGGTCCCAAATTAGAGCCTGTGTTAATGTAAACAAAATAGACCAAACCCGGATATAAGAGACTTCTCCGGTCCCGATAACTCTCTTATATCCGGGTTACACTGTATATACGGACTTGGTTACGCATACGCAAGGTGAGATGCAAATGGACTGCTTCTCTGGATCATGTATGGTCATGTATCAACTTATACCAGGCAAGAGCTTTGTGAATCCTGCTATATTTGTGTATGGTAAGTACCTCAGATTTGTTGTTATCTCAGGATAATTTCTTGGACAAATCTTTTGGTTTGCTTGAGAAAAGGGTTTGGAGCGTTCGCTGGTCTGGTCCCAAGCAGCTGTTTAATGGAGAAATCTCTATTGATAAACTTGGTCAGTGCAAGCTAAAGTTCGGATTTAAGGACTGTCTCAAAAGGTCGTTGAAGAATACTGCCATTCCTGTGGAAAATTGGGACGAAATGGCTTCAAACAGACCTGACTAGAGAGCCACTATCTATCAATCTATAAGAGAGTTTGAATCATATAGAATCAAACTTCAACAAATAAAATGTGCTACCAGATAGAGCAAGTCTGGGTACTTTAACATTCAAATACAGTGTAAGGGATGTCACACCTGTGTCTCATGTGGGAGAATCCTTCTCTCCAAGGCTGGTCTACTGAGTCATTTGTGTAGGCATGGAGATTGTATACCTGATGCACTCAATCATCCATGTATCTGTCTTCTGTAGCAGAGTATGTAAAACCCTGTCCGGACTCTCAAGAGCCTCTTTTGTGCGCGCAATCTTTCTGGTGCGTGTTGGTGATTTTTTACCAAGAGGTGGTCATACTCGTGTGCGAGTTGACTGCCAAGATATATATTTGTTATGTTTATACACACACACACACACACACAAACACATAGATACATACATACATACATACATATATATATCCCTCCAGAGCATTAAAAGGTGGATCAAGCAAGGGGAAAGAAGATGTAGCTTTTGGGGAACAGTCCTTTGGGTTTATTATACTTGGGTGAGTATCACCACAGAATACTTCTGATACTTGATATTACTGCACACCACTGCAAACTGATGGAGTCTAGACAGTTTCTTCTGTCACCGAGGCTCGTTGGTGCAGTGGTATGACGTTGTATCGTAACGGTCGCCGGTTCAGTTCTCGCTAGTGGATGCACACTGCTGAAGAGTTCCAAATAGGACGAAACGGACATCCAGTGCTTTCTGCATTCTGTTGATGATTCTTTTAGACTCGATGAATTACTAATATATATATATATATATATATATACACACAAATTAATTGAAACAAAACGAATAATTCCGTTATTATATACTTTTTCCTCGTATTAGCCAATGACACATGACCCAGTGCACATGTTAGTACTTCATTTGTCCATTCCATGATCACAAATTATCGATTGGATGTAAATCGGGAGATTTTCCGGGCCAATCTATAGTACTTTGATTAGCTCACTTGTAAGGCTTGCCAGTGTGTTTGCGCAGCATTAGAATTTTCGTAGGCTTCCTTGGAGTAACGTTAGGACAACTAATCGACAGTCGAGACAATAGTGTCTGGGCGAGATAAATTCAATGATGACGCAATATTTTTCAAGGACAAACAAATTACATCATACACCCCGAAAATATATTCATATTACTGAACACCACTGCAAATTACCTAACCTGATGAAAAAATAAAAATCGATCACAGCTTGTCACTCCAGTGGGTCTAAAACTGACCTTATGGTTGTTTCAATTAATTTGCACAAGGGTATATATATATATATATATATATATATATATATATATATATCCTAACATATTTAACAGTTGTGGAAAGTGAAAATGTTCTATTCATATTTTTCTATTGTCATCCTTCATCTTGATAATACTTGTGTTATCATTTTTCAGAAGTTGAAAAACGATAAAACATAAAGAAATTCCCTTGTTTTATAGAATCGTCGAATATATCTGCCATCAAGAAACACTTGGAGTAACATTCATCGCAAACAATGGCCGTAGGACAACTAATCGACAGTCGAGACAATAATTATAAAAATCTGATGCAATCACTGATGACGCAATATTTTTCAAGGACAAACAAATTTTAATGTTATTAATTCACCACTAGTCTTTTGTTGATATTTCTTACCTCTATATCGTTCATAATAACTGATTTTGAGTGTCGGAGAAAATTTTAATCAGTAGCCCTTTTTCATCTGTAAGGTCTTCTGTTGATCAAAATAGGTACGACGTCTAGTCTTCACTTTATTCAAACTTCCTTGAACTATTTTTAAAAGTTTTTGAATACATGCGAAAGCACAGATATGCGTTTTGATATATTATTGCCTAATGAAATTAGTAAAGCGTCGATAGATGAAGCCAAGGCGACGACCGAATGATAAAGACTTCTCAAATTTTTGATCTTCCGATTTCTCATTGATTTAACCTCATTCAAAATGTGTAGGTTTGATGATTAGGAATAAATTAACCTCAACCACTTCGTGGTCAATTTTGCACTCAGCTTCATTGATAACTATTATGATGCGAAAGACGGATATATTCGATTGACAAGTGTTATAGTCAGTAAGGTACTTTTGGACTTTGGGTGTATCTATATCCATTTTAGCCTGTTTGACAGTTTGATTAGCGTTTTGGAAATGCCGTGCACAGTAAAAGAAACAGTACTCCGTTATTGATGGAGTAGCCAATCTATCTATTCAGAGCAGGCAACATATCAGCTAATCTGAGCGTTAAAGATTACCACCGTGAGAAGATTATCAGAAGATGCCATGGTATGAATAGTAGATTTCAACACATCATAGAAAGCATCTCCGGCTTCGTTGGTCAGTGTTGAGACAGGCTTTGGCTCTGGTAAGGTGACACGCTTATTGCAGAGATACACGCAACATCTGGATTCAAGCATTGACAGCGAAAGGCGTGGTGTTATCTCAGCTGCAAAATTGTTTCTGATAGCCACGACAGATTCTCTTTGTTCATTTCAAACCAGAGTAAAATAAATGGCATACTTCTTCCTCTTTTTTAGTCGATCTTTTTCAAGCAAGTTGAGCCTCCTGGAATTCCGTAATGTCTATGTTATAATCCTTACAAAAGTGTATCATACGTCGAGTAGAGTGGCCAGAATTTGCATTATCATAAAGAGTTCCTATATTCCTTGAGCTAACGGCCAGATTATTCATTTGTTTCTTAAGGAAATTGAACATAGAATAGTCTGTGCTAGGTGTAGTTTTGTCCAATACCTCAAATTACTAAAATTACAAAACTTTCACCTAAAAGCTAGAGTTATGTTCTTAAATAGCCCTGTCAAATCGAGACTGTCATATGCTTGTCATACATAACGCTAAATCCGTTCAGAATTATCTAAACTGTCAACTTAGGAAACCGCTGTCTTAGATTTGGCTTCCAGCGAATGAAGCATATACCTCATAGTGACGACCATCCATCTTCGTACCTCGTGAACTGGCGCTACAGAATCACAAACCAAGAACTGTACAAAATAACAACAACCACATCACTCCAGGATTTTCCCCAATAGCACATGTAACTCACAGAGGAAATAATGATATAAGATATTGATATCTGTCTCTATTTCTGAGATTAGGTATTGTAATTATTTACACTATTTACATCGTTCGGACTGTTGTCCTCATCTTTTTTGCCATATTCACTACGTTTCGGCCGTTGTACGCTCCGACCTTCTTCTACGTTGGAATTTCGAACCGAACCCTTTATTTAGTCCGCGGGGTTAGATTATTCTAGTTCCACGTGCCATACCTTTTCTGGATATCTCAGTATCAGTTAATTCCCTTTAGTAACTCAACTCTCCAAGTTTTTGTTCACCTCAGCTGTGGCCAGGTAATGAACTCACAACTTTTTGGGTTACTCAACCAACGCTTTTATCCACTGAGTCAGGACACATTTTGGATCCTTTATTTAGGCCGTTTAGGTTGTGAGTTATTTTGACACAAAGGGTTGTGTGTTCAAGACCTTGCCAAAGCAGATAGAACAACAGTTAGTGAACTTAAGAAACATATTTTCCCGAAAAATGTTTTAAGAGAGATTTTACAAATTACAATCGAAAGTCAAATTGGCTACTGGGTTAATGAATCCCAAATGTTTCCTTATAAAATACTGGCAAATGTTATTTCTAGCCTTTTCATTTTGGCGTAACGGGAGCAGAGTCTTCCGAAGCAGGTTTTCTCAGATACATGAGGTGTTCACATAGTCTTTACTCTGCGGTCTATATGTGAGAATTCACACCCTGTTGCTAGCATGTCAATTCCTGCTTGCCAAAACTATTGTTTCGTCTCTTCCTCGTCGTTGAAAGACGTCGATGTGTAGACGATTTCCCCACCGATCTATTTGGAAGTGAAACCGTGTCGATGTGTGCCTTTAAGGAATTATACAGTTTCAAACACACCTCAAGTTCCTTCTCCAGATACAACGACTGGCTGAGGGATGAACTATTGAAAGGACAAAAAAAAGAGCTTTAGTGTAAGTGATGCTCTATAGCATTTAAATCTACAATAGTCATATTGTTTAAATATCATCGATGTCAAAGACTTCAAGTAGAAATCAAGTGAAATAATATAATTTTTTGTAGTCATTATGGAACCGAAAGGAAATTGTTCAATATTGATATATTTCAGAAGAAACACGAACGTCATATCCTTCAGTGTTTTGAAGAGTAAACTAATCTTTAAGGAAAAGGACCTTACACGGAAGCCACCAATCTGCCACTGTGTGGCATGCCGCTAGCGTTTACTCCTGGTGGTTCTCTGTCGGAGCGCCGGCTTGTTCGTCTCGGCATTGTTACCACTGGCGGACCACCAGAGGACCGCTGGCATTGCCATCGGCCAGCGGGCCAATAGCGTCTTGCGTGTAGGGAAAGCATTTCAGTAATTGATAAATTTTGCTCATATAAAAGAAAGACATATTTTACGCTTAACAGTAAAAACAAGCGCTGAACTGTTTTGATTTTTCTAATTCTTTATTTTTCATTCATTTTCATTTTAGTTCTTAGAAATCCCAGTAAACGGCAATGTCCCTCGAGATCAGATTTTAACTCCATTCTTACAAGTTCAAGGTGTTTAAAAAAAATAAACTTTAACATCTCTATTAAAGGACCTTCCTCAGAGAAGCGGAAACGATATTATGTCGTCAACTAGAATTCACCTGTTGATCATCCCTGTTAAAACAATCTTGGAATTTGTGTTCCAGATTTTCTTCCTTGCCCTGAGTTACATGTAATTGAGATTTTTGCTTTCACAGCTGCAATGTCTTTAAAAAATCCTGTTTCATATACATATCCATGTGCGTGTGTCTTTGAGTGTACTTCCTTGCGCATGTCTGGTGAGCATTGTCTTTGTCTCTACTAGTTTTTAAATCATATTTTAACCAAGCGCTTTTGTTTATGTTATTAAATTTGATTTATTGCAAACACGAGTAAACTAAACGTTTTCATTTGTGTTTCATATTTCTATTTGTCCCCTCGTACACACACACATACAAGTATATATATATATATATATATATATATATATATATATATATAATTACTTCAAACGTTATAGTAGTGGATACTCGTATTTAAAATAGACTCCCCATTCAAATTTAACTTTGACAACATTTGTAGCAATAAATATATCGGATTAAAAATAAATCTATTAATCAATTTACACACACACACACACACACGATCATACATATATATGATATACTGAGTTTCTTCATTTCCCTAAATCTAACAGATTTTTTTTCCGAACTGCCTTCTTGGTCAGGTTGAGAGTTCTTTTTACTAGCACTCGTGTATATTTATACAACCCATAAATATCGAAGAGAATTATCGTCACTCTGAGAAGATATTTCATGCAAAGATATCCTCAGATAAATAGTGCCTTTGGATATTTCTGGGTTTTATTCATGCCTAAGCGTATGCTTTTTTTAATAAATGGATTTCCCTTTCGAGGTTGTTTTTTTTTTAAAGTTGTGATAGATTTTCTTTATCTTCTTTAATTTTCTTTCCATTTGGTTCGGTTTCTTTTCCATTGATTTTGCTCTCTGTATGTTCATTCATCCGGGTATATATAGGCTGACCAAGATATAAATGTAAGTAGACACACCAGTTGGTAGATTAAAAGTCATACGAATGTAACAGAATACGACAACCGTATCTCTATCTCTCTTTCTCTCTCTCTCTCTCTCTATATATATATATATATATATATATATATATATATATATATAGTGGACTCTCCCGTCGTATTCGACGTATGAGAGTCAAGCAGCTCTGTTCCTAGGAACCGACAGCCCAGACACCAGCACATATGATTTAATTATAGTGAAGGTTTTGCGCAGAACCAACCACCCATTTGAAGGGTCGAATACAGAGACCTGGTGCACTACATGTCACGAGGTCCCCAAATGACCCTCCGCAGGTTTTAAATTCAGAATTGTCCTTCTCCTAAACCAGTTGCCATCCAGTCTGTCGTGTCATTTGCCTATAGCTGGATGGAGAAGAATTAACATTCTACTAAACAACATTTCTTAGAAAAACATATCCATGTACATAATATTAGATAGATATTAGTTGATAACACAATAATACTCACTGATACGCACAGTAAAAAGAACCTTCAGATATTGCAGGCCATCTACATTAAAACGAAGCAACCCACATTCAACAGATTGCATTTCAAACTAGTCACAACACATTACATTGCATCTAGTCATTGGTTCTTTTGTAATACTTCGGTCTGTCGCGTAATATGACGTCATAGAACTGCATCTTGAACTTGCGATCTGCGTCTGCTATTCCGCGACTGTTTTCGTCGCAGAGCAATCTTCCATGTCAAAATATCATCTTTGACGGTGGATATCTTTCTTTCTTGTCTGTATGAAGGATGGCTCATGTGAGCTGCAAGATTAGGACCAACTTAATAAAAAAATATCCAAATGTTGAACAATTTTTGTCTTTATTTTCACCCAAAATTAAAGCAAACATTCGAACATTAGAACGGCTCATGATCAAACATAGTAGACATTCATTGTCTGTATGTTTAAATAATGATCTGCTGCCCCAATATACTATATATATATATATATATATATATATATATATGTATATATATATAAGCAGGCTTTGTTAAATTCAACTGCTTATTTGTATATCTTTTTTCGACTAAGTTGTTGCACGTCCACATCAAAGTTGTAAATAAACTGTTTAAAGTACATGTTTTTTTTTTAGTTTTTTTCAAATACTTTCGGCCATCTCTTTTATTATCAAGGACTATACTCATTAATGTCATGAGGGGACACGTACCATAGACGAAGAAGAAGAAGCAGCAGCTTCTTCTTGGTGGTGTTCTTCATTTTAAAATGCCATCTACTGTGGCGAAAAATATCTATAATATTATTGTGGTATGGTCTATGTAAGTAAAATGTTGATGATGACTTTCAGGGACAAATAATTGATGTAAATTTATTATGATTTGATTGATTCATTTACTACTTATCTACTCTTTACAGGTTACCCAAAACCAGAAAATAATTTTAAGTTGTCAGAAATTTTGGAGATAATAATGGTTTAGTGATATAAATCTTAGTAATTAACCCATAGCTAATAATAATAATTCTCATTCCCAAGGATATTCGCGCGTAAGGGAATCCAACGAAACCAATGGGAATTGGAACTCGACTCTCCTATAACCCCCCCCCAAAAAAAAACACGTACCGATGAATCAGAAAACTGCTTTCAATACACAAAAACAGAATGAACGAGAGATATTATTACTCTTCAGTCTTCAGATATTTAATGAGCCAATGCAAGATATCAAGATTATGCCCTTTTTGCACACCCATACCAAAAATAACATAACAGTTGCTAAAAGGAAAAATCAAATAAAATTATTTTAAAAAGCTTCACACTCGGAAATGGCATTAAACTTTATATTTTTAAAAATCTTCAAACCTGTTTTTATTTAATAAAAGAAACTCTTGTGACGAACAGGAAGGGGATGAATTTCAAAATCGCACTGAAATGTTACAAGTAATTTTAAAAAAAATGTACATTTGATTCTCTCTGAGATATGTTTTATTTAATTATGCAAACATGAATTCTAAAAAGAAATTGTTTTTTTTTAGTTTTATTGAATTATTTTTTTGTAAGATGCGAGTCGACAGGGATGTTATTTATAAAACTGTAAATAAAAAAAATACTCCCCACCAAATTAAAAAAGTACACTCGAGATATCGAAAAGTCAGGGCAAAAAAATAATTCCCCAAAATATTTTTTCAAAAATTTTTAATAAAATAATCTATTCAGTAACTGACCAGATACGGCGTTATTTAACTTCGATGACTGTACAAGGTACAGGAACCGATGTTTTAACGTGATATGGCCATAAGCTCTTTGTGTGCCTGCTTACAAATGTGTGATATTTTATGTGTACACAGAAAACAATGTCAAGAATTTAATCCAGTTCAATTTTCTTAAAGGTTGTTTGTATCATTCTTTTGAAAGGCTTGAGCGAACCCTCCATGTGACTTATTCGACTGTAGGTAAAGTTGGCTACTTTGCTACTCGAACTCTGGAGCGTCATAGTTGAGATTGTTGTGTTTAACTGTAATCTATTTCATCACAATTTATAGAAATTGTCAACTAGGAAAGAGGTAGAAATATAGAAAAAATAACAGAAAATGGTGGCCAGACTGGTTGAGGTTCTCAGAGTTAGTAACAGAAATATGTGCTTTTATTTTATGTGTACAAAATTGATCAATTATTGTCATGTTTCTGTTTCATTCATGGCAAGTTTTGACTTTCAAGACATTGAAAGATAAAAATCGTTGTGCCTTTTCTTAAAGATTTTAACATTGAAATATTCTCTTTTTCTCTTGTTCAGTCATGATCGTATATAAATATTTTCCAGTCGGTTGTCTGTTTTTATCTATTCAAACTCTACAGCTACTGTAGATTTTAATGGCACATTTAGACTGAAAGCAAATTAGGTAATTTTATTTATTTATTTTTTAACTAATAAGCCTTCGTTTTCTAATCTAATTACGTTTCTCCCTGTTAACAGAGTGCAGGCAACTGGAATTGAAACTTTGGATATACCCCACTTACTTTCCTAAAAACCGCCGTTAGAGTACATTCCTTCAGCCTATGAATAGGGAGTAACATTCTCTGTCATTTTCTTTTTCCTATTTCATTCAGGGACGGTAAGATATAGTTCGAAACACCAAACCACACACACACACACAAATAATTCACTAGTTTAAATGTTTTCTTCTTCCGTCTTCATTATTTTGTAATACGCAACAATTTTCTATTGCCTTTATTTCCATCCTGCTAAACGAACGGAAATCTAAACTAAAACATAATTTAAATTTGTACCATTTTTGCAGTCATAAAACTACTCTTAAAGGTGTACAAAAAGGGGCCTTCGTAAAAAGTTCTGTCAGGATATTATCCATAATTTAACAAAATTTTATTAGCGCACATATGAAATTTATTTTTTTAACACTACGTAAGTTTTTCTAAAATTTTCAGTATAAGATGAACCAGTAAAAAAACTGTAACTGTGAGCATAAGATGAACCAGTAAAAAAAACTGTAACTGTGAGCATAAGATGAACCAGTAAAAAAAACTGTAACTGTGAGCATAAGATGAACCAGTAAAAAAAACTGTAACTGTGAGCATAAGATGAACCAGTAAAAAAAACTGTAACTGTGAGCATAAGATGAACCAGTAAAAAAAACTGCCAGGGAGTAGGACCGGAAATGAAGTCGGTTACCTCCCTTGCTATTTTATTTAGACACCATAGTTGTGTTGCATTCTCTTGTTCGTCTCAAATCATACACATAAGCAAAACCCTTTCTGAATGGGGGGAGATTTATTTTCGTGCACCAAAATAATAGGACAAAGAAGTTAGTCGGCCATGCTGCTCACTAGATGGCAATATTTCATGTCTATAAAATATCTTACATTTATATATACAAAAAATAATATTCATGCGTACGCTAATAAACTTTTATTAAATTATGGATAATTCTCTGATGGAACTATTAATGGAGGCCCCTTTTTGTACACCTTTAATAGTTTTATGACTGCAAAAAGGGTACAAATTAAAATTCTGTTTTAGTTAATAACTTTAGAGATTTCCCTTGGTTTAGGAGGATGGAAATAAAAACAATAGGAAACATTCAAACTAATGAACTGTATGTGTAGTTTGGTGTAGGGAAAAGCCCTCGAGAAAATTAAGTGAAATGTGCGTGCGTGCGTGCGTGTGTATGTGTGTGCGTGCGTTCCCCAGTGGGAAAAGCGTTTTCCTCGTTCGACCTACATCATATCGTCCCCGGGGGAAATATGAAAAGAGAAACACAGAAGTTTACTTCCTATTTATAGGCTGAAGGGACGTCCTCTAGCGGCGTTTTATTTAGGAAATTAAGTGTGGTAACTCCACAAATCCTTCTTATCTGGATATCTGCTTAAGTCCAGATTCCGACCCAAATACTAAAACATGTCATGTGAAAATCAGAATGGATAGTCGATTAAAATGCGATTACAACTGATATAGTTACTAATAATAGTCAGAGTAAGGGATAATATTATTAAAATAGCGAGTAACAAAACAATTTCAATATTTTTTTCTTTTCTCTAAAGAAAGTGGAAAGCGTGCACAACTATTGGCTTTGTAAAAGTGTCCTTGTTTTTCTTTTTAATTCACCAAGAAGCCATTTTAGCTTTTCTGCCGATCTAGCTGATCTCAGAGTTTAACATCTTTTTTCAATGATAAAAAGTATTTCATTGAAAGTAAATACAACGTAAAGAGAAAAATGGATGATAAATGTTATATTTAAAAGTAAAAATAGTAAAAGAAAAAATGAGAAACTAAAAAATAAATCTTTTGTATAGTTATTCAAATCAGAAGAAACAATAAAATACAGACGAACGAATTGATATTTATAAATCAAATCATCTGTGGTGGTTTGTTAACGTCTTCTTTGGACCTGGTTAAAATGCGTCCTCATAATAAAGACGTCTGTTCTAACAGTGAAACACCAAAGAAAAAACGCGACAAAAGAATGAAAAGAAATGTAAGTGATATCCTGAAAGAACGAATGCCTGTTTCTTTCTGGGAAAAGATGGATAAAAGGGCAAGGGTCCCAGAAATGCAACAAGACCTGCTGCAAAGCCGAGGCACCGTAAATGACGGTGTTAAATTGTATTCGGAAGAAGACAACAAAAAATAATTCCACGTGCAGCCATTGAGATAACGAAAACGAATATTTGACGGCATTGTTAACGCATTCCTTTCATCGTTTTCTTTTTTAAACAGTCCGGGCAAGAGCAAGTCGGATTTTGTATGAGTTTGCCTTCAAAGTTTGAACAATTAACCGAGAAGCAAAGAAGTTGTCATTGTCAGAGCAGAAAATGTAATTGTGTCATTAATACATACATTGTAATATAATAATAGGCTCACTTGCTTACAGTGATGACTGTGATAGAATATTAGGAGTGAGTTCGATCCTCACTAAAGACTTAAAAATTACATGAGATTTGTTTCAGATATAGCTAATTATTTTGCATGATGTTAGGAAGCATTTTCTACCTATTATTCCATTAAATATGTAGAGTTGCTATAATGTTAAAATTTGCTATAAATTTGGTAAATTTATGAATTTGGCAAAATGCTAAAAGTTGCTATATTATGTAAAGTTGCTATAATGGTAAAAGTTTTATCTATTATAACTGTAGAGATGGGTTAAATATCCTTTCTCTTCCTTTATTAGTATAGTCGGCGCTTGGCTGGTCATGTGACCCTTAATGGCGACGCAGGGACTTGTTAATCTAGAGTAGGGCCAGATTTTTCATAAACGCCCTGAAGAGAAGACGCTTTCCTGGCACAAGAAAAAAAGCGAAGACAATCTCTTCGACATGTGAGTAAGAAAAAACGTTTATAACATTCGCTAGTTTTTCTTTTTCAGGATCTGAGAGAAAGCATGCAACACATTTCTTAATTTTGTTAGCATGTTCTCTTTGTATAAAATAATTTTCATTTAGTCTACCGAATTTTCCCTAGCAGTTCTTTCTTTCAAGATTTGGTCAATTACATGTATCTACAAAGGCTGGCGACATATTTGGTAAAACCAACAGGGGTTAACAAGCTCGACGGGCAAGGCATTGCCTGCGATTTCGATTCTCACACAGTGCCTCAGTGTTCTAGACGAGAGTAAGAAGTAAATTATACTAATGGTGCTGTAAAACAAAAAAAGGATCCTTAATATTTAGTGCTGAAATTAACTATTATGAATTTAGATGCGACTAAAGAGATAAATATGAAATTTTTGATTTTCCTGTATTCTTTTCTTCAACATTTCTAAACATTATTAAAAAGGCTATCTTATTCTACGCTAATATCTTAAATACTGCATTGTCATTATGGTATTGTCCCTTTGCCTGTCAAAGAGTTTCTGCTGACGATAGTTCGATAGCATTGTCAGAGCAATATATAGGGAAAAACGCAAAAGCCTCCTCATTTTTTTTTTTACGGTATGCCTTAGAAATAAGATGTATCTCAAATTCCTCTGGAGGACCTTTCGCTCCCAACAAACTTCCTGTTGTACGGAACACAACACAGAAAATAATACACCGCAGACAATATCCTTAACATTGAATTAACTCTACACGAGTATGTCTAATAATTATAGTAAACCAACTGATAAAGAGCTCTTCTCAAATGTAAGTTACTGTCTTTCATAGGAAACCTTGTTCCATTTTTATCTTGACTGGATTAACTTTTGATATTTCTTCATTCCATAATTTATTTTTCTGCGCGGTGGACAGGTTTTAATAACAGTTTTGTTTTTGCTTGAATATTTTGGTTTATTTTTAGTTTCGTTATTGGGTTCATCCCTTTACCTCTCATTTCCCGAATCAATATTTTTTATATATTTGTGTCAATGAATGTTCGTACGTACGTGTGTGTTTCATGCTGTTTTTTCAGAAGTGGGAAACGCGTATTTTCTGAGAGAGAGCCTATATTGTTATAGCGTCCGCTGAAATATCGACGTGAAAAAGAGGATGATAGAACGAAGTATTAAAGTATTTATAGTTTAGGGGTAGCGTCCCCTAGTGAACACTTGGGACACTTAGGAAATTAACAACAAGTGAAAGAAAATGAGAAAACTGAGAATGGGAAAGATTGGACCAAAAAGGAACAGGATTCAAGATGACATTTGACGTTGCATTTAAGCTTTTGAATATTGTAATTATCAGAGAAGCTAGAAATCGAGAGTTTCACAATTGGGAAGTCCGATAAAAGAGACTGTTAGAATAAAAGTGGCGGTTGCATCAAGCCATTTCAATAATGAAATAGTGAGACCTAATTGCCAAACTAGTAGTACGTTTACATTCATGTAATCGGTGCTCTAGGGGAAGAAAAGCTCATAAGAACTGTTGTCATGAAAATATTTGTAGAAAAGACAGAGGGAAGCCACCTCACAATGGTGAGAAAGTGACTGAAGTTGAGATGCCTGGTCAGGATTAATTACATTACAGATCATTCTTTGAATTTTTTTCAAGAATTTCTAGATGTACAGCAGGAGCATCAGACCAGACATGGTAACAGTATTAAATGTACGGACGAATGGTAGATTTATAAATGCGCAAGATGGATTCAAACGGGAATTATTTTCAGTTGTGACACAGTAAACCAATTTACATTGCAGTCGATGTAGAAATTGATTCGACATCGTCACTCTACTTCAGGACGTAGAGTGTTGCTCACTTGGAGTTTAGCATCCGCCATGATGATGGCAGGCGGAAAGATTTACCGTTGGTGATTAAATAAAAGCATTTTTGTTTTGGAGACATTAAAATTTACAAGTCATATCTTGTCCCATTTAACCACTGATTATTACATTGTCCCTTTAAAACGATATCATTACACTAAGTAGAATCTAATTAGTGTAACGCTATCGTTTTACAGAATAATAACACGTGACTAAAACTCTCCTACATAAAATTATTGTTTATTTAAATCCAGACTACATCAATTGATATCGATGAATAGATGTATCTCTTTTTTTCTCTTTTTTTTTTTGTGGGGTGGGGTTCTAAGAACGACATTTTATATTTTCGCGGAGATACGAGGGTCTCTTCTCCTTTTCCCTCCTTGGTGGGTGCTTATATATGTTCCTGTCATCAGTTGTCCCATGTGTTTATATTTTAAGTGCAGCTGGGTCGATCATGTCGGTGACAGCCACTGGCACCCAGTGAAGATATGAATCTGCAACTAGTGGTTAGGAGATGGTCTTCCAGGTCAACCCACTGGTCCACCCGGCTTCTCTAACGCCATGGAGTAGGACTGAATTCAACGTCTATCTTGGTCTCATCTGCATATTAATGGGGCCCTTCCTCACTGACATTCAAATTATCTGTTATTTTCTGGCGTATGTCCTTTACTGCATTCGGAATGCAACAAATCTGTCTGTTGCGTGTAACATAAAGAGAATAATAAATGTTCGATAAGGTTATACTGAAACCTATGAATGAAGATTATGATTATTTTCTTATATTGTTTCGACGAGTAACAGCTGGTTGCGCATTTCCGTGTGTATCCGCTTCATAATCCCTTTTGTGTTACGCATACTCAGGCACATTTGTGTTTCTTCAAAACCAATAAAGTCAACATTTAGTTTGTACCCAAGCAGACCCTATGAAAGTGTAAAAGTAGGTTTTAATAACAGTAATAAATTTTTGGAGGAAAATTATTACCAGCAATAAAAATCTTGTCGGCATTAAATAACCCATTGAGGTTGATATACCGTAAAACAAAACAAACCAAACCAAACATAAGTGGATTTAATTCAGCATAATCAAGAGATGAACAAGGCTAGCACGATCACATTAGAAGCTTCTGAACCGTTTCATCAACCCAATTTCATTCATTCAGAAGGCGTGGACCAACCTGTGACATGGTGGCGCATTGAAGACAAATCAGTTATGCTGGGATTCGAACACGGGTTTTATGATCGCAACGCTAACCTTCTAACGACTAGGCCCCGCAGTATCGAAAAGTATTCCTAAGATTAACGATATTAAGTAAAATATAACTAAAATTAATGTCCAAATGTTAATTCTGGATTGCTATGTGATACCCATCCTCTTTTATGATAGTAAATGTTGGATATTCCCCCTACGGATGAGGAAATAAAACAGAAGGAAATAGAAATGTAGTTCTACAGAAGAGTACTAAAAATCCATGAACGGAACGAGTATGCAACAAGGAAGTCTTAAAATGGCAACAGAAAGAACACTTCTACGCAGAATCGGGAAGAGACATCTGAAATTTGTTGGACACATAATGAAGGAGGGCTTGGAAAATTTAACCTTCACGGGACATATTGAGAGTAAGAGAGATAGGGTAAGACAATGATCCACTTACCTGACGAGCTTGTGTGAAATGATGGCGGAACAGGGGGGTGTCTTAGCAAAGGGAGAAACTCTACTACGAACCACACGCGATAGGAAGTTGTGGAGAGCCATCCTGATGGAATTCAGCATAGAGAAGAAGAATTATAAAATCACGCAATTATATTCCGAGACTTGGTAACATCGCAAGAAACAAGAGATTACAAGATGGTGCAATCTTTAAAAGAAAAATTAAACAACTTTTCCTTCCTTGCGTGCAAGGGAAAGTATCACATTTGACAGGTCATATTTCTTCTTGAGATTTACAATGTTTTTGGTTTGTGGTTAAGGTTACGTGAACTGGATCCAAATTAACACTCCGTCGAGACGATGGGCTTAACACGTCGCCTCGAATTCATAAAATCGATTTCTTTAATTAAATATTAACATAGGTAAATAAAAGGGGTACTAAATATATACAGCTTAACCTGTTTAAACTTTAAAAGGCAGTCATCTTCCGTAATTCAACGGGAACATCTCGGGTGAAGGTACGTGTATAGATAAATAACAACTAAAGGCAAAAAAGACGGTTGTATCCAAGACGAGAATCTGAGAACAATATTCGATTTCGACTTTGTCTTTTTATCAGTTTCTATTCAACTATCTTTGTAGATAATTCTATTTGGTTTTCTTTTCCTTCCACGTTGCGTATAAACTGTGTCTTCGTGAATTCGATTATAACTATAAAAACTTCATTATGATAACTCGTATTGCTTTTTCATACTTCCTCAGTAGGAGTTAAAGATTACTTTCTCATGAATGAGAAATAAAACCGATGATATTAGTCCATAATATCAACAACTCTGTTAACGAATTATTTTCTTACCATTCTACGATTTCCCCATTCCAGCTATAAAATTCCAGTAATAGTCAATGCAACAATGTTTTTCAGTTATCAGACGTTTTTTGGCTTCACGTTTTCCACTGACAGGAAGTCGAGCGACTATATCGAATCGATAGCTGTATCTACTGCATGGAACATTGGGTCACTGTGTTGTTCCAGAAACTTTTTCTCGTCAGAATCCATCTTGCAAATTTACAAATGTACCATTCGCCCGTGCATTGAATGCTGTTGCCATATCTGGTCTTGTGCTCCTGCTTTACGTCGAGAAATTTTTGAAAAAATCCAAAGTGTCTGTAATGTAATCTGTCATGATCAGTCATCTTCGTTCAGTCAGTCACTCACAGGCGTGACATGGCCTTCCCCTGTCATTTCTACAAATATTTTTATGGCAACAGCTCTTATGAACTTTTTTTACTGTTGCCCCGAATACAAAAATTTAAGCGTACTAATAGATTGTCTTGTAGATCTCACTCCTTTACTGTTGAACTGGCTAAATGCAACCGACATTTCTACTCTTTCTAGTCTTTTCTCACACTTGCAACCTGTGGAACACCTTGCTTCCCTGACAACAATACTCTTCAAAAATTTAAATGCAACGTCAACTGCCATCTATTTGAACCCCATTCATGTTCTGTCCTTTCTCCAACCCAAGATATTCTTCATCTTCTCTTGCACTTTCATTCCTTCATGTAATTCCCTGCTTACGAGTGTCATTAGCGGTTTGCTTGGGATCATTCGATATATATATATATATATATATATATATATATATATATATATATATATATACGCTCTGTGTTTTACGCTCTCTGCGATCGTCAGACAAACTGATTAATTTTTGAAATTTGGGGTTTACTTATGGTTGCGTATATCGGTGTTTTATGAAAGTGGGAGGAAAATTGTTGTCGAAACGCCACGCATACGTACGGAGACCTACATACACGCACGTTCACGCATTGCAGCTCACACAAACATAAACATGTATGAACAGTGTGGGACTAGGCGTATATGCGCATCCATGTGTCGTTGCGTGCATACGTACGTACTTGGTCGCTGTATTCAATGTTGGATTGTGTAGAGAACTTCTTTCGCAAGTCGCAGTTTCAACGCACAGACCGTCTGTTTTGTTCGCGGAATAATATTTTCATGTACATCCATGTATATGTATGCACGTCCGTTCACACACCTTCTATCCGTCTGTTTTTTTTTTCTTAGTTAAGATGGGGTCTGTGTAAGACTATGGTAGGTATAATTGTTATATTTAATTTTTTAAAGTTGTATTGTTATTATTTTAAAGCCGGTTATTTGCTTGTTGTTGACGATTGCGCTTATGTAAATGGTAGAAATTCCAATTTATAATAGTTACTGGTATTTATACGGTGTATCAATTTTGATTGGAGGGGGATGTATAATTGTGGACCATATATATATATATATATATATATATATATATAAAATGAATATATCATGCACCCTGCCACAGACTACATATAAATTCTGCAATGGCATTTAAAACCATAAAGGCTCTTAAAAGTTCTTTTACAATGCTGTCAAATAAATTTATTTTTTTTTATGATTAATATTATGTAGCTTTCCATGCTTGGTGAGACCAGATTGTTTTCCTGCGTTGCTTATCGTACATGTCCTCCTCTTGATATTGGTATTTATATTTAATGCGATGCTTCTGTACAAAGCTTTTACGATAAAGGAACAATGCCACAATCTTAACAAACCCATTAAGTCACAGCTGAATCAGCACATTCTCTCCTTTTTAACTTTGCATTTTACTTTGGTTCGGTCGACGCATTTTTCAGAATGGGAAACAGTTCCAGAATGTCATGCCTTTTTCTGAACTTTAGGTTTTTTTTATATTTACCTTTCCATAATTTCCCATGTAGGCCAGAGAAATTGAATCCGATAAGGAACACTGCCTTTGTGTTCACGATAGTCAAACGGTTATCGCAAGATACGTAAGATGCTCTGTGTACCTTTGGATAATAAAAAGACAACACAATGATAACAATATTGGGAATGATATTAATGATATTTCTTTTATCTTAGTAAACCTTTTGACTAAATTGAAGCACGAAGAGAAAGATTTTAAAGCCGGAATTTCCGGACACGACTGTGTCCTTTTTCAACAAGACAAGAAATAAATAAAAAAAAAATCAGTGGGACTCACTCTTCTGGGGAATGTTGTTGGTTATATATATATATATATATATATATATATATATATATATATATTGGCGGTGTTTAGCAAGCTAGTCTCGAAACTCTTTGTCTAGTATTGTGATTTTGTTCCTCAGTGGGTGTTTTACTTTTGTGGTCCCGTGCATACTAGATCAAATTCTGTAAATATATGCACGTGCATAGCACTTCAACATGTTATAAATGCCAGATATGTCCATTTCCTTAATTAGTGAAATGCAAGTGGGAATTTGTAAACTTGAATCGAGAAGAGATAGAAGTTTGCAGACGGTTTAAATTTAACAAAGATTGTCAGTGTTTTTCCGCTCATGTTGATTTTAAAATAATCGACAAATCTTTCCCTTTAAACGAAATAATAAAACTCTTTTCCGTGCTTAACAAACGAATTTAGCAGATTAACGTAAAATGTCAGTATCAATTTTGACCTTTTGTTTCAGAACTTTAAAACATTCCTTTATTTTGCAAAGTTTTTTTCGAAATAGCAGTTTGAATTTCTGCTTATCTGTATTTTGTTTAAAAATGTGATCTTTGCCCCGAGTTTCATATTTAGAAAATACACTTAATATTTTGTACCAATTTAGTAAAGGTTATCGGATAAATATAAACGGTTTTAAAATATTTCCCCCTCCCCATTGTTGATGGAGAAGTAGATGTGAATATCTTTATTTGAATCAAGTTTTTCTTTTTAAGGGATAAGAAAACTGTAGGGTATAGTTGAATAAAGAGAACTGGAAACGGTAATGTCACCTGCAACCACTTCTGTTTGGCAGAGGCCTAGGGTGTATAAGTGTTGACAGTTGTTTGACGTTGGTAAGTGCTCCATTTGTGCAATCAAACAGAAATTTGTTTGTGTATTAGATTACCATATGTTTCCGTGTATAAGGCGACCTTTAGATAAGACAAGGCAAAAAATGTAGCTAATTTTCATGGATTTATCCTATACCTGTAGTATAAGACGACTGCTATTTGTTTATATAAAGATGATGCTATTGGAAATGTTGTTACTGTATCCTTAGAAATTCAAAATAAACGAAATAATAAAACCGATTCTATATTATATTTTCCTACACACGTCTGCTAAAAGGTAAGCCATTGCCTTGT
This sequence comes from Acanthosepion lycidas, assembly GCA_963932145.1. Classification (NCBI taxonomy): domain Eukaryota; kingdom Metazoa; phylum Mollusca; class Cephalopoda; order Sepiida; family Sepiidae; genus Acanthosepion; species Acanthosepion lycidas. The sequence goes on along the minus strand of OZ010576.1, from coordinate 103,925,273 downwards.
TTACATTTCATCACGTGATCTTTTGCGAATACTGATTCTTCTTCTTCTTCTCCCTCTTCTTTTCCTATATCTAAACATTTACAAACAGCTTGGTGTACTAATGGCCATTTACTTGTACTTCATTGGCAATCACAAAATACCGCCAATAACAGTACAATAATGTACAATAATAGTACGTTTCCCTTTCAACATTTTTATTCAGTCTTTTATTCATTAATGAGATTTTAGCGAAATATGTTTACCCCTTCTCAGCTGATCTTGCTTGGATACAAGTTTTATCATTGAGATAGAATTATTCTTCGAATAGGCAATTTATTATGAAGTTATGCGAGTATTTTTTTTACTTTTATTAACAGTTTATTTGATAATGTGGATTTTTCATGTACGTTATTGCTTATCGCACTGAGGCCGAGGTTACCCTACCGACAAACATCACTCAAATTTTAAGGTTTCTTTTTTAGAATTGTATTATAAGACGACCCCCAACTTTTAAGGTTGATTTTGGGGATTTAAAAGTCGTAGTATATGCGGAAATATACGGTATATATATTATATTTTTTTCACCAGGAATGATTTTCAGGTAGCATAATGGTTATCGGTTTGAAAAATGGAATCGACAAGCCAACTTCGATTTCTAACCTAATCTGTCTTACTCAATTCATATTGATAACTTTGGAAAAGGTGTGAATTTATTTCTCCTATCCTCCGAGATGTGAGTTAAATAGCAGAGTAGACAGACACCTAAATTTGGGTGGTTGCCAGCTTAGGAGAAGACAAATTGGTGAATTGACAAAGCAGTGGTGAAGTCTGCGGCAAACCACTACACTATATTTCCCAAGACGTTATGAAAATTCTCAGATAATTCGAAAGAAATATCTTAGGAGAATCACGATCGAAGACGTCCTGAACAAAAGGGTCTTTAAAAAATTAAGTTGTATGTAAATATGTTCACTGGAAACAATTGATGTCCAGTCTAATACGAGAACAGTTCGAGACAACCTCTCCAACAAAAATAAAAATATGCGACCAACGAACAATATATTAGATAAAAAATTATAACTTCATATATGACATCGGATCAGTAAGATTTTGATCTGAGATTTCCTCTAATGTTCGTTCTCTATGATTACCGTCGGGTTGAATGTTTTGACAAGGAACGAAATTATGTTTACAAATTTCTAATTTTTTTACACTGTTTTTTAAACCAATATAAGGCTAAAGAGTCAGACATGGTAGATGGTTACTGAATGAAGTTGTTTTATGGTAATAAAAGGAGGAAGTAAGAAGTACAGATTATTAGGAGAGTGATGATATATAACGCTTGACTATGGAGATTTGAAGAGGTGATTGTAATGAACAGAGACGTATCCACTCGGGAGTTTGTTTCACAAAACAGACGGTCTTTAGAAGCTATCTGAATTAAACATCTTTCTTACCAATGAAATACGAAGGAGAAGAGGCTGATTCATCCCAGTGTACGTGACATAGAGGATTTTAGCTGTAAAGGTCTGAACTGGTGAAACTAATGAATGTAATTCGTCAGAGTATTTTCTATGGAAAAAGCGAAAGAGCAGTAGGAAAAAGTGTTGTAGGGCGGGAAATAACGTCTCATGGACGCTTTTGAACTGTTTCAAAGCCGGAAAGTGATTGGGCAACTCCACCAAACATATATAAATTCTTAGTCTGATGTGATTCTTGTAAAGATAGAGCATAGCAAGGTACCTTCCGAAACATTACAAGGAGCAGACCATTTTTCCAGCATCTTTAGCGATGGATCCTATATATGTTTTCCAATTCAGAAATGTTTTTTGCATTCGGAATAGGGCTTATTGATGATAATACGTATGTACATTAATTGTCGCGCTTCTGATAAGGAAGAATGCAAAAAAGGAAGGTGATTTATTATGTGTCGGCAGTCAGACATAATAGTATTTGGCGAGTGAAAATAATATTCTGTCTCGTGTTCATTTTTATGGCTTTTGCAAGTTTTATATCATTTGGTCGGTTGGTCAAACAAATTAAAAATTTAATTTAGTTCTAACGAAATCAGTTATGTGCCATACGTGATACACGCTTAGGCGATCATGTATCGAAAGATACATGACTGACGAGGCAGATTTTTCCCGCAGTAGGTTGCCATTTCTTTCTGTGATAGACCAGTTGCCATCCAAGGCTAGAGACCCTGATCTGTCTTGCTATTTACCAGTAGCTGGGGGAGAAGAGGATACATGCCTTTCTCAAGGGTAGTAGCACGTAAGTGAATGTAATGTATTTGACTGGAATTCGAACTCGGCTCATCCAATTCCTCAATCCAAGCCGTTATCCATTAGCTTGCCTATTTTGTTTTTTTATAATGATGTTCATCATGTACAATCACCCAGTAAAATCACCGAGTTAAAGTATTACAGGTAGAGGTTATGGGGATAAGCCAGGAAGATAGTGGTTTATCCTTCATTTGAACAGATTAAGATTGTATTGATTGGGGAAGAATACTCTTTATTATATACGATGTACATAGACAATATATATATATATATATATATATATATATATATAAGATATATGTAGACAATATATGATATATAGACTGTATATATGTATATTATCTATATAGACAATTGAGATATATATATATATTTCAACAGTATATACAGACAATATATATAGAGACGGAGGGAGAGAGACATTATATATATATGTTATATATACATATATACATACATACATACATACATACAATATATATATATATATACAATATATATATATATATATATAGAGAGAGAGAGAGAGAGAATATATAAAAACATTAAAATACGTAAAATAACTAGCCTGCTTAAACCAAAAGGAATGAGATCATATTTGAATGTTGACATAAAATTTAAATTATCGTATAAATAAAATTTCACTCTATTTTATTTTATTTACAGGCGTACAATTATTTGGCGTTAATTATTGAAAGTAATTTTACTTTGATTTTTGATTTCATATTTATGCATATGTATATATATGCATGTATATGTAAGTGAATGGGAATGTATATGTTGGATTCTTTAAATATGAAGATGAATTTCAGATGTTACTTTTTGTACTATATTAATTTCACTTCACACTTACATGTGTATATGTGTATGTGAGTGTTTGTGCATATGTGTATGTATGAACGTAGAGATCCACACACACACACACACACTGGAGGAGGTGATCCCAGCGTGTGGCACCTTTGGCATGTGCCTGAAAACCATACCATGGGATGACCCAAGCCTTGTGAGTGAAACTGGGTAGACAGAACGTCGTTAGCTGTGCTAGCATAAAGTCACTAGTCATCGTGGCCGAGAGCTTGATCGTGATGACCTTGTTCAGATTGTTGATCACGAAAGATAAAACGCTTCCCTCCCAGAAGCCATAACTAATGGCGGATCAGCATAGTTGCAGTATAAACCACAGGTAGGCTCTGTGGATGTTGAATAAACACAAATGAGCGAGCGTCTGCAATAGGGATTGGCTTTATCATATGTAAAAAAAAATGTATATATATATATATATATATATATATATATATATATATATATACACACACACACACAATGTCTATTTGTGTGTGTATATATATATATATATATATATATTTTCTCTCTATATATGTATATATATACTTTTCTCTATATATACATATATTTTTTCTGTATATATATGTATCTTCTCTATCTATCTATCTATATATATATATATATATATATATATATATCTTAAATATACATTTTCTCTCTCTCTCTCTCTCTCTCTATATATATATATATATATATATATATATATATATATATATATATATAGGCAATATAATGTTGGTCAATTTTTTCACCCGAAAATAAAGAAACTATACGAAGCTTGGAATGGTTCATGATCAATTCACTGTCTGTGTATATTGCCTGTATATATTACACATATGTTGTCTATATGTATTGTCTATATATTCATCATGTGTATACTGTCTGCATATATATACCGACACATCTGTATAGATTCCTCTGTCTATCTATATATATATATATATATATATATATTATAAATATACTGTCCGTATATATATATATATATATATATATATATATATATATATATATATATATATATATATATAAATGTGTGTGTGTTAACAACAGACATTTTTTAGTAATTTTATTGACCGGCTTTCCAGAATTATGAGTAATCCTTCTTGAATATGGAGTATATTCTGTCAGAAAATTTACAAATTTAATTTCAGATGAAATAAAATCCATCAGGTTATGTAGAGTCAAATGATATAAAATTCGTCGAATCGGTATGATTTGTGACGTTGGCAAGTTGTGACATGTGTGTATGTATTTTATTCATTTATATATTTAAGGATGCATGCTATTACATTACAAACAACACGTTAATAGGCATCAGAGGGATCATAGTAACGTTTGACAACTACTCAACTGGCAATACCAAATTGGCGGCAGATTCAAATATTAAAAAACAGCCTTATTATGCCTGAAGCAATATTCATACAACAAAAACAACCATCTAAAACACTTATAATTAAAAGCCAGCATCCCCAAATATATATATATATATATATATATATATATATATATATATGCACATTACCCTTTACATACCAAAAATAAAGCCAAAAGGAAAACTTTCTTTACCGGTGCGTTTTGTCTTCCTGTGAACTTTACCGAGGCAAATGTATGAATTTTATTTCAAAGCAATTATTTATAAACAGAAGTAAAATTGTCATTAGATTCTGAAAATGTTTATATCTAAGAACTCTCATAAATATTCTTCAGGCCAACTGTGTAATACAATGTAGACTAGTGAGTATAATAAACGATGTAATGTCTAATAAACATAGGCGAGTAAATTTTTCTTTTAATACAATTATCAATTATTTTAGTTCAGTTTAAGCAATTAATGCATGTTTTCATTCATTTTAAATGGTTTTAATTTAACTGTTTTCTTTTTATTTAAAAAATATATATTTTTATAGTCATCTATGTTGGCTTTGGGAAATGAAAGGAGATATTTAAAAAAAAAGTCCAGGGTGAAGATTTTTCCCCAAAATTATACCATGTAGCTTTTTCCCAGAACACTACAATCCTATCCACTTTAAGTCTAGAGTCATTAGATTTCTATCCGCTATATCCTCGTTATCGTAATCATCATTTCCTACTTATTCCTCTTACGTCCATATCACACATCTCATCCAGTAACCCTCTACCTTGAGTGGCTCTTGGGTCGTGGAATGAGTAAAAAATATAAAAATCCTAGTTTGTTCGAGCTCTAATTTCTTTAGACTATGCAAAGGCCTTCGACAATGCAATGTACGCTAGAAGGATCTGCTGAAACTGCTTAGCTACCTTGACATATTCGGGAAAGATATCAGAATAATCAAGAACCTATACTGGCAGAAAACAGCATGCGTGTGCATAGGGAACGAGTTCAGTGAATATATAAGAATAGAAAGGGGCGTAAGGCAAGGATGTGTTTTATCCCCGGACCTGTTCAAACTATACAGCGAGGCAATCCTGACAGAATTGCAAACCCTACCGGGATTTAGCATCGCCGGCCATAATCTTAAAATAAGATACGTAGATGACACAGTACTGATAGCAGATAAGGAAAAGAAACTACAAAATCTCCTACAGAAGGTAGCGACCGTGAGTGAGAAGAAGGGACTAAGTATAAACTACAAGAAGATACAATGCACTGTCATCAAAAAGAGAATAAGCTCGAAATGCGATTTGCAGGCCGGGAACAATAGAATCAAGCAGACGCGGAAGTTTAAATATCTGGCAAGCGTTTTGATGGAGGACGGTAAGTTCAACACTGCAATCCGTAGAGGTATTGGGATGGCCAAGAACACATTCCAAAAACTGTGCAGAGTATTGCGAGACGGGATGATTTTTTTGGTAACAAAGAAAAGAATACGGAACTGTTACGTTAAATTTATCCTTCTTTACGGCAGCGAATATTGGACAATTTCCTCAAAGATGGAGAAGAGACTCAAGGTGACAGAGATGTAGTTCTATAAAAGGATACTAAGAATATGGACCGAGCGTGTGAGCAGCGATGGTGTCTTAGAGAAGTTGCAAACAAGGAGGAGGCTTATACTTAACATCAGGAAGAGGTAGCTGAAATTTTTGAGACACATAATGAGAAAGGAGGGCCTGGAGAATCTGATACTCACAGGTCAAATAGAGGGAAGGGAGACAAGGGAAAACAATGTGTGACATACCTGGTGGGGGCTAAGAACGTGGTCTGGGTGGTGGGGAAGCAGCGGGAAGAAGCTGCAAGTGATAGAGGGAGGTGGAGAGCAATGATCGCCTACATCCCGAAAGGACATGGCGCGTAAAAAGAAAACAAAAATGGATGGCTGAACAATCAGAGACAGACTAATTTAATGTAAAACTTGGTTTCCCAGTATTCATCAGGATCTTCATTCGCCCTAGTGGATAATTATCAATTGACACTGGCAGTGTTATGAGTTGACCTTGTAAATTTGTCAGTGAATAGCAACAAAAATACTTTGCATTGTATCATAATCCTTATTTTGTTACATTCGTTAACTGAATCTTATTTTCGGAAATTGTCGTGTTGTTCTTTTTCTCGTACATTCAAAATTCAACTCCAATTTTTGTGAAGTTCCGAATGTTGGTCTTTTTCAAAAAAATGTAAGAAAAGAAAAATGGTATATAAATTTCTTTGATGGAATAACTGAACGAAGTGTTTCAAGTATATCCTAAATAAACAAATTTGCGTTATTGTCCTTTTCGGCGAATTTTGCCGTAGAACATTAACAGGAAATGCTGACAACACTGCCTGGGCGTATTTTCCATCAGAAATTGATAAAAGTATAAATCTTAATAAGTTTTCTAAATTCCTTTGAAAATTCATTGAATCCACCAATAATAATCAATACATATATAAAAGTAATATATACACACAATTACACACACACACACGCACTCACGGGCACACATACACACACATATATAATTAAAGAATGATATATACACATTAGGCAAGAATGCTCAGTACCTGAGTTAAAGGGTTTATAAATAAACATAAACATCAACATTGTAATGTGATTGTCAATTTCATGTCTTAAACATTTTTCAGGCTTGTGTGATTCTATATCCGCTCTCTCTTTCTCATAACACAGGCACACACACGTATATATATATATATATATATATATATATATATATATATATATATATGTGTGTGTGTGTGTATGTGTGGGTCATTAGCTTGTGATGTGAATATTCAACATTATTTTCTTTTTACATTTGCAACATTAATTTCCTCAGATTACTTTCTTAAGTTTTCTCCAGTTTCGCTTTGTGAAATTCTTAGACAGATATTTCTTCTGCGTTTCATTTTTTTGTTTCAATTACGTTTTTGAATGATCTACGATTGGTAATTTACAATGTTCATTTTACTACATATATATATATAATATATATATATATATATAATCTCTTATTCTGTACATATATATATATATATATATATATATATATATATATAATCTCTTATTCTGTACATATATATATATATATATATATATATAATCTCTTATTCTGTACATATATATATATATATATATATATATAATCTCTTATTCTGTACATATATATATATATATATATATATAATCTCTTATTCTGTACATATATATATATATATATAATCTCTTATTCTGTACATATATATATATATATATAATCTCTTATTCTGTACATATATATATATATATATATATAATCTCTTATTCTGTACATATATATATATATATATATATATAACAATAACATGCATGTACATATATACGTATGTATATATATATAAATATATATATATATATAACAACTATATAAATATGTATATATATATATATTAACTATATATATATATATATATATATATATATATATATTACTGTATAAGACAATTTGGAAAACGCTTATTTTGATATATTTCATTGATTATATAGCGTCATTAGGAAAACGTTTATTATTTCAACCAAATTTACACTGGCGAGAATGAACGTGATTCACATTAGTCATAAGAATGCTGATTTACTTCTCAGTCCATAAGCAAGCTGTTTGTTTCTCATAAAGTACTTTCCCGGCATAGCAATTATGGGAGGATATTTAGATCGGGAGAATAAGATAAATTAAGGAAGGACGTAAGGACAACCGCTCTTTAGGTGATAAATTTTAAAACTTAAGTAGTAATAATGTTTTTTGCTCACTGTCGAGAATTCGCTGAAGCTGATCTCAAATCAGGAGCGAATCCCGCTATTACTGTGGCAGGACTATTGTTAACAAAATGCTGGGATTTTTGTATCTACAAGCCTGGCCTTAGGATTATAAAAATCAAATTATACCCATAAGTTTAAGGAGAAAAATTACCACCTAGTAAATGAGGAGTGAATGGATAAAACAGAAAAAAAAACAATGGAATATTTCGTTAGAAACAAACAAAATAGTCCTGGGCTGCCATATAATATCTATCCTCCTATATGAAGAAAAGCGATTTGTAGATGGATACCTAGAATACCATAAGCAAAACACTTGACCAACGAGGAACTTTTCCCACCCACAAAAAATGGGAATAAGACGCATACTTAAAATCAGAAAGAAACTATTGAACTTTCTAGAACACATTATGAGAAAAGCCGACTTGCAAAACTTAATACTAAGAAGGTGTATTAAGAAAAGAATGACTGGTCTGTGCTTCCTAATAAAGCTGTGCTCCTTTGATAGCCAACAAGATGCTATTGGTGGTGATATTTTTAGTAATAATTATCGTCCAATAGAAAGAGCTAGATAACCAATCAAGGCAGACGGTTACAGGCGAAATGGTAATGCTAACTTAAGTGTGTAATCTGAACAGAAGAAAAAGTGGTAATTATGAGGATAAGGAGGATAGATAATGATTAACGCTGATTGACTAGACTCTAATTGCAGTATTCTTGGAACCGCACTAAATGATAATATTAAGAAAAATACTGTCAGAGTGAAACTTTCTTCTTTCATTTGGAATATGGAGGAAATAAGGATGATTCGACTCTGTGGGAGTAGCATGTCATGTTATAGCAGTAATGGTCTGAACTGGAGGCGCTAAAGAATGGAGCTTCTTTGCCATATAGCGATAGAAATTGCGTTTTGGGGAATGGCATTGCAGAGTTGAAAATACATTATATCCCACAAAACCGTGTAGAAGATCTATAATTTTATCAAGACTGGGTACTCAGCAAAAATAATCCATTTTTTGCCTAATGTAAATCTCGAAATGTAAAGTAAAGCAGAAAAAGCAATGTAATTTCTGAAATGACACCATGTCGACTATTTTGCAGCTTCATTAGCAACGAATCATATATATATATATATATATATATATATATATATATATATATATATATATATATATATATATATATATAATGTGTGTATGGTGTTTTCCACTAGGTCTGCATGTACGTCTGCTCGGAAGAATCTTCTACCCCAGCGCCATATTAATAATGTTATTTACCAGCTTAAATGTAGTTGCGGTGCTTGCTACATAGGTAGAACTAACTTCCGTATAGATACCAGAATGCATCAACATGTACGTTAGAAAATTAGGAATGGAACATTCCAATTAAAGGACGTTCTTGACAATACGTATAGTTCCGCCCTTGCCAAGCACTTCATTAAAAACCCAAATTGTGCCATCAATTTCAGCACCTACTCTTTTACTCTCTTGATTCGTGCTCGTTCGGTTTTTCAGTTGAAGGTGTTGGAAACAATTTAGGTCCGATCCAGACAGCCCTCCCTCTGTAAACAGAGGAAGTGACTGTTAGGACTTGACGTAATTTCAATCTAGATTGTATTCCGCCTTTAATATTGTATATTATTTGTGTTTTATATTTTGTGTTGTGATATATAATCCCTCGATTTCATCTCTGTTGAGTGAGTGCGCAACCGGATCGGCTACGTTCGTTTTATATATATATTTATTTTAATCATGAATATTAAAATTGGTCGTACCTTTTTATTTCCATGATATATATATATATATATATAAGAAGATAGTCTCCATCTTCTTATTATCATTATAATGCACTGTAGTCTACTCTATAGTCTATTGAGCTTTCCCTGGATTTATATCCTCCTCGGAATTTTCCCTTACAGTTAGAAACTGGACAATCGCACATATATATATATATAATTCTCACTTAAGTTGTGGCGTGAACGTCAGACCCGCTAGACGGTCAAAGCATAGAGCCACATTGAGGGTGCAGCCATTCAGCATGTTTGAACAAATCTCGGGGTCTGACAATATTAACTCCTCTTGAGATAGGTAATTATTAATGCCCCCCCCCTGGATGGTTTCGTTTCTAATTCTACCAGTGAATATGAAAAGACATGGTACAGAAAAAATCAGGAAATCATTTTCAGTGCTATTATAAAAGCAAGGAATCTACAGGAAATTGATGATCGAAAATATGGTGGAAAAATTCAAAATTTTCTGCAACAAACCAAAATCTCATTCATCAAGTAAAACAAATACTGAAAGAAAGTCAGTTCCCCGACCTTGAACCTCAGGATGCATCAAGAATGATGTCTATAGAAAACATTTTTCAATAAGAACCACCTACAGTAAATAAACAGGGTGAAACACGAGAAATTTTGAAAGCAGGCCGTCCCACAGCTAAATTTTAGCACAGCGATAGCAAAAAAGAAATTAATGAAGAATTAATCAATAAAAAAAATTATGACAAAGGGGAAAGTTTTGTCATTATTAAGGGACCAAGACTGGAAGTAATTGATGTATAGAAACTGGGAAAAGGAATTGAGCTTCTGTAATAAATGCCAGGTGAAAACATCACTGAACTGTGCCTTTTACAGTGGTCAACAAATGTTTTTATCCATGACGACGATTTCTAGGGATGTGGATTCTACTATACTTGACAGATACTCACATAGTCATATAATGCTACCTGAAATAGATTGTAGTTTATGTAACTTTGAAAACATCTAATCGCATGCTTTATTTAGAGATTCTTTATAAAATACAAAGAAAAATCTGCAATGCTTTTGGTACTGACCTGCTATCTTGGTATCAGTCGCTTCCCCACCGAGGTAACGTAGTTTCTATGTGTCTTTTCTATAAATATTTTCATAGTAATTATTCTGATGAGCTTTCCTCTTTGGTACGTAGACTATTTTGTTTAGTTTCTTGTAAATAAATTGTATTCATTGGGGTTTCTATTTTAAATGTTGTTATTTTTATCCCCCTACAGACAAATTGTACATATGTGAACTAATTAGGACTATATAAAGACTTTGAGGTATTATGGTGGCTGTAGAAAGAATGGTAAGTAAGAATGCGTTTTTTGGTATTAGGAATGCTGTGTAATATTTGGGTCAATAATCGTGGCTAGCTAAGTTTAAGATAAGACAAATTGAAAACCAGACTTCCCCTACCCCACTTTTGGCCTTGTGTCATATTTTTGTATTACTCAAAATAAATATTGCTTTTTTCTTTGGTACCGAAACTTTATGAATTTATAAATAATACTAGATTGGCATCATTTTACAGATGCACTGGCTAAATTTAACCGCCTGTGGGGATCTTCGATCTTTTTGCTTTTTCGTGAACTTTGCATTTAAATTATTGCAGATTAATGCTAATTGTGATCTTCTTGTTATTTTATTGTTCTCTCTCCTTAATATTGTTTTCTTTTTATCATATTCTCTCACACTCAGCAATTCCTTGAGTCTTAGTGGCTTTATTGCTTTTCTTGGAGAGAAATGATTACAAAAGGAAAAGTACAAATCCGAATTGTAATATTCCTATTTTATACAGACTCACATCTTTCATCATCCAGCAAATCATAGAAAAAAAAAGAATCTATGAAAAGTTAACTTGAAGAATGAAAAAAAAAAAATGAATAGAATTCGATCCCGTTGCGCTTCTTTTAAGTCTCAAAACATTTTTAAAAAAATTACTTTTGGTTGCGCGCAGTCACGCATTTTAGACGAATTCCAGTTATCCTTTCATTACACCGGAAAAATTCGATTTTACTTCATTTGGAGTAATTTACCTCCATCTGCCGGCCGCCAATCTAGTGTACACAGGAGCTAAAATGGTTATTGATACGCTTGGTATCAGAGAAGGAAGCACAAAAAGCAGCAACGATTAAAAAAAAAAAAAACTCAATAGAAAGCCAGATTAGAACAAGAAAAAAGAAAACTACTTAGAGAAGAAAATCTAAGAAAGAGATAATAATATATGAGAGACCAGTGACACAAAGCGAGGAAAAAAAGGAACTTAATAATAAATAATACAAACACCTATATTGGAGGAGATTAATGAAAATCTTTTTTGGCGAGGAAAGAGGTGCTGAATCTCGCAATAGAATAGTCCAAAATAACGAAGAAAAATGTGACCAACAAATAAATGAGGTCAGAATAGAGAAAACAGGAAAAGAAATGTATGGAATATTTCGTTGGGAACAAACAAAAGTGTGCTGAAATGCTATGTCATAAATATATGACAGGGAATGATGAACATTTTCCTTGCAAATGAAGAAGGGACTTGAAGCGATATAGATATAGTTCTATACAGATAAGAATAACACAGACTGAATTTTATCAGCAATGATGAAGTTTTAAAGAAAATCAAAGCAGAAATGGCACTTGTACTTAGAATCAGAAGGACACAGCTACAATTTCTGGGACACGTTTTGAGGAAAGACAGTTTGGAAAATGCCCACAGGACGGATTGAAAAAATAAAAGGGCACAGGGAAACAGCGGGCAAATCAAAGAGTTTTTGTGAACGGCAGAAGAGGATCAAGCAGATATAGGATAGGAAAGTTAGACGTTGCTGAGAATTACAATCGAGAGGACGCTGTAAAAAACCCCGATTTCTCACGTCCTGAATGGGGACAGCACATAGCTGATGATGATAATTATGTTACGAAGAAAACAATTCTGGAATAAGCCGTGGAAACTGAAAAAGAGAACGACAGAAAAACTAAAATGCATAATTTCTTATATTAAATACCAATCAACAGAAGACACGAGGGCCACTCAAGATAGATAGTTACACTTGAAATAGTAATAAAGAATGAGATGCGTGATATGAATGGAAAGGAAGGTGGTAAGAAATTAAAATTATGAGGGTAACGTGAATAGATAACATTTGACTCGAGGGGTTTTTGTAACCTAGAAAATGTTACTGAATGAAAAATAATGAAAACGGAGGTTGGAAATGAAAGGGTAATCATTATAGTGATTTTCCAAGCGTAGCTTAGATGTGGCAAAGGGTAATCTTTATAACATCAACAAAATATAATATTCGCCAGCGCCGTGAAGTAGGTAAACCACTGCTAGCGGAGGAATGCTTAGACAGCATATTACCCTCACTTAAAATAGTGTGCAACGTATTTATGAGGATTGGGACACACCCATTAGTGTACATAGGTACGGTATATAACATAGTGGGTTGAAACAAATGTGTTCAGAAAAGCGCCCATACGTAAGCCTGTCCCTCAAAATGTCAATTTATGAAAAAAGCTGTCAGAGTGGAAATTTCTCTTTAAATTCGGATTACTTTTTAATTGTTTGATTTGTTTTTTTGTTTTTCTTGCGGTTTATAAATTCTCTTTAAAGCCGAAACCTATTTCGGATTATAGGAGGTCGCTTATATTCGGAATACAACTATGCTTTATAACTATCTACTTTAGGTTACTTATGTAAAAAACATAGCAATTGAAATTGAAAAATTACTGATCGCATTGTCTGCCAACCACGAAATAACTCGTAGTTGGTGTCATAATAAAAACTGACAACCACGAGTTATGACGGGCTTGGCATTTTCTGATATATTTCAATCTGCGAGCGCCAACGAGTTTATTTGCAATGATACTTTTGAAAACAGTGTTATGGCTTTCGTTGAAGTTATGAATCAACTCATAAAATATTTTTATTGTTTAAGTTGGCTATTTTAAAATTGGCGTTTGAAGTCAGATTTCGTAATTGACTTCTGGCAGTTAACGTGTCAAATGGTGCAGTAACCTATCAGGCATATTTGGCTCTGATTCATATACCTGTCACCCCCTTATCTTCTTTGGTGTCATTATAGGCATATTGAGCTCCGTATATTGGTACCACAGTATCACTTGTTGGTGTGCTACTTTTTAATCAGCAGTAATTTTTAATCAGCAGTAATAAAAGATATAATGTCTTTATGCTACACCAGGTATACTAACTCTTAAGGTTTTAGATCTTAACTGATTGGACATATTAACATGCACATAATTTTATCTTGTGGAATTAAGATAGGATGCAGTGAATATACTGTTCAATACCGTAGGTTTGCTTGTCAGTTGCCTAAACATAACCTTATTGTGCATGTCGTCTGACGTGCTGTGTATCTCAGTTTGTGAAGTTCTATGCTAACAGTTTCTTTTCTCACACTTCTCGCTTGTGGAACTCTCTTCCAGCTTCTTGCTTTCCAGTCAACATTGAACTTCAAAAATATGGCAATCGTTATATTTTGTCTTCTTAATTCCTGTTTATTTTTTAATATTCGCTTTCCTTTCTTTTTCTTATATACTCTTACACTCAGTAGACCCTTGAGTTTTAGTAGCATTATTGCCCCGCTTCGGGTGAGATGATTAAAAAAGAATCGAGGGGAAGATCATAGCTGGGTGTTAACAAGTTTAGTTTTTTTTTTAGGTTTGAAGAATGAGGCAGTCAAGATGACTTAGGAGTCACAGCTAAATGTATGGAAACACATTCAAAGGCTATCTGCGCAGACTGATTTATTTGGCGTGAAAGTTTTTTTTTAACTGAGCCGCCACCCATACCGTTATGCGTTCGTTTTTATCAAAACTTGTCACTGTATTACGGATGTTTGGCCGTGAAGCATATGCTTTTATGATGTTATCAGACTGGACATTATGATGATGGGTATATTGTACTTTGTATATTTGTAGCCCAACATCACATTGTTGAGGTGTTGCTCTCTCACCTAATAATAATAATAATAATAATAATAATAATAATAAAGGAGTAGATGTAGAAGCAGGATCGGACAGAAATGTATTTTAATAAACTGTTACATAATAGCAATCCTCCTATATGGCAGCGAATAATGGACAATCTTCTGGAATCAACAGAAATGTGCCTCTACATGAGGAGGATGATAATTCCATAGACCGAACAGGTAAGCAACGACAAATTTTTAGAGAAATGAAGAAGAATAGACTTGAAGCAGCAGAAATGTGGGCCTACAGAAGGATGCTGAGAATACCATGGACCAAACCTTTGCGCAACAACGAAGTTTTAGAGAAAATGGAAACAAAAAAAAACGACAGGAAGAGGCAGTTGGAATTTGTAGAGTACATAAGAAAAGAAGGACTGGAAAATGTGATACTCACAAGACAGAATGCTAGAGGGACAGAGGTAAACAGCACATAACATACCGAGTGACTTTCTGTAAATGGATGACAGAAGAGAATTCAGGAGAGATAACAAAAAGATAAAATTTATTAAGAGCTACTAAGGACAGGAAATTGTGGAGAGCCATGATCGCCAACGTTCTGGAAGGATACGTCATACCAGAAGAAGGCATAATAAATGGTATCTCACACGTGAACAAGAATAAGCGAATTCAGAAAATTGGTTAAGAATATTCATTGGACTTTGCAAGATTCTATGGGAAGAGTTGTCTTTTGGCAATTGTGTAGACAACAAAAATCTCTGTTAAATCGAGTAACCTACCTAAGAACAGTGAGTGGAAAAGACAGCAGGAACACAGACATTACTAACCGTCATGAAAGATAGAAAATTGAGATGAGATATGAACGCCTACGCCCTGAATGGACACGGCACATAGAATAAGAAAATTTGGAGTTTATGAGACAATCAAAATAATCACATAATTTAGTCTCGGAAAGAAATATTAAAACGTTGTACATATTTACAAGAGGGAATCATTCAATGTCTGTCGCAAATATTTGCTTGCCGACGGGTCATGTTTTCCTTTGACTTCACGTAAAATTAAGAAGACTATAACCTGCAAAAAACGTTATGAAAATAATGAATCCTAAGATTTATTTGATAAAGTGAGAGCGAAAATGTGAAAGATTACATGTATATTTAATGAAAAATTTACATTTTTTAAATCTCATTTTCTTTTAAAAGGAATTGTCAGGAAAATAAAACCCTCGGAGATTAAATAATTCTTCGATCAAGCGGAATTAATCCATAACTAGATAAAAAGTAAAGTTTGAAGAAATGTTTTTGTAAGAGAGGTTCAAAAAGTTTAAATAGGCGTTAGTGCCATTATCTTCTTCAGCTTCTTTCGAACATTTGAACTAGTATATATATATATAATGTGGTTGGTGCAAAAATAATGACGTAATAATGTCGTTTTTTGACGTTAAAAAATACGTCAAAAAACGACATTATTACGTCATTATTATTGCACCAACCTAATATATATACCGGGTGTAACAGCAAAATTGTCCAAATCGTGTTACAGCATAACTGTATATCTACAAAATGTTTAATATCTAAAAAAATTCACTAAACTAATTGTATTTCTTCTTTACCGGCTTTCAGGTAAGACGTTTAGCTATCTTGACACCATTTGTCATAAGAATCACTGAAAACACTTTGAGTTATTCAGTTAGAAATAGAACAGGTTAAAATCATTATGTGTCAGCCCAGCTATATCTTCCCAACTGAGCAATGGTAAGAGGAAAAATATCATTCAAACCTTCAGTAATGGTACCAACATTCATACTCTTGCTTCCATTTTCAAAGTCTATTCAAGATCCCTCACAAGAACGGTGAATAAGTTTAAAAAAGTGGGAACAGTAGAGAGGAAAACTGGATCAGGATGTCACAATAGCAAAGAGGGATCATCATTTCAACTTAGAGATGAAGAGATCAATTAGAAAAGATCCAACTTAATTCATAAGACGTTTAGCACGCGAGAGGTTAGTTTCAGCTATGACAGTCCAAAGAGTAGTGAAAAAAGACATGAAAATGAAATCGTACGTGGAAGGTGCGAGGCACCTTGTTATTCCAGGAAAGAAAGTTAAGAGATTAGAGAGGGCGAAGATCATCTGGAATAAGTTGGAAAATGATCCTGGAATAATATATATATATATTTGAACTTTATTTTAATCCTTCATGAGCTTCCGATCCTTAGCTATGATTAACTAATAATGAACATGTCATTTTCGTTCATGATGAATTTCATCACGATTCTTCTGTTAAGCTTGGAGAGTAATTATGCATTCTTATTGCTAAAAAAAGATTCCAATAGCGTTATAAAAAGCTCGGACAATTTCAGTAAGATATATTTAATCACTTCTAAGATAGAACGGTTCAAATCTTAATCTAACAATTGGACAATATATATATATATATATATATATATATATATATATATATATATATATATATATATAGATGTACAGAAAGAAAGAGAGATATTTAGAATTCGTTAATTTCTTCGAACTTCGAATGGACCCGTCGTCTTACCTTGAATTCGAAGCGCCACAAATTATACTAATATTTTCTTAACAAGTCGAATTCACGTAAAACATTATTCACCAATGAAAAGTAAGCAACATTAAAAAATTAAATTAAAAATACCAGATTTTTTTTTTTTGATATCTCATTCCCAGGTAAAGTTTTAATAAAAGTGAAACATGATGGGTTAATAAACGTTTCCTATTTGTTTTGTTATCTTATCATCAGGTATATATGGCGTATTTACGCAATGTTTTTTTTTTTTTTAATGTATGCAGGTTTCACTAGACTCACACACACACACACATATATATATATATATTACATAGAATAGTTATTCGAATCAGGTGACTTTGAATTTTTATTCTATGTAATTTACATGCTCTTTTATAATAAATGCATTGAGCTCTTTTTGTGGATAAATTTTAATATTTTATATTATTAGGATTCACTTTGATTATTTACCTACGGATTATATAATATATATATATATATATATATATATATAGTTATAGCCATATAGCGTTGAAACACCTATTCCTGTACGATCACCGAAGTTAAGCAACGTCCATCTTTCTCATAAGTCGGAGAGCCAAGTCTCGATTTCACTTGGAATTGTTATATTCACTTACACGCAAAAATCTTGTGCAAGGTATGAATCCACCTCTTTTCCTCCAGCTATGGGTTAATTAGTAAAACTTGTATCATTAAATCATTATTATGTAAAAAAAAAAAGTCAAAAACAATGTCCTGGTCAGGTCTAATAAGTTGTAGAAAACGAATCAAATATATATATATATATATATATATATATATATATATATATATATATGTCTGTGTGCCTGTTTGTGTGTGCGCGTTAGATGAGGTCCATGTATAGATTAGTTCAGATATTTCTTGTACATCTCCACATCAACCATATCTATTAGATGACAATTTTGAGACGGGCTGAAGTAAGATATCTGGTGTTACACCATGTGTCCTTTTCCTAGTGGCATAGCTACGCAAGGTTTGACTTGTGTTCCACTCATATATTTGAAAGATTACAAAGTGACTTCCATTTATAAGGTCGTCGTTATCCACAATGCTTTACACCTGTAAATGCTCCCGAGAAGGTAGCGGAAACATTGAACGGTATCCTAGGCTTACCGGATGCAATATACTGTTGAGGAAGGTCGAAGACTATATCGACCGATAGGTTGTATTAGAATCAGCTGAGATTATGCAGCACGTTCGAATATTTTCTGTTAAAAATGATAAACTTAAAACTAAAGCAGCAACAATTGTGTTTCTCTCCCCAATGGAGTTCTTAGGTCGCTTATATATTCATATCTTTCGTTCTTTATCTTTATGTCCGGAATGATATCAGAAGTAGCAAATATAAATTCAAAAGGATGTATACCCACCTTTTTTTTTTTTTTTTATAGAGTATGCAAAAGCATTTGATAAAGTATCTTACAAAGATATGTTTGTGCTACTAGGTAGGCTTGTTTATTTTGGGGGGAGGATAATGGATTAAAACAGAACTTACACTGCGTACGGATATAAAATGAATTCAGTAAATCTACGAAAATAGAAAGAAACAAAGACAAGGATGTGTCTTCTCACCGGACTTATCCAACCTATCCAGTGAAGAGATTCTGAGAGAATTAGAAGTTCTGCATGGATTCATTATTGGCTATCACAACTTTAATAATATAAGATATGAAAATGAGACAGTGTTGATAGCATGCACGGAAAATAAACTACAAACACTTCTACAGAGCTTGGTAAAGGAAAGCGAGAAGAAAGGACTAACCATTAATTGTAAGAAGACAATGTATGGTCGTCAGTAAAAGGAACTGACCAAGATGCGAACTACGAAATCAAGCAATTACAAACATTTAAATATCTCGGAAGTTTTGTTTTTTAACAATGAACGGAAAATGCGACATCAAAATCCAAAAGGCACTGTAGAAAAATGCCTTCCAAAAGTACAGCAAAATATTAAGACACTGTGAAATTTCGTTAGAAACAAAGAAAAGAACACTGAACTGTTATGTAATATCGGTCCTCTTATATGACAGTGAATGCTTGACAATCTCCTCACAGATGAAAAAGAGACTTGAGGCAACAGAAATGTGGTTCTCCAGAAGGATGTTGAGAATAACATGGACTGAACACAACAATTTAGTTTTAAGGAAAACGGAAACGAAAAGCACACATACACTTAAACTCAGAAAGTTGAAATTTCTGGGACACTTAATGAGGAAAGAGAGCTTAGAGAATTTGACACACAAAGGACATATTGAAAGCAATAGGTGCAGAAAGAAATAGTGATTATCCTACCGAACTATCTTGTGTAAATGGATGGCAGAACAGGAATAAGATAGATGGTGAAAAGATATTTACATTTTAATATCAATATTGATGTTTTATTTACAGTGCTGGATTTACATATAGGCTTAGTAGGCTGAAATCTAGGAGGCCTCCTGCCAAATGGTATATTATTATTGACACTGTCACAGGCATTTCTTACACACGCTGTTATAACGTATTGTAGACTCTAAACAACCCTTTAGTAATTTTCCTTACATTCCATTTCAGAATAATTCTGTCTTAAGCCGATGATTTGATTATAGCATTGATTTCTTCAGAGACTTTTTAACATTTTAGTATTCATGCATTTTTTAATCACATATTGTATTTAACAATAATATCTTATCTCCTTTACTTCTACTTGTAAGAATGGGGGATTTGGAGGGGCCTCACAAATAGAATAGGCAAGGGCCCCCCTTTCTCTAAATCTAGCCCTGCTAATTTAGTATATGAGCCAGGGGGCCTTCAATGACGCAACAGCTAGATAGTCTCCCAAACCAATTGTCGAATGGAGAGTCAGACTAAGTCATTCTCTAGCAAACAAGCCTGTGTTAAGCTCATTTATTAAAACGACCCAGTATGCCTTACTCCCTTGCGATTCACAGTGTCCCCAACTCCATCTTCAATTTGAATTGTCACTATATAATTTTATCCACATAATATTTTTTTTTACTTATGAATATAACTAGAAATCTTCAACATTTCTTCCCTATCTAAAATTTCGCCCCATAGTTTTTAAAATTCCTCCCATGTGAGTCGAGTGTCTCCTCTTTGAGAATCTTTGATCTAGCATGTGTCACCAGTGAAATTTGATCAAAAGGTTTTCTGACACCAAACACGTTTTTAAAATGATTATGCCCATGATTTGGTTATCAGAGAAGTTTTTTTTTTTTTTTTGGCAAACAAGCCCGATCTTTTTTTTTTTTTTTTTTCAACTTGCAAATATTACTTAATCCTTTCCGCCTTTATATTAGAAGAAAAAGTTCAGTGGATGAGAAGTTTCTTTTGTTCATGAAGATATGTTGAAAAGAAAAAGTTTGTGAAGATTTCAAGATGTTTCCGACATTTCCGACTGATAAAAAGAATACATTTTATCATATTGTGAATTTCTTTTCTATACATTATCAATCCCAGAACCTAGGTGACCGCGCGCTCACAAATATTACTTTGTCGAGGTGGATGGAAGAAGCCGGCTACTGGAAGAAAAATAATATGTATAAAGAGTGATTTATTTGCTATTATCATGTATAAAGAGACCCATTATAAAAGCCTTGACGTGCGTGGGTACGACTTTATTTATGCGAGTGGGTAACAGTGTACATTAAGTTATCGTTTCAAGTCCGGTTATTTATGCAAGTCGATTGAGGAGTGTGTTTTACGAGCGGTAGTCATCAGCCTTATAAAACAGACATCTTGAAGTGACGTTTATATTGAAGCTATCTATGCGTGTCACAGTCTGAGAACCGAGGACAAACCTTCATGCAGGTCACTAGTTGATTTCTAGTAGCAAGACAAATGTTAACTCTTTGATGTTCATTTAGTTTTCCGTTTTGCATTTCACGATAAGGAAGAGCTGCGTGTTGTAACAGAGGAGCGGATATTGTGAGCTGGATAACAAGTACATAAACGTTGTGAGCATAGTAACGGATCTTGTGTGTTACGAACAATCTAACAAATGCTTGGGTAGTGTGAACAGAGTAAAGGTCTTTGGTGTTGTGAGTATTCTAGGAATTGAGTGGTATGAGCTGTATAACTAAGAGCTTGGATATATTAATGCCATATGGGATCTGTCGTGTTCATTAAGAAATATAGATAAAAATTAATTATACTGTCACAGTGTCATGTCCGTAAATAAATACAGATTGATTACAGTGTCAAAAATAATTATAATAAAATAATAATTAAAATTATCATTAATTCACTCATTCTAAACCAAGGAGAATCGATCACACTTTTTCCTCTACACACACACACACACAAGCGCACATGACATTCTTACAAGCAGTAAACACAAAAAGGCCATCAAAACATGTGTCAATGAAAATTTCGTCTCCTTTTCCTTTTTCAGGTCATAATAGAAACGTTTATCTTTTCACACTCAACAAAAGATCGAGATGATAAAACCCAAGACACTTCTTGTATTTTTACAAACTAAATTATCTGGACATTTATTACACTCATCTAAAAAAAAAAAAAAAAAAAAAAAAAAAAAACGTACGAGAAAAACTGTATACACTTTAGTTATTCTTTATTTTATAATTCTGTCGGATTTCGATCCCTATTTGATCTACATTTGGCCCCGAACTCACAATTTTACTCAGTAATACTGTCTCTAGTTTCTCTAACATCACGTACAAATAAGATAATAAATAATACTGTTTGTTTTTTTTCCCACATTTTGCTATTTCTGTTATTTTTTTGAGAGTATTTTTGTATATGTAAATGTAAGATAGTTTGTAATTATTTACTCAGAGTCAGTAATTAAGAAAGAAACAGAAATGGCAGTGAAAGGAGCTAAGATGAACATTAGGAGACAGAGGAGACAAAATGAACATTATGTTTCAGACTAGCTTCAGGATTGTCTCATTGAAGAATCCTCTAGAGAATTCAAGTGTTGATTCGTGAATTTGTTGATAATTTGTTGTGAGTTCCGTTCTTGGTGTTCTAGACTTATACTAAGTATACTTTTGCCTCAGAGAGGTTCAAATAATTTTAAGTCCAACACCTAGGATGCTCATCCCCAAACACCAGGCAGTAGCTCTTCTTCAGTAGGAGGCTGGGTTAATTGCCCGGCTTTTGAGGTGTCCCCAAAAAGGCGAATGGGGGCTTGAGCAATTTTTCCACGGTATCGTTGTTAAGCCTACTTTAAACTTCGATCTTGTGTCACATTTGGAAGTGACGTGGGCATGCTGAAAAATAAACGCTTCTTAGCCTTTTGGTTGAGATCAAAATGTAGTATCTGTTCTTATAAGCTTAATTCTTTCTATCCACTTCTATCTCCCAACTTTCATTTTCTCACAGAAACCAAGTAATATATTTCCCCTCTTTCAAAACGCGGAATGGTCCATTATTATATTATGGAGTATTTATAGGACATGACGGTCATGCTAACTAACGTATGAATAGACAAGCACAATAGGATAATGAATATTCATCCCAGACATTCTTAGGGCGTACAATATTCTGGATGTTGTGATGAGTGTGACAAAGACTTGGTGTTATGAAGCGGATAACAATGACTTGAGTTTCGTGAGCATTATGTCTGAGTATTGCTTTCCGAAAAATTGCAATTTCATTCAATTCCTGTCATCTGAAATAATTAAAAACTTTGTTCGAATGGATATTGAATTATATGTTTCTACAACCTGTGACATCACGAGTCGGATTTATTATACGAATAGGATTGATGGAACTAATACTGCAAACTTTGTTTCACTTAAGTCGACTACCATCATTTCCTCTATTTATCAAGAGAAAGTTCCATTCACTGCTTTTTCGTGAAACAGCCTCCCGTATGGATATTTTCCAGAACATTACAATCTTACCGTCTTCAAGTCAGTGCTCATTCGTTATCTATCCTCCTTATCCTCATAATCTTCATTTCTTACCGACTCCTATGTTATTCATATCACAAACCTCATTCATCATAACTATTTGAAACATAATTATCAGCCTTGAGTGCCTCTTGAACCTTTTACTTTGTGGACTTTAGTAAAAAAAAAAAACATATAAGGGATACAAGAAAAGACGAAAAACATGTATAGAAAGGAAGAAATTATCAATATGTCCTGTGTTCATCAATCATGCAAGCTCAACCTTCGATATGTCATCAGTGGGTACTACAAAAGTTTCGTAAACGTTGTATAAAAACAGTGCTGAATTAAAAAAATAAAATAAAAGTTTTACACGGTGTCACCACAGAGTTGGCAGTAAGGTAGGAGTTATTATTTCGGCAATTTACTTTTTCCCTACCTTTGCCACGTCAGCAGCCTATATACTTTTTAACATTTGATATCATCTATAGTCAATGTACTCCGTTTGGTGACTGTTAACTTTGTCCTTCGTTTGTATTTAAAGATTTTTAGTACATTTTAGGATATGCTTGCGACGAAATTCTCAACTGAAATACGTCTCAATATTCAAGTAAAATTTAGAGGTAAACATAAGATGAAATGTTTGGGACACATAATGAGGAAATGGGGCTTGCAGAATTTAACACTCACGAGATATACTGAAAGCAATGGAAACAAACGGAAATCGTGACAGCCAGGTTAAGAAGAGTCTCTGAATAGATGTCAGAACAATGACAAAAAGGGATTGTAAAGGATTAAAATTTATAGAGAGCAACTATAGACAGGAGTTGTGGAGAGTAAGGATCACTTAATCCTAAAAGATTATGGCATATAAAATAAGAAAAAAAAATAGTATAAAAAGAAAACACTATATAAATGATAGAATTCTCACTGAACAAAAAACCGCCATCATAATAAATAGTAGAACTGTGATATTTTCGTATTTATAGATACTTTCAAAGTTCAAAACTTGTCAGTTTCAATTCATTCTTCCCTATTAATTTGTCCTAATATTTTGGTTGGTTGAACTTGAAATTATTACCATTGCTTAACCCAGTTATTAAACTCACGACTTTTACATAAACAACAATTTATCCACTATGCCATTGGCATGTAGAAGTCTCCCTTATGATGTTCTTCTTTCGGAGAGTGAGTAAATTATAGCATTAGTGCTATTTTTCAAACGTCACATTCTTAAAGTTTGCTTTCTACCTAACATTTTAACGCCACTTTTTCCTCTCTATATGATCAGCCATACCCGTTTTCATAGTTTCACCATGTATTAAGGCTTTAATACTTTTCCTCTCTATATGATCAGCCATACCCATTTTCATAGTTTCACCACGGATTAAAGCTTTAATACTTTCCTCATAGTGAGTAGTTTTGCTTTTGAATTCATTGCTACGAGTGGGTAAAATATCAAGCAAAACAGATGATGGTCATATTTTGAAATCATTTTGAACGCCGTTGATGTAAATTTGAGAGAAATTGGCAACTTTTCTAATTCTGTCATACAACATGACATTGTACTTATACTGGTGGAAACCGATATTTGCTGAGTAACTGTTATTTCGGATGGCCTTCCTTATATTTTCATCTGTCTGTATGTGTCTTAGTTGTCAGTTCTGTTGACAACGGATATATATTCAGGC
Source organism: Acanthosepion lycidas (assembly GCA_963932145.1). Classification (NCBI taxonomy): domain Eukaryota; kingdom Metazoa; phylum Mollusca; class Cephalopoda; order Sepiida; family Sepiidae; genus Acanthosepion; species Acanthosepion lycidas. The sequence continues at coordinate 103,900,111 of OZ010576.1, read as the reverse complement.
TGGGCGGATGATGAGAATCTCATGTATTACCCGGGGAATCTTAGTTTACACCACACCTGCTTTATGGGAATCATTATTTATCCAAGAAAGGTTATCTTTTGTTTATTTTAGATGTACGGCCTTATCATATATGATCATCCAATTCCCGTTTGGTTCATTATATTCACTTACGCGCAAATACTCTTGGTAATGGTATGATCCACCTCTTCTTCCCACAACTATAGGTTAATTAGTAAGACTTGTATCACTAAACCATTATTACCTCGGAAAGAATTCTTCCAATATAAGAATATTTTCTGGTTCTAAATAACCCGCAAAGGGTACCGCCTGGTGATCGCCATTGCATGAAACTCTGACTAGGGGATTTATTATTATTAATATATTTAGGCTCTGGCGAATTTAGCATTGAATCCTGAGTTTATTTTGTTTTTTAAGCTTTTAGTACTTTTTAAGCTTTACCTATTAAGTTTACTGTATCTATCTATCTATCTATCTATCTATCTCTCTCTCTCTCTATATATATATATATATATATATATATATATATATATATATATGGTATATCGAAAATACTTTTAAAAGCTTTGGGGGTAGATTCTTCACACCAAAACAAGAACAAAAGTCCATATAAACATATCTTCACAAATCCTTTGGTTTTGAGTTATTAAGTTTTAGCGAAGTTTACGGTAGATGGCACTGTGTCGCCATATAGACTAAGTTACAGTTGTCTTTCGTGTACATTTGTGGCTAGTCTGTTTTCAACGTTTAACGAGTGTAGTAAGGTGTTAACTGAGAAGTGTTCCGTTTAACAATGGTACGATATTCATATCGAAAGCAGGCAAAATATGATTTTTACATACGGCTATGCGAAGGGTAATGGACGTGAGGATTGTACATTTAACAGCATCTAACGTAAACGTAATAACTCAAAAACAAAGAATGTGCGGGTATATGTTTATATGGTCTTTGTTTTGTTGTGAGTAACCCTCTCCCAAAGATTATAGAAGTATTTTATACACCCTATATATATATATATATATATATATATATATATATAGTTTTAAAGTATGCTATATTTATGGGTTGAAGTGCTCAATAGCAAGGATATTGCGTGTATGTAAATATAAAAAGGGAGACTGAAGTCAACGCCCCAGATGTGTCGGTCTGTTTCATGCTAAACGAAATCAACATGGACTGACAATTGTGATTAGAATCTAACACGCTGTTACCTCTGTGTATTGAATTCAATGTCCATATATATATATATATATATATATATATATATATCATTTATGATATTAAAATAAAAACATGTGTAACGATTTTTAGCATGTTTTTGTTTTAATATCCTAAAATAAATAATATTTAACTCTACTCTGTATTGAGCCCTCTTTTTTTATTAAATGTTAATGTTATACTCATTTTCTCTCATTTTACCTATATATATATATATATATATATATATACATATATATATATATATATATATATATATATATATAAGCACTGAAATTTGTATTCTAATCCACTCAATAATTTCAGTGTTTGTATATCAATGCTTGAATTAGCTTTTGTCACCTCTTCGTCACCAAAGCCCGTTGGTACGTCGCTTGCGCCGTATCTTAACTGTCTGGGTTCGATTTTCGGTAGTGTATGTACACTGCTGATGAGTCCCAAACAGGACGAAACGGACGTCCAGTGCTTTCTGTTGAAGATTCTTCTAGACTCGATGAATTAATTATATATATATATATATATATATATATATATATATATATATATATATATATATATATATATATATGCATGCGTATAGAGAATATGTTTGACCTACATTTTAAGAGTATCTGGCAGTAAATAATTTTGGCTAAATCTCTTTACATTGTCTTACTGTTCTTTGGAAGTTGTTGGTGCTTTAATAATATTTATCTTCGTAAAGAAATTTTAATCGCATGATGCACGCCTTCTCAATTCTTGTGATTTTTCATTAGCGCTGTTTACACATTCATTTCTAAAACGTGGTCTCCGGTCATTCTGTGAGCCAAAAGTGCTTCTAGACAATCACTCGTCCAAGCAATATAAGTTTCTATCATTGACCTTTCGAAGAGCATCAGGTTACATCGACACTTGGAATGCCCCGAGAGTTCACTCTTATTGACTTTTCTCTTAGTTAAATCATTGGCAAAGAGACGAACCAAATTTCCCCGTTGCCAGACGCACAAACTACCACTGATCAACACTTCGCATCAATACAGACAGACAACAACGCCTAACCATTAGCAGACTGACAGAAGGATTGGGAGGTGCGACCACCCTTTGTCGCATGTTTTGGAGACGGAATTTAGGAGAATTAGTACAAAAAATATGCATCCAAAATTAGCTGTACCATTTTTCTCCATTCATCCCACTACTGCCATTTATAATTAATGTTGTTATGTTGTCTTTGTTCACAATAGCCGAGAATTAGGAAGGTCGTAGTTGGAAAATATCAAAAGAATAGAAAGCTATGTAAGGAAGAGTTTAATTTAAAAGAAGTTGAGGTTTAATACTCATACTTGGAACGAAAAACAGCTACTCAGATCCTACTCTAATATGGCTACTTATCATATTTATAAATAGGAGCAGTCCATTGTCACAGTAGTAGGGACGAGCAGGAAATACGCTCATATTCTACAATACTTATATTTACTTTATGGTTAAGTAATACACTGGACATTTACTTTGAGTGTTGCACTCTGAGTTAGTCGCTTAAAAGATTGTTTTTCATAGTGGCTATATAGTTATTGTAATAAAATTTACTCATAAACTTATTTATCTTTATATTATTATTTTTCCTAATTATTTTGAAATATATTTTCCATCTTTTTGTTTTGTTGTTGTCTTCGTTTTGTTTGCAATCAAAACAAAATAAATGGCAGATGCGTTCTCCAACCTTGAAGGTGTTGTCTAAAGTTCTGGTATGAGATATTAATATTCAATTAATTATTCAGGCGAGTACATATAACTTTGTCGCTTAGGATCACAACCTTCTAACCGATATTTTTCCCGGACTTCGTATTATTGTCTGAGGTTCTGAAATAATGTATATTTAATATACCATGAAATATTCGAACAAATATCATCATATCTATACAGAATTCTTTCGATGAATATTGCATTCTGTAATTTTCAATCACATTTTCTCAAAGCAATTTCGAATAAACGGCGAATCTTCAACGTTCGGGTCGATGAATTCGTCTAACGGAATTGGTAACAGAAATTTGGCTGGAAGGAAAAATTGGTCGAGTTTCAAAGATTACAGGATGCAGCATCTGCCTGAACGCATCGTTATTGTCTGAGTGCTGCAAATTTCTGGAAAAAAAAAGTATGTGAGATGTTTCTTGAAGTATCAGCGAAAGGACTTTATTCTAAACCTATTTACCGGCAAAGAAAGTGTTAACATAGAGAAGATTAAGTAAGGGTGGTGTGTATAATAGAATCTTTCTGTAATGTGATTGTCTCAGATGATAGAATAAAACATATCCTAGTAAACTAAAAAAGAAAAGATTCACTCTTCATCAGAAAAAAACAAAACAATATCGAGAGGATACTTCTTCTTTCATGCGAACTGTCCCTTCAGTCCATCGATGATCATGATTCTCCACAACTTCCTATAATTTGTAACTCTAATTAATATTTGTTTTATGACTATCAATCCTACTCCCGGTTCCGCTATCTATTTACAAAAGTTTGTTAGGTCAGTCACTCGCTGTTCCCTTTTTCTCCCTTGCCTTCTAGTCCTGGGTATGACGATAAACTATATCCGGCAGCAAGACCTCTGATCGGAAGATTGGAGGTTTTGAGGAGTGTGGAATCACCTCTTATATGCTGTTGTTCTTATGTCAACTCTGATCCGGGGTAGTAGCATCTGTTAGTCTCCCAGCTATAGGCAAATGGTGAACCCCCAAACAAAAACAAAACACTATGAAAGTATAAAAATACATATTTATTTTAAAAATACCAGCAATACATTTTTATATAAAAAATTATCAACAATACATTTTTATAGTAAAATGGCTAACAATACATTTTTAAAGCAAAATGACCAACAAGACAATTTATCATAGAACTACCAAGAATACATTTTATCTGTAGTTAGAGGCATATAATTGCTTTCAAAATGTATTCAGCTAAAGCTGTAAAATTGTGTTCAAAATATTTAAATTTCGGCATTAAATAACCCATAGATGTTGATATACTGCTAAACAAAATCAACCAAACTCTCTTGATTTCAATTGTGCCGAGAGTGTTAAATTCTCCAAACCCTATTTCCCCATTAAGTGTTCCTGAAATTTCAACTTCTGAATCTAAGTGCAAATGTCATTTTTGTTTCTATTTTCCTTAAAACCTTGTTGCTCATATGCTCCGTCCATGGTATTCTCAGCATCCTTTTTTAAAATTACATCTCTGTTTCTTGCAATCACCTCTTCATCTGCGAGGAAATTGTCGAACATTCATTACCATATAGGAGAATTGATATTACATAGTGGTTCCACAGTCTTTCTTTCTCACGTACTACCATACAGCAATTCCATCTCTTTCATACTTAACTATCATAGATAAGATTGCTGATTTAAAACTTTTACCTGGACTTTAGGATAGCGTTCTGGAACATCGGTATATAACTCAAGGCATGACTAAACACGAGAACACACTGAAACAACTCACTCATAGTGGCACATAAGAGGCAAAAATATGGGTCAGTCAACTACATTATTGACGGCTTTTTGCATTCCGATTTGATGAAAAACCAAATTTCTTGAAACAAGATATTTAAATTTCTGAATTCTTCAGTCAGTTTTGTTTAGAATATTTTATGATGTTTAAGAATAGTGCGACCAATAAGCGGGCAGTACTAAAATAGAACAAAACGAGATATTCTCAGATATGAACAGAGGAACGATAACAATCTATGATCATGTATTAAATAAAGTTTTCAGATAAAAAAATCCCTGAAGATTACCAAGGTCGAGAGACACCTGAAGAAGGCCGGAGGGAATAACTATCGAAACATTATGATAATAGCAACAAGTAACAATATCCCGAACGTAAATAGTGGTTTATTATTGTTAAAGTTTTAACAAATGTAAGACTGAATTACAAGTATAGTCATTATTTCAAAGTCACTATTATGGCGGCATAGATAATGATGATCGTGTCTGGTACAGGTGGGCATTCTGTGTTAGATTATAGATTCATTTGTTAATGATATCACAAAGCATCTAGATCCAAGAATGAAAGAAGAATTATTTCTCTCTTCTCTTTCAAACTTCTTGAATATAACTCGCTATAAAATAAAAAGGAAGGAAATTAGAGTCGAGTTGAAATACGTTTGATATATTTTCTTGTTAAAAAAAAAAACAGATCGAGTTTGTTTTCAGCTCGACAATAATGTGAACAAAGTGACAGCTTTGCGGGATTCCGATTCATTTCCCAACAAATTCAATACGGGGAATTAAAAAAAAAAACAAAACAATTTTTCACAACCTTACAAGGATTCCTGCTAAGCACGTTTTACAAAGGGTTCATCAGAGTATGGCACAAAATCTGATTTCAGAATGCCAATACATTTATTTAGGTTTATTTTGCAATGCGAAGAAAAACAAATCATTGTAGTAAAATACGAAGAAGCTATTTCTCAATTCAAAACGAAGAAGGATGAAAGATAATTGAATAAAATTATAAATAAACAAATATTTAATTCCTTCCAGTGTTAATTTCATAATTAATTTTGTCTTATGAGTTAAATAAAACTTCAGTTAACATAGTTTAAATTTTCTAATTTTTTGGCTTCGATACTAAGCAAAAGTTAATTGAACACTTTCTGGAAGCATACATTTTACATGACCTAATGTGTTAATAGCTTTTGTTCATAAGGCAATTTGAAGAAAGAAAAGATGAAATAAACTCCTAAATACTCTTGTTAGCAATTAGTATTCTGCTGCTGAACAAATTTGAGAGACTATGTTATCAATGTTTAGATGTATCGATGATGATGTGTTATATAGGAATAAAGTGTAGCTGCAAACACTGGAGTTTGAACGCAGATCCCCAGAGATCAAACACAGGCGATCCCATTTTGAATAAGTAGAATATGTGATGGTAAAAGAAAAAGTATATATGTGGGAATTATCGTGGTGTTTAAGTGATCACTATGCCGTGGTTACTTTTCGAGCGAGTATTATCGAGCAAGTACTATTAGTGCGAGTGCTATTCGAAGGCGTCTGACACCAGTATTTTTCAACGGCGTTACTATAGTTGTATCTGCTGTTACAAAGTCTCTACTACAACGAACATTACGAAATTGGCAACGAGTATACGTTGACATTACTAAAGTGGCAACGAGTGTTCGTTGACATCTCAAAAATATGAATATATATATATATATATATATATATATATATATATATATATATATATTAACAAAATGCAAGTAAGTATTGTTTAATTTCTGTCTGAATTTCTTGAATGTGGAATTAACATTAGGCCTAATATCCTTATCTTCGTTCTTATTATCAGAAAGTCTTTGCACAACCGCCGAAATGTTGTAGCAATAATAAAGATAAGGACATTAGTACAAATGCACGACACATGGCTTAAACATTCTAATGTTAGTCATGTTGCCGATATTCAGACATTACATTTTTCTATTGTTCAATCCCTTACACAAATCATGTATTTCCCTAACGATTTCTCTAGGATACTAGTACAATAGACTTCTCTACTGGATTTATTTCTCATCTCCTCGCCACGCCCTTTCCAACTTATGCAACACTGTCCTCTTGGAAATTAGAATCACTTTCTAGTATCCATTGATGTTTCGTTTCAATCATCTGTTAACCAGGAACCTCCTATTCATAATACCTCATTCTGTTATCAGCATGTTGATTGGGACATGCTCTATGATTTCCAGACGCCCCCTGGAGGGACATTTTTAACCTTCAAATCGAGAATTTCGCCACTGAGGTTTCCTCTTGGGTCAAAGCCGATATTGATGCTTTCTTTCCTTCTCGAAAATACCATATGAAACCTTAACGTTCTGTATGGTTCACACCCGCATGCCCCGCCACAATAGCCCACAGGAACTACTATTTTCGGCTATACCAGCTCAACAACTCGTCACAACAGACGCCTATTCATTGCTGCTTGTAATAAAGGTAAATAAGTTCTTGAAGCAGCTAGGGCTCTGTTTGCTGAGAGAATGAGACACTGTATTGCATCTAGAAAACTTGCTAGTGTATTAAATAAAAGTAAATTCTCAATTCCTCCTCTCTTCAATCAATCTACTGATAAAACTGAATGTTTCGTCCGAAAATTCTCCTTAAACTCTTCCCTTGATTCATCTGGAGTATTCCTGCCTAACTTCCCATCTAGAACTGAGTCTCTGTTGAGTGATATGCATATAACCCCTTCTATGTTTTCTGCTATCATCTTTAATCTGTATTCTCACAAGGCATGTGGACCTGATGGTATCCCTGTAATAGTCATTAAGAAGGGTACTCTTGAATTGGCTCCTGTTCTCTTTAAACTAATAAGTGTCTCGCCGTTTTTTTTTGTTTTTTTTTTTGTTTTTTTGCTTTCCTGCCAGGTGGAAGTCCTCATCTATTGTTCCAGTTTTTAAGAACTTTGGTAAACCGTTCAACACTTTCAACTATCGACTTATCAGCCTTTTACCACTTTTAGGAAAGCTCTTAGAGGTCCTAATCAATGTAAGACTGGTGAAACATCTTACATAGCAGGGTTTTCAGACAAGCAACATAAATTTTGTTTCTCCAGGTCATCTGCGGATGTACTGATGATAATTGAAGAAAAAGTCTATCAAACTCTTGATAAGAATGGTAAAGCCCGGTCTGTAATCTTGGACATCTCGAAAGCTTTTGATAAGGTCTGGTATACAGGACTTCTCCACAGTCTGAAAAGTTACGGTGTCTCTGGACAAATTTTGGAACTAATCCAAACTTTTCTATCAAATGGTGAAATGAAAGTAATCCTGAACGGCTATTCTTCCAGTTCTCTTCGTACTAATGTAGATATCCCCCCAGGACTCTATCCTTGGTCCTACTTTGTTTTTGATTTTCATTAATGACCTTCTCGATAGCATCATCTCTCAATTTGGTATCCACGCTTGATGGGACAACCATTTCTTTCTGTCTCGATAGTAAGTCTGATCAGTTTGATAAGGTCAAAACCGCAACGGATACCCAAAACGAATTTCAGTCTGTTGTTAACTGGGAAAAAGTATGTATAGCTGGCCACTCGTATTCGAGGATACCTGTCTACTAGGGCGGATAGCCAATCCCTATTGCAGACGCTTGCACACAGCGCCAACGTGTGGTTTATACTGCAACTATGCTAAGCAGACATTAGTTACAGTTTCTGGGAAACAGCGTGTTATCAAGCGTGATCAAGAATTTGAACACGGCCACGATGACTTGTGACTTCATTCTAAGGGTTCCGTCTACCCAGTTTCACTCACAAAGCTTGGGTCAACCCATGGTATGGTTTCCAGGCACTTTCTAAAGGATCGATAACATCAGGAAGTCTCCTTCCTGACAAATCGACCATGGTGAGATTTGAACCCGGGTCTTATGGTTAGAATGCGAACGTTCTAATCACTCATTTTATTGAATGACTTGTTAATTTTAACACCTCTAAACCTAAACTGCTCTCTATTAATCATCTGAGAGGATCCTCACTGCCTTCCATCAGCATGGCTGATGTTGACCTCCAAGAGAGTGACTCGTTGTGCCTTCATGGGCTGATGTTCTCGGCTGATATGAAATGGAAAGACTACATTGAATTCATTGTTAGGTCAGATGCTAGGAAAGTTGGTTTACTGTGTCGTGCTAGATATTTTCTCCCTAGAGTCTATCTTTAATATCTATATGTTTACTATTCATCCATGCTAAGAATATTGCTACTACATATGGCCCTGTGCTCCTGCTATTTACCTAGAGCTCCTTGATAAAACCCAAAGAAAAGTCAGCAATATTATTGGCCCTAATTTGGCGTCTCGGCTTCAGTCACTTTCCCACCGCGCTAAGGTTGCTTCCCTTTGCCTTATCTACAAATAGTTTCATTATAATTGTTCGGATGAGCTCTTCGCTATGGTGCCTTGACTCTTTGAATTTAGGCACAGCACGAGACTGGCGACACAATGAATCTGGCTAGATGTAGCCACAGAGTCTATACTAACATTTTTCTCGCACTTCTCACTTGTAGAACTCTTTGCTGGTTCCATTCTTTTCCTCCAACTTTAATCTGGAAAAATTAAATGCAATATTAGTCGCTATTTGCAGTCCTCCTGATTACTCTTCCTTTATTCTCGCTCCCTAGCAATTGTTCCTTTTTCTAACTCTTCCACACTTGGTAACCCCTTGTGTCGTTGTGGTTTTACTGACTTGGTTAGGGTGCATTCGATTATAAAGAATTGTAAATAATGTAAACAATTCTCGTTTACTAATCAAACATGGATTACCAATTAATTTATTTGTTTCAGAAATACCTTCATCCATTATTCTTAAATTTCTTTCTTCAAAATAATTGTAGCACATTTTCATTATGTTATATATACAGAGTCGATCAAAAAATTATTCTCCCGATTTTGCTTTAATTACAACAGAGTAGAAACAAAAAAATCATACCGAAATCAGTTTCAGAATTCCAAAATAAACGAGGGTTAATTATAAAGTAAAAGTAATTTTATAATTACTCGATAAAAAAACAAGGAGGCGCTGAGACGCGCATTTGATGATAGTAACTATTTGCGTGTAGCATTGCATTATTCAATCAAGTGGCAGGTAGCAACGTATGAACGCTACACTCAGCGATTGTGCCATCGAGCAACAACATGCCGCTGTACGCATTCTGAAATGCATCGCCGGATTCTGACGCCGTATGAATCACGCACTATGAATCAACGAAAGATATATGGGTGAGTAGAACTCTTTAAAGCGGGAAGAACAAGTGTAACAAAAGAACGTTGGTCTATCAACATTACGCAAATCAAAGAAGACGATCGAAACATTTTAGTACAAGTGGCGGCACTCTTAGGCATCACCTATGGATCTGCACAATCCATATTGCATGATACTTCGATGTAATGTAAAGTTTGTGCACGTTTGGGTGTGCCCATACAAGCAAGCGGTATATACCTGGCTTCCTGGGCAACCAAAAAGCTTCTTTTTGGAATTGACAAAAAAACTTGTTTAAAACGATACCAGAAGTATATCACCGTGTCCGGAAGAGGGGCTATGTAAAAAAGTGACATATGCATTTGTTCTTCGTCAGTGAGAATAAACGTGTTAAATGAAAATTGCCTTTACTTTTGGTTTACACTCGTATGTAGCAGAGTAACACTGTGTTGACAGCAAACTCATAAGAAAAAACGGAAGAACTAGATAAGTTAGCGAAGGAAAGCGGGAACAAAGGACTAAGAATTAAATGTAAGACAGAATATATATTGTCAGGAAGAGGGATAACCAAGGTGTGAGCTACGAACTGGGGATAGTAGAATCAAGCTGGTACAGAAATTTAACTATATGCCTTTAATATGCAGTGTTCTTTCAGGACACGGACGATCGTGTATCTCCATAACTTCTTATCCTTAGTAGCTTCACCAACTGAATTGTTATCAACCGTCACTGTCATCTGCCTCAGCCATCTAATGACACAACACGCTAGGTACCTAACTTGCTGTCTTCATCTGCACCTCTTGCCTTCAATATGTCCTGTAAGTTTTAAACTTTCCAGGCCTTTGTTCCTCATTACGTATCACTATAATTTCAACGTTCTCTTTCTGATTGTAAGTATACGTTTCGTTGTAGTCTTTACTTCTCTTAAAACGTCCTCGTTGCTCGCATGCTATGTCCATTATATGCTCAGAATTCGTCAGTAGAAAATTGCTATCGCTTCAAGTTTCTTTATCTGTGAAGAGATTGTTCAGCATTCAATTTCATATAAGAGATTATATATTACATAGAAGTTCAACGCTCTTTTCTTTGTTTCCAGCGAAAATTTCCTATTACTTAATTCTTTGTGTAGTTTCTGGAAGGCAGCTATCGTTATTCAAATGCATCTTCGAAAGTCTCTACCACATTTTCTGTTGTCTGCTACTACAGTGAGACAGTGTAAGTTAAATTTCTGCATCTGCTTAATCTTGACGTCCCCAATACGTAGATATTGTGCTGTCTCTTTTCCTGACAACTATTCATTCGTTTTACAATTAATCGTTCTATTTTCGTACTTTCTTTTATTGTCTTGGATTCCTTTCATCATCACAGAGCAGACCTTGAGTTTTCTCTACGAGACGGTTCTACTTTCAGTGAAGATATTTGATTTGAACGTCTGTTGGGAGTGAAGTTGACACCTGACTTCAAGTGGAACTCGTATATAAGATCCATCTTTAAATATGCTAAAAAGATGGTCGTCTCTATGTACATACCTGACTCCTCTTGCCATTTTCTATCTTTAAAAGAACCATATCAGAAACGGTAAATTGCTGCCACATCTGCGCCAGAGATGACCAATCCTCACTTTCTACTCCTGATTGAATTCTGAAGCATTTATTAATGATGAATTGTTTACTGCAACCAATCCTTTCAACTCCTTAATGGATGTTGCCCACCTCTCTCTTCTCTATCGCTATTTTCAAGGCGAATATTCAGACAAACTACACCACCCCCTGTACAGTGAGCCGATTCATTCTTATTCCCTTCATATTGCAGTGGTAAGAAGCAATTTCTACTCAGACAGCTTCTTCTTCAGAACTATTCCAATGTAGAATGAACTTTTAAGAGAATGCTTCCCTGATAATAACAATCTTAACCACTCCAAGTTGAGAATCACCCATTATCTATCCTACATATCACTGTAACCCTTGTAACCTCCCTTTAAACCCTTATAAAATGCTCATTTAGTAACTCTCTATATTCAGTGGCACTTGGACCTTGTACTGGGTAAATAATAGGGAACAAAAATACTAACTCCTCCTGTCACCAATGAAGTGTCATTTGTATATCTTATGATGATTTCCTCGCTCAATACTTTCTAGTAGATCATTTTTTTTAATCATTTGTTGCCAGACAATGAGATAATGCTAGTAAGATGCAATGGATTACTGGGAGTGAAAGAGAATGAGAAGATTTTAGAAGGACCTGTAAACCTAATCTTCTTTTGTTAAGCGTCATGATATATATATAAAGAGAAAAGGAAAAGTTATCTTAGCTGAGACCTTTCAATCTCTGAGAGTATTTATCATAGGATGAAATATGTTGTAAGTTCTTTTTTTGTTTTTATTCATATTGTCCTTTTACACATATACTTTATGTGAAATTTTAAACACACACACACACACGTTTGTGTTTGTGTGTTCTTTAGACTTGGTCAATCAGTTTGCAAGTTAGAATTGCGAAACTAACAGAACAAGTTATCCTGAAGAAACTTAGACACATGAAACTACCATTCACTAAATAGAGTTGATACATTCTATATCTGCCTATCTATCTATAGATATATCTTCATATATTATATATTTGGGCAGCAATTTTATAAGTTTTTTTTCTCGATTTTTTTCAATGTTCATATAGTTTTTCTTTTATGAGGATTAAAGAATGTAGAAACACTCTTTCGGGATTATTGTTTCAAGCACTTTTGTCCAATTCACTAGCCATTTTCAAGGAGTCTGTTTTTAGCATATTTTTATGGGTTTACATTTTAAGTTATATTGTGTAGAAGTCGCAGTAACTCTAAGCCAGGCTAGATGGAAGTACAAATTGTAATTCATTGATGTAATTCAAAATTGGATGGGGAGGGCAACATGTTTTTGCCTGTTTTTATTGAAGGTTAAATTGAGGCTTATTTAAACTGCTTTATATAAAGTGCTTAAAGATATATATATATATATATATATATATATATAAAGATATTTCTGTAGGTACAAAATTAATGATCAAAATAAAAGTGTAAAACTTAATATTACTAGACATATTAAAAATGGGCGAAGCAACCAGTTTCGCTCCCACTCTTCAGGCTTCCACAGGAGATTTAATTTAAAATTAAACACAGTAAAATGTACAATAAAAGGAAGTTGTGGGAGGAGAAAAAAATAATAGCAAAAGGAACTAGAGGCAAATAACAGCGTGCCCCAACAAACACTCACATTGTTTACACAAAGAAGGCTTATATATTTATATGTATTATATATATATATATATATATATATATATATATATATATATATATATAGTATTTTTATATAATTTGTGTCTAACATTTTCATAAGATAATTTTGTCATTCTGTTTTTATTGCCTCAAAATATTTTCACACAACTCTTGCAGAATTCTGATTTTTAAAGTCCTGATTTAGATTTAGATACTTTCTTCTACAAGGATAGATCAATGTTTCCATAACCTGATACGTAATGGAATTTTGGCTTGAAATATTTGCTTGATAATGTTTGATCTATTCCTAATACTGACTGAATTAAGTGCACTGAAAAGCCAGGTGATTATGTTGGAAAAGTGTTATTTGTCATGTCAAAAATGCATTTTTATCATTAGGCTGCCAACTTGCTGATGTATCTTGAATTCTTTTGTTATGGAATGATTCATCGTGGTATATTATGTTCAGCTTTCTTGTTCATTATGCGTTGCGTATCTCTTAAATTATATAAACAGAATAATCCTTTCCAAGGCATAATTAATGAGTTTCTTCTTTTGCACACAGGAAATTAAATATTTATTAAAGTTGATTAATGAAGATTTTATTTTTTTTTAATACAGTGCGTTCCAAAATAGAATGAAAATCAATAAAATTATAATAACTAACAGACCCAGAGAATTTTGATATAATATACGATATTTGTTTATGCAGAATGTTAACAAATTTAACATCATATAATAAATCTTCATTTACATGCAAAATATTATTAAGAACGTTCCATATTATATGCAAATATATCAAATGCAACAATTTAAATTGATAAGTGGATAACAATAAATAAATAAATATAAAAATAACAAAACTGTCCGAAACAATAATTTATTGAAAGTTTTCTATAACTTTTGTTTTCATTTTTCTCACTATAATTCAAATGATAATACAAAGAAGAAAAGCAATAATATTTGATGATAAAATTTGCATGTTTTCCAATGATTTAAAATCACCTACCTTATAAGGAAACATTCCTATCTCTATCTATAAAAGACAGGATACGTGTGTGTGTGTGTGTGTGTGTGTGTGTGTGTACCAAATGCACGGCTGCAATTTTTGATGGATTTGCACCAAAAATTTACATGCACATGCTCCAAGTTAGCTGGAAGGCCAAGACTGACTTTGCATTTCCCAACTCCCATCGATAGTGGAAATAATCAATTTTTTCATGCTTCTACAGCAGTTTTCATGTAATTTGTGGCCATTTTCTACTGTCCAGAGTGAGAGCCAACAGCTGACTGACACGAATGTTAACTAGCATGCAAAAAAAATCAATAGCCGCATTCGTCACAAGTGGGAAAAATTTAAATCTGCATGCCACTTTACTCCAATTGGCTTATTCACTTGCTTAAACTCAACGTTGATCCTGATTCCACAGAATTGGGTTGAGTGTGAAAAAGCATTTGTTGTTAACATTCTTTTTTCATTCGGTTTTTCCAGTTATGAGTCCTTTTTTAAATCTGATCGCTTTGTGTTCATTTTGTTTAGTTCTTTTTTCGTAACAGATTTAATGTTTAGTATAGAGCTTAGAAAAAATTCACAGTGTGAGATAGGCAAGAAGTAAGGCATGTAGCAACATCAGCATGGCAAAGGGCACACCTTTAAAGGCAAGGAAGGGCAAAAATATTTTAAGTCAAGTGATAGCGATTGCTATATGAGTCGTATGATTTTTGAATCAAGCACGGGCAACGCCGGGCCATGCTGCTAGTCTTAATCTAAATATGACAATTACTATTATCACTGACCAGTGAAGTTGGAGTATTTATTTTCATGCAACAGTTGTAAAAGATAAATACTTTCTTTTATGTACCAAGTTCTTTCCAGGCATATACAATCATGACTCACCATAATTTCCCTTTTTGTTGCACTAAGTCATTTTAACTCTTTACCAACCTCTTTTGTCCCTGATATGTCATTGCTCATCTCACCAAATAGCAATCTTAACCTCTGCTTCTTCTTATTTTTTGTCTGTAATATGTTCTGTGAGTACTTATCTTGAAGAAAGTTGTTAGAAAATGACTGACTAATAAAGTGACCTACATTTTCTAAAAGTGAAATTTACCAAAAATCTTTTGAATATTACAAAAGGCTGTGGGTTATCACATTTGATTTTGGTAAAAGAAATGACATTAGGATGGGGGGCACTCTTTAAGCCTCTAAAAAGTGTGAATTTCTCTTCCTAGTCTCTTTTACGGCTTTTCAACTTTGGTTTTAATCACACATTGGTAAAGTGTCCCTGATTGGGGCACATTCATTCTCATGGTTTTCTCTCTTTACTTTTGTACTCTTTCTCTCTCACACAAACACATTCTTATTATAGCTTTATATATTTTCATACTTTTTCCTTTCACCACAAATTGATGTTCTCTTCTATATTCATTGTCATTTGTAACAAGTGAAATTACATGCGAGTGGCAGTTTTTAGTCAAGAACGACCATTAAAATACAATATAAATATATCATCATGGAATAAAAGAAATTACATAAATTACAGGAAAAATCTAATCATCTAGTCATTGTAAATTACTGAAGGTGATTTCATAGTGTCTGATTAAGCATGCGCAATAATTCCCCTCTGATTAGTTACCAAGTGTGCGTAACCACTTCCCAAGATATTTAAAATGGTTGGATATGTTTTGGAAAGAACTCACATACATACATATATATATATATATATATATATATATATATATATGTATGTATGTATGTATGTATGTATGTATGTATGTGTGTGTATGTGTGTGTGTGTTGAATAATACTTTAGCATACTATTATTTTTAGGGCAAATGGCATCTCTTCTCAAACTCCCTGAGGTTGACCTTTGGGGTCAGATGGAAGAAAAAACAAGTCAATTTTCATTGGCTGAACAATTGTGAGAATGATAGAGAGGTTTTTTAATATGTTGTTTTTGAACTGTCAAGAAATGTATACATGTTTGCTTTCATGTCTGAAATGGCTCCCAAGTGGAGAGAGCAACCCCACTGGATAATTAAAAGATGTATATGTTGATGCTAATAAAATAGTTAAGTTAAAGTTTCCTGTTTTGAAGTTCTTTTATATCTGGCTTTCAAAACAACTAGCAATCTCTGCCTGCAAGAGAAGAATGTGACTTTATTATCAAATGGAGACCATGGACTAAAAATTCTCCAGCACGAAGGGCCATACAATATATATATATATATATATATATATATATATATATGGAGAGAGAGAGAGAGATGTACAGGGTGTATCAAAAATAATTTTACAAATTTTGGGGGTGGGTTCCTCATAACAAAACAAGAACAAAAGTTCATATAAACTTATGTCTGTAAATTCTTCCTTTTCACTTATTTTACTTAGTTAAGTTTATGGTTGATGCTGTTAAATGTACAATCCAAGACACAATCCAAAGACACTTGTACAAATGTCGATATAAACATATTTTCAAAACTCAGTCATTGTATCTCAACACAGCAACTAATAACAAATGTGCAAAATGCCTTCTGCTTGCTGCCACACATTGCTAAGATCATTGACTAGTGGACCCTTTCAAATGCTCCAATGCACAGGTCCTAGTGACATGCTGTATGAAGTATCTCTGCATTATTAATGTCTGCTGCATCAACCAATTGTTTTAGGTGGCCCCACAAATAAAAATCCAAATGTATAGATGTGTTATATATATATATATATATATATGTATATATCTGCGTGTGTGAGTGTGTGTATACATGTATATATACATAAACACACACATATATATATATATATATATATATATATATATATATATATATGTGTGTGTGTGTGTGTATATATATATGTTTTAGTTTTTGAGATATTAAGTTTAAAATTTACCCTAGATTTACATGTACAATCCAAAATACTCTTACAAAATTTTGGGCAGGTTTCTAACACCAAGAGAAAATTAAAATGTACATATAAAAATATGTCTAAAAGACCATCATTTACCTCAACACAGCAACTCATATGTTCATTATGTTGTTGCTTCTAAACAAGCATGAACCTTTCAGATCATTGACTGGTGGACCCTTTCAAATACTCCGACATGATGCTGAATGGTTTCCCAGGAAACCCCATAACACATTGATGAATCATTTCTGCATTATTAATACCTACTGCATAAACCAATTGTTTTAGGTAGTTTGACATTTAAAACAGTTAAAATTCCAATGGATTGAAGTTAGAGGAATATACAGGACATAGAACAGGTCCTCACCTACCTATCCATCTTTCATGGTAGATGTCAGCCAATGCATCACTTAAATGTGACTAAAATGTGCTGGAGTCCCATCATGTATTAACCTCATGCATTTTTGTATTAGCAGGTGTACATCCTCTAGCAGATCTGGAAGTGTGTTCAAAATAATGACCCTGGTCTTGTAAGACATGCTGGGAGAACATATAGACCTACCAGACAGTCACCTACAATTCCAGCCTATAAATTAATCATAAACTGATGCTGGTCTAGGATGTCATGTACCATTGGATTCTAATCCACCTAAAAATGTTGGCTGTGTAAATTTTACCTCATCTGTAAACAAGACCGTAGAGACAAACAATGGATCAGCAATTTGTGCAATGAACCATCAACAAATGTTCTCCCATGGCGAGTGATTAGGAGGTGAAAGACCCTGCACATATTGCAAATGATAGGGATACAGGAGCTGCTTGTGAAGTACCTTGTTTGTGGTACTATGAGATGTACACACTAGGGCCACGTGATGTGGGCTGGTACCTGGATCATCATCGACCCCTGTTGAATATGTTCTTCGGGGTCAGGCATACAAGCGGATATTAGTTTCAAAGCAGCAAAGGCTGGATAACTTAGCTGCCTTTGGTCTGGAAATGCAATATGGTACAGCCTCATGTCCATTACCAATCGTGTGGCCATATGTTAAAATCATATCTGCCGGCTCATGATATGAATGTCCTGCCATTGTTAAATGGAACACTTCTCAGTTTACTCACTACTACATACATTAAAGATTGAAGACAGACTGGCCACTAATATATGCCAATAATAAATGTAACCAAGTCTACATGCCAACACAGTGCCAGTTACCGTAAACTTTCTTTAAACTTAATAACTAAAAAGAAAATGAAGGATTTGTGGACACATCTTTATATGAACTTTTGTCCAATGTTTTGATGTGAGAAAACCACCCTCAAAGTTTGTAAAAGTATTTTTGATACACCCTGTTTATATGTATGCATATATATATATATATATATACAGACGTTGATATATACATTTATATACACAAAAAAACCTATACATTTGTATTTTTATCTGTGGGGCCACCTAAGACAATTGGTCTATGCAGCAGACATTAATAATGCAGAGATGCTTCATCAATGTGTCACTGGGACCTGTGTTTTGGAGTATTTGAAAGGGTCTGCCAGTGAATGATGTGACGGTTGCATCCATGTGTAAAATCCAGTTGTGTACATTATGAACATTTGCTTCCCTTTCATGCAGTCAAGGCACCAATAGCTGATAGCTCATCATAATTGCCATGAAAATATTTATAGAAAAACCATGTCACAGCAGTGGTGAGGGGATGGAAGTTGAAATGCCATAACAAACCCTTTTTTGGATTTTGTCAAGGATATATACAGGTTGCCATCGATAAATTGTCGTCTGATTTACGCAAACATGAAAATAATACTGACATCTCATTTTAACAGATATATTTACCAACATTACACAAAAATATCTTGAATACTGAGGTAATAAAGCCATTGACTTCAAACATGGCCCCCAGATGGCTTTGGAAACTTCTTCAACCCTTCTAAATGGTGTCCTTGTTTAAATTGGTGAATGCTGTCATAATCCTTGCCTTCGGTTCACCTTAGGTGTTACAAGTTTTGTTAGTCTCTCGTTCAACTATACCCCACACATAATGAGCAAGTGGATTGCAGTCTGGGGAGTTAGGTAGCCACTTGTAAGGGTCGAGGTCATTACAGAAATCGTCTGACAGCTATGTTTGGCTTCTCCTACTTGTGTGGCATGATGCAGAGCCCTGTTGTCAGACAGGCTATTCCAGCAGCTACTTTTTTGACCAAGGTCAGCACTATCTCCTTAAGGCACTTTATTTAGGCCTCCAGACTGAGTCTGATACCCTGCAAGAAGATGAATGGACGCATAACATCACCATCACTATTGATCTATCTAAACACCTTCGTAATCACCATTAGACTCATCCAACTCTTTCTGAATTTGCTGCACTGTCCTCAAATTGACACTCAAACACACTGAAATGTGTGTATTGGAGCTTTCGAATGCCAAGCAGTACAGCATGCCATTTCCAAATTTCTGGCAGACTGAATTGTGTCATTGTGCTCTTTTTCTCAAAGACAGTGCCCAACTGACCCTACTATACTGTGCAGTTGACAAAATAAAAAACAAACAAAAATAGACAAAATTAAAAATACAAAGTTGTGACAATTGACCCATCACACTCTCTAGGTGGGTCAAACCAGATATGGCAGCAATATTAAGTGCACGGAAATGTCTTTGTCAGGCAGTTAGTCTTACACACTCACACTCACACACACACACATATATATATATATATATATATATATATATATATATATATATATAGTGGAGTGCAGGGAAATAAAACAAATGTACAATGTTACATTGAGAAAAATATATTTAAAGATAAGTGACCCTGTATCTTCAGTTTTAAATACATATATTTTTTTCATTTTTAATGTCTTGAATATCGAGATTCATGAGCTAGCCAACCTTATTCAGTTTGCTATAACTTTTGTTTTTATTTTTCTCACTATTGTTTTAAGTATTGCAATAACAGCCATTTTGTATTTTGTTAGGAAACAGGATACATTGTATGATCCAAGACATAATGTTACTATTGAAGATTTCAAAATTAATTCGCATTCAATCCATTCTAAAATTCAACTTCTCCCTCCCACCTCACTATATATATGTAAGAGTGACTCCACCAATAAAGCTCAAGTCTAAGGATATCGTTTCTAGGCACAAAATGTGTAATGTAGGATATTATTTTGTTATTGAATTACTCAATATTAGTCTGATACATATATAAAACCATTTGTTTTGCATTCAACATCATCACTTGATAAGACATCGCGAGTGTTGAAACAAAATGGCTATTTTTGTAGTGATTTTATAACATGTTTATGTTATAAATTTTCTAAATAAATATATATATATATATGTATATATATATATATATATATATATATATATATATATATATATCATATTTCCACTTGTATATATGTTAAGTAAAAGAAGAAATTCTGGTATTTTTATTTTTTTTTGACCAATGGAAATCAAACAATAATTTCTTCTTTCTATTTCTCCATATCTCAGTATCTGATGAAACTTTAATAAAAGTGAGGTATTTTAGATTGATAAAGATTTCCTACTTGTTCTTTATTTTATTATTCTGTCAGATCCAGCCCATATTTGATCTATATTTGATCCCAAGTCAAATTATATATATATATAGAGAGAGAGAGAGAGAAAAAGACAGAGAGTGGGGGGACACATATTCGTGCCTATACAAGGTTTTAATTTATTGTATTTCCAACTAATGAATAAACATACTTTTCATATAATTAACTGTGCACAAATGCATAATAACTAAATATGCATAGAAAACAGAAAAAAATATTGATTTAATAGAAATACATCCCATTTATCAATTTTACTGGGTGAAAAAAGTATATGTACAACACAAATTTCACATTTTAAAAGTTTTAAATTGCTTTAATACTCTAGATTATTCTAGAATGTTTTTAAAATGTCAGTAGTTATTTTTAGACTTACAGAATACAAACAGAACATTCTGTAATTGATATTCATGCAAGAAGGCTATCATCATGCCAAGAGAAAAAGAACTTATGGTTAAGCTCTGAAAAGAATATAAGAGTTTCAGGAAAATCTCAAACAATCTGAATATTCCATTTACTACCATTAGTTCATTTATTATGAGATATAAAAAACTTAAAACTGTTGAAAACTAAAGAACAGATTTCTTCAAGATCTTTGTGGAAATTAATGTGTCAAATTAAACAAAATCCAGTGGTTGCTCATCAAGAGTTACAGGATGATTTGCTTTCATCAGGAATCGGTGTCACTAAACAGACAATAAGTAATGAAATTCAAAGGAACAATCTAAATTCACACTCCCCTTGGAAAAGTCCACTGCTATTGAAAAGGCACAAAAAAGGCAGGTTGAAATTCTTTCATGAACATAAGGGTAAGAAAAAATCATATTTGGAAAATCCTATTTGGACAGAAGAAACCAAAACTGAGTTGTTTTGGATGTAATTCTAGAAATCATGAATGGAAGAAAGATGATGATGCCTTCAAACAAAAGAGCATGGTTCCAACAGTAGCAGCATCATGGTTTGGAGATGCTTTTCTGCAAAAGATACTGACAACATATCAGTAATAGATAGCAGAATGAATTCTGCAGCATATCAAAATAAATTGGAAGCAAATTTAATGATTTTGATTGAAAATCTTGAACTTCCTCCTGATTGGATCTTCCAACAAGGTAATGGTCCTAAGCACACTGCAAAATCTACAAAGAAATGACTTGCTGGAAATAATATAAACATCCAGAAACTGATAAGTCAGTCCACAGATTTAAACCCAATTGAGAATCTGTGGCATTATTTGAAAATTCAAATCCAATCGAGTGCTCCAACAAACATCCCAGATCTGAAGACCATATGCCAAGGAGAATGGAACAAAATACCAGATAAAATGTGCAAATCATTTTTGGGGAATTACAAGAAGAGTTTGGTTGCTGTAGAAGTAAATAATGGCTATTCTAGAAAGTATTAAGTGAAAATTATGTATTCTTTTTTGTATTTGTATTCCCTGTAAACCCTAGAAATATTTATACAAGAAAATCCTTGTAGATCAACAGTTTTGAAATATTTAGACATGACTGTCTGGTGATGATGGTTATGCTGCATTCAAATCACCAAATTGCCATGCCCATGTTTAAATGCCTATATCTATTAAATAACATTCATATCATTGGTTGATTAAAAATTTGTATGAAGAAATTCACCTGATTCCAATGTATATTACATAAAGAAGGCCAAAGCATACAACAGACAAAATGTCATGACCCTGACAAAGATGAGGACAACAGTTCAAATATAAATAGTGTAAATAGTTACAATACTTCATCTCAGAAATATAGACAAAAAAATTTATTCAGGGGTATTTAACTAAGCATTTCATATATATATATATATATATATATATATATATATTAAAATTAGGATGTAGAAAACACATCTTTACATAAAATAGTCAGAAAAAAAAAAATTCCATTGTGTGGCAATTCTGTGGGCAGAAACCCATTGTCAATGAGAGAGGTCAGAGGAAAATGATCAGATTGGTTTGAGATGATAGAAAGACATCACTATCTTAAATAACCACTCTTTGCAGTGGAGGTAAACAAAAGATCTTCTCTGAGAGTATGACACATCAAAATTTGAACCTGGAGTACATTAGCAGAAACTCATGCCAATGAGACTCCTGTAAGGGAAGAAAAATAAAATGGGGTTGCAATTCACTAAGGAAGACAAGAATTGGACAATAGAACATTGCAAAAACATTGCTTCATGTAATAGCATTTGATTTCTACTGTGAAATAAAAAATCTCAGCAAATTCCACTAAGATAACTTTAATCATTTTTAAGATCCAATGTTTCAGAGCTTAATCTAACAAATGGACAATTTTGCAGTTACACTATTTGGACAATTTTACTGCTACACATGGTACATATTTTTCCGTGATTTATATGACAAATAGTTTCAAGAAGGCCAAACATGTTATCTGAAAACCTGGAAAAAAGAAATTCAATTAGTTTAGTGGTTTTTAGATATTAAACATTTTGTGGGATGGATAATTATGCTGTTACATGATTAGGATAATTTTCTGTTACACCTAGTATATATATATATATATATATATATATATATATATATATGTTATATATATATATATTATATATATATATATATATATATATATATATATATATATGTGTGTGAGTAAAATAATGGTTATTGATGGATTTAGCAAACCAAGTTCAAATTCTGATTGATTTTATTTTATTTACTTTAAGCTAATGACCTTGGAAAATGCATGAATCTATCTTCCTCCAGCCAAGGGTTAAACAGCAGTAAAAAACTTGTACAGTAGACAGTGTGTCTGCGAGAATGAAAATTCAAACTATGTCTTCACTAGGGAGGGGATTATGTTTAAGTGCATGAACTGTCAAAAGAGTGACTTTATCCCAGAGATGCTAAAATTTGTGATAATGTATTTGAATATTTTCTGGCATGCTGTGAAGCATTTCAGTTAACAATTCTTCCAAATAACTGTCTGGTTGTACATATATATATATATATATATATATATATATACATGCCTTACTTCTTGCCTGTCTCACACTACGAATTTGTTCTAAGCTCTATACTAAACATTAAATCTGTTACGAAAAAAGAACTAAACAAAATGAACAAAAAACGATCAGCTTTAAGAAAGGACTCATAACTGGAAAAACCGAATGAAAAAAGAATGTTAACAACAAATATTTTTTCACACTCAACCCAATTCTGTTGAATCAGAATCAACGTTGAATTTAAGCAAGCGAATGAGCCAATTGGAGTAAAGTGCCATACAGATTTAAATTTTTCCCACTTGTGACGAATGCATCTATCGATTTTTTTTGCATGCTAGCATGCTAGTTAGCATTCGTGTCAGTCAGCTGTTGGTTCTCACACTGGCCAATAGAATCTTCCTGCCTATTCGTGGCAGCCAGCTGTAGGCTCTCATTCTGGCCAGTACAAAATGGCCGCAAACTACATGAAAACTGCCGTAGAAGCATGAAAAAATCAATTATTTCCACTATTGATGGGAGTTGGGAAATGCAAAGTTGGTCTTGGCCTTCCCACTAAATTAGAGCATGTGCATGTAAATTTTGGTGCAAATATATATTTGGTTGTGTGGTCTGTTTTTAGTAAACTGATCAGGTTAAGAAATTTTCAGCATTCACTCATATACAGTGTGCGATTGATAAATTGTCATCTAAATTACACAAAAATGAAAATAACACTGGCATCTCATTTTAACAGATATATTTAACAAACTGCACAAAATATTTTGAAATCCTAAAGAGTACATTTCTTCAATAAAATTGCCATTGGCTTCAACCATGGCCTCTATATGACTTCCAAATCCCCTTCATCTCTTCTGGATGATCTCCTTGTTTAAGTTGGTGAATAGTGACATAATCCCTGCCTTCAGTTAATCTTAGGTATTACAAGGAGTTTTGTTGGTCTCTTGCTCAACTGTGTCATATGCATAATAATCAAGGGGCTTTCTGTCTGGGGAATCAGGTGGCCAAATGTAAGAGGTGATGTGGTTGCAGAAATTGTCTGACAGCCATGACTGGCTTCTCTTGCTTGTGCAGAGTCCTGTTGTCAGACATAGTGTCTTCCAGCAGCCACCCTCTTGACCCAAAGCAACATTACCTTCTCAAGTAACTTGATTTAAGCTTCTGTGTTGAATCTGAGACATATATTAGAAATTGTTTATATGATGGTTTGTTTTTGTTGTAACCTAGAAAAGGTTACTGAATTAGGAATAACCAAAATGGAGGTTGGAAATGAAATGGTAATCTTTATAACATCAACAAAATAAAATACTCACCAGTGGAGTAAAGTAGGTAAACCACTGCTAGTGGTGGACTACTTAGACAGCATATTACCCCCCACTTACAATAGTTTTCAACATATTTATGAGGATAAGGACATACCCATTAGTGTTCATTGGTATAGTATATAACAGTTTGTCATCTCTTTATCATAGTGCAGTGAAACTCAACTGCTGTGCCACAGTAAACTAGTGTGCTGTGAAATATTGAAGAAACTTCAAAAAAGCACTAGGCACAGGTTTCATACTAAATAAGTTGCACAAACAGTTTAATAGAAATATTGAAGTAAAGTAAGTGCATATTTGTGTGTGTACTTTTGTTAATCTATAGTATTATTTCATAACATTTAAATGTATAGCCTTTAAAAATTTTGCTAAATGTGCCATGATATTTTCATTTATTCTTAGGTGTGTCATTGCTTAAAAAGGTTGAGAAACACAGCCACAGTACGTAGCTGAAAATAAGTAGAGATATTGATACTAAAGTACTTGGTAATGGCTAATGTGTTATAGACACAAGCAAGAATAGAAAATTTATTTTTAATGACCATTTTAAAAATATGGTTTGGTTCTGATCCTGGCTTGGTTCAGTAAATATTTGGTATTTTATTAGATCTAATCAAAATTGGACATTATACGCTATCCTTTTTTTTCTTTTTTACCCCATTGCTTGCTTGTCAGGAGTCGAAAATATCAATATTTATAACTACTAATTTAATTGTGAGTTTTATATCTCTTTTTTTCAACTATTGTATCTAACTTCAAAGTAAGCAATAGCACATGAAATTGCCCTCACATTTTTACCATGCCAATAATATAAAGAAACAAAAAAGGTTCTATTTTCAATAGAAAATGCATAAAGTCATCTTAATATGCTGTCCAGATTCTATACTCTAAAGTGCTAAAAAATACAGAAAGTGTACATAGGATTGTTTCACTCTCCCCCAATTATAGAAATGGATGCTACCAGATCATATGCATGTGATGTTATAGAGGCAGGGTAACTTTGGCAGCTGCAAGATGTAAACAGTATTTGACACTGATTTCAGAAACACTGATGTGGAAAGAAAGATGACTCTCTCTATCTGCCAACAGTTGTAACTTTTTCTCATGGAACTGTAGCAATTTTTTTACTGTTGTTTATCCAGCACAACACCCAAGAGCTACTAAAACAATATAGTTGATGAGGTTGTTGAAAGTAGATAATTGTTGTCTCTAGACTTGAAGAGGTTAAAATTGCAGTGAATATGGGGAAGCATTCTTTCAGGAGTTTGTTCCACAAAATATCAGAAAACTGTCCAAATGTAGCTTCCTTCTTACTGATGGAATATGAAGAAAATGAAACTGATTTGATGCTGCAAACATAACTTGGTGGGTCTTAGCTATAAAGTTTTGAAATGGTGGAACTAAGCAATGTATCTCGACTATCTGCTATGGAAATGGGAAAAAAAATATGGAGAGACTTGCAACTTACTCTGGGAAAGAGGTTGTAGGGTGGAAAATAATTCATCATCCACAAGGCCAGGGAGATACTCTGACCAGGATGGAATGTGAGGATTGAGCAACTCAAGCCCAGATACAATATGAATATTTCAGTTTTGGATTGATCTGAGTTTTGTATAGATAGAGCATTCCAGAGTGGTCAGATACTTTCTGAAGTAATACACGAAAATGACCATTTTTTTTCCAGCCTCGTTAGTCATGGATCATATATATATATGTGTTCCACTTGCTGTATGTGGTGAACATGACTCCCAATAGATGTGCAGATCCAGGAGCTTCATTGAGAGTATAACATTTCATCACAGTTACAGCTCATTCAGGTAGACTGTTATGTACTTGCATGGTGGACAATGCACGAGGCTATTTTCTCAGCATGTTAGTTGGTGCTGTACAGGCAGGTGGTGGTTCTGTAATGGTGAAGGCTGTTTGACATCACAAAGTCTTCTAGTGAAACTGCAATTTACCTTAACAGGTGCAGCATATGCGCATCTCTGGATTTCTAGGATGAGGAGTTGTCATGATTTATATTATCTACATTTGATTAATGTCATCATCTTTGTTGTGATAATCACAAAGTTTCGGTTATGGCACTCTAAGGCATTCTTCATATGTCTGTTGTTCCAAGTAAACTCCAGATAATTTTGAATGGAACTCTTTACAAAATCTATGAGTGTAGATTGTTCTTGTTCCATTGTCCATGTCTTGGAATAGATTATCTTATACTCTTTTTTTTAACACAAGTCCTTTTGCAGATTATTAGTACACCTTTCTGCTTGTCGTGTTTCTCAATGGTAATGATTTGCTCTGGCAAGATAACACAAGCTGCATCATGTGCAGATCATAAAAAATTGGTTCTTTGAAAATTCAGCTGACTTTCAGGTACACACTGGCTTTTGTATTCACAATATTTAAATTCCATTCAGCACGTACAAGACATGTTGTAGACCTTACAAAATTCCCTGTAGCCATACCTAATAAACATAACCTATTATGAACCAATCTGGAACGTGTCTGGACAGATATACTCATGCAAAAACTCCACCTCATCAGAGACTCCATGACATGTCACGTAGTCACTATTATTCAGGTGAAGAATAGTCATATATTATTAGCCATCTCTAATACTCCAGCATCTCATATTTTGAATTTATCTTATAAACAGAACTTTCACACCGTAGAAAATATTTAGTCTAAATTCTACACAAAAAGATTTATTACTTCAAGTATATTTGCAAGAAAAGTAAAATGTTTTATTTATCCAATAGGATAAATTCACTTGACTGTATATTCTTTAATAAAAACTTATAGTCCTGATACAAAATCAAAGAAATTTCCAATATCTTTTCTTTGTCGATTCATACTGTCTGCACTTGAATATTGTTGGACATTACTCTATCAAGATGACAAAAAGAAAAAATATTCCTTTTAATTATTTGATTTTTACAAAACGTATTTAAAAACATTATTTAAAATATTCAATTATTTTTGTGAAACTCTAGTATAGCTGATTTAACATCACATGTATTATTTAATTGTTTTCAGACAACTGTTAAGTGTTAGTAACCCCTTGCATCTTTGTGGCTTTATTGACTGATTTCAGGTGAAATGATTATATATATATATATATATTCTTCTTCTTTCACGCTTAATCTGAGGAGGAGTCATTGGGGCATTCGTGAGCTGAACTGTCCACCATTCTCCTCCATCTGTTGTAGTTGTGTACCAGAACCTGTATCTGCAAATGATTTCTTGGTGTGCTCATCATGTGGTGGGTCTTGGAGGTATTAACCTGGCAAAGCCTATTCTTCTCCAGATATGGGTTAAATTCTCCTCTCAAGCTTTGTGCAGTGACCAGACTAGGAGAGGGAAAACTCTGAATACAAAATTGTGGATAAGGCAATGATAAACCACTTAGCTATCTTTTTCAAGAAATCATAGCAATTCATACATATTAAAGTGAAGTAAGCTGTGGAGAGCTTTGAATGTCCACTATCTTGAAGTGACATGGCATAAGAAAAAATACAAGTATACACTTCAATTTCATGTTTATTTTTGCGGAGTGTTTTAAATGTTGACAACATGAGTTCTGTGTGAGTACTACTTAGATAAAAAAACATTTGACCTCTCCATTGGTTCAGTTGTATACTTCAAGTTCATATATATTATATATATATATATATATATATATATATATATATATATATATATCACAATGGAAGGTAAGGGATATCAGTGTGTGGCAAATTTGGAAAGTACCTGAAAATCATACCACTAGTTGACCCAAATATTATCAGTGAAATTGGGCAGACGGAACCCTTAGGGAGTTGTCAATGGTTGTTCTAGCATGAAGTAACAAGTCATCGTGACTGCGGATTTGGGTGTGCTGGCTTTGTTCAGACTGTTGATCATGTTATATCACACACTCTCTCCCAAGTCCATACAGCATAATTGCAGTATAAACCATAAGTAAGGCTCAGTGGGGGTTGAACAAACACAAATGTGTCTGAGCAGGAGTCTACAACAGGGATTAGCTAACCACACTATATATATATATATATATATATATAAAACCTATATATATATATATATATCTTATATATGGGTGGTACTTATTGGAAAGCGCTCAATATCAGAGATAGAGCTAGCATATTTAGTTGAATTAGACTAAATATTTATACATATATATTACTTGGTAAATTTTATTATTTACTTGATATGAAATGCAAATAAATAAAAAAAACAAAAATCTGTATGTCTACAATGTTTAATAGCAAGAAGACTAGCATTGTAGGCCCATTGCAAATGGCTGTGAGTTTGTTTCATATAGTGGTTTTGTGCTCTTATTAAAATAATTACTTGCATGTAAGAAAAATCTTGCAGGTCAGTGAAAATGACAATATTATAAATTGAATTCCCCATATTGTTTAATAATATCTCATGATATTTCAGGCTTTTTTCAGTCTGATTTTCAAATTTTATATATTTTGGCATGATTTTGCCATTTTGGAAAGACTTCACATTTTTTGTATTTTGCAAGATTCACATATTATATTTTTGGTGTAATGCTCTATTTTGTTTGATGTCCTCTTACATTTTATATCTTTTGGTGTAATGTTCGATTTTTTTTAATTTCATCTCACATTTTATATCTTTAGGTGTAATACCCTATTTCTTTCAATTTCCTCTCACATTTTATATCTTTTGGTGTAATAACCTATATATTTTGATTACGTCTCACATTTTATATCTTTGGGTGTAATGCTCTATATATTTTTGATTTCCTCTCATATTTTATATCTTTTAGTGTAATACAATATTTATTTTTGATTTGCTCTCACATTTTATATCTTTTGGTGTAATGCTGTATTTTTTTTGATTGCATGTCATATTTTATATCTTTTGTTGTAATGCCCTATTTCTTTTTGATTTCCACTCATATTTTATATATTTTGCTTTAGTTCTGTATTTTTTTTATTGCCTTTCACATTTTATATATTTGGTGTAATACCCTATTTTTTTTTTATTTTGTCTCACATTTTATATCTTTCGGTGAAATATTGATTTTTTTAATTTCTTTTGACATTTTTAACTTTTGGTGTAAAGCCCTATTTCTTTTTGATTACTTCTCACATTTTATATGTTTTGGTGTAATACCCTATTTCTTTCAATTTCCTCTCACATTTTATATCTTTTGGTGTAATGATTTATTTATATTTGATTATATCTCACATTTCATATATTTGGTATAATGATTTAATCATTTTTGATTACCTCTTGCATTTTTTATCTTTTCTGGTAATGCTTTATTTCTTTTTGAATACTTCTCACATTTTATATCTTTTGGTGTAATACCCTATTTCTTTTTGTTTCCTCTCACATTTTATATCTTTTGGTGTAATAACCTATTTCTTTTTGTTTCTTCTCACATTTTATATCTTTTGGTGTAATACCCTATTACTTTTTGAGTTCCTCTCACATTTTATATCTTTTGGTGTAATACCCTATTTCTTTTTGTTTCCTCTCACATTTTATATCTTTTGGTGTAATACCCTATTTATTTTTGTTTCTTCTCACATTTTATATCTTTTGGTGTAATACCCTATTTATTTTTGAGTTCCTCTCACATTTTATATCTTTTGGTGTAATACCCTATTTCTTTTTGTTTCCTCTCACATTTTATATCTTTTGGTGTAATACCCTATTTCTTTTTGTTTCTTCTCACATTTTATATCTTTTGGTGTAATACCCTATTTCTTTTTGAGTTCCTCTCACATTTTATATCTTTTAGTGTAATACCCTATTTCTTTTTGAGTTCCTCTCACATTTTATATCTTTTGGTGTAATAGCCAATTTCTTTTTGTTTCTTCTCACATTTTATATCTTTTAGTGTAATACCCTATTTATTTTTGAGTTCCTCTCGCATTTTATATCTTTTGGTGTAATACCCTATTTCTTTTTGTTTCTTCTCACATTTTATATCTTTTGGTGTAATACCCTATTTATTTTTGAGTTCCTCTCACATTTTATATCTTTTGGTGTAATACCCTATTTCTTTTTGTTTCTTCTCACATTTTATATCTTTTGGTGTAATACCCTATTTCTTTTTGTTTCTTCTCACATTTTATATCTTTTGGTGTAATACCCTATTTCTTTTTGTTTCTTCTCACATTTTATATCTTTTGGTGTAATACCCTATTTCTTTTTGAGTTCCTCTCACATTTTATATCTTTTAGTGTAATACCCTATTTCTTTTTGAGTTCCTCTCACATTTTATATCTTTTGGTGTAATAGCCAATTTCTTTTTGTTTCTTCTCACATTTTATATCTTTTGGTGTAATACCCTATTTATTTTTGAGTTCCTCTCACATTTTATATCTTTTGGTGTAATACCCTATTTCTTTTTGTTTCTTCTCACATTTTATATCTTTTGGTGTAATACCCTATTTATTTTTGAGTTCCTCTCACATTTTATATCTTTTGGTGTAATACCCTATTTCTTTTTGTTTCTTCTCACATTTTATATCTTTTGGTGTAATACCCTATTTCTTTTTGTTTCTTCTCACATTTTATATCTTTTGGTGTAATACCCTATTTCTTTTTGTTTCTTCTCACATTTTATATCTTTTGGTGTAATACCCTATTTCTTTTTGAGTTCCTCTCACATTTTATATATTTTGGTGTAATACCCTATTTCTTTTTGAGTTCCTCTCACATTTTATATCTTTTGGTGTAATACCCTATTTCTTTTTGTTTCTTCTCACATTTTATATCTTTTGGTGTAATACCCTATTTCTTTTTGAGTTCCTCTCACATTTTATATCTTTTGGTGTAATACCCTATTTCTTTTTGTTTCCTCTCACATTTTATATCTTTTGGTGTAATACCCTATTTATTTTTGAGTTCCTCTCACATTTTATATGTTTTGGTGTAATAGCCAATTTCATTTTTTTCCAATCACATTTTATATCTTTTAGTGTAATGCTTTATTTCTTTTTGATTTCCACTCATATCTTTTGGTGTAATGCTCTATTTCTTTAAGATTACTTCTCACATTTCGCATGTTTTTGTGTAATGCTTTATTTCAATTGAATACCTCTTGCATTTTATAATTTTTGGTGTTATGATTTATTTTTTTGATTGCATATCACATTTTATATCTTTTGGTGTAATGGTCTATTTCTTTTTGATTACCTCTCACATTTTATATCTTTTGGTGTAATACCCAATTTCTGTTAAATTTCCTCTCACATTTTATGTCTTGGGTGTAATAACCAGCTTCTTTTTGTTTTCCTCTCACATTTATATCTTTTGGTGTAATGCTCTAATTCATTTTGATTACATCTCAGATTTTATATCTTTTGGTGTAAAAACACTACTTCTTTTTTATTTCCTCTCACATTTTAAATCTTTGGGTGTAATACCCTATTTCTTTTTGTTTTCCACTCACATTTTAAATATTTTGTTGTAATACACTATTTCTTTTTGATTTTCTCTCATATTTTATATCTTTTCTTTTTGTTTTCCCCTCACATTTAATGTCTATTGGGTGTAATACACTATTTCTTTTTATTGTCCTCTCACATTTTATAACTTTTGGTGTAATACCCTATTTCTTTTTGATTTCCTCTCACATTTTATATCTTTTGGTGTAATGATTTAATTGTTTTTGATTACCCCTCACATTTTATATCCTTTTGGTGTAATACCCTATTTTTTTTTTATTTCCTCTAATATTTTATATCTTTTGGTGTAATGCTTTTTTTGTTTTTGATTATCTCTCACATTTTATATCATTTGGTGTAATGCTTTATTTCTTTTTTATTACCATTCACATTTACATCTTTTGCTGTAATTTTTTTTTCTTTTTGTTTACCTCTCACATATTATATCTTTCAGTGTAATGCATTATTTCTTTTTGATTACCTCTCACATTTTATATCTTTTTGTGTAATGCTTTATTTCCTTTTTGATTTCCTCTCAGATTTGATATCTTTGGGTGTAATACCCTATTTTTTTTTATTTCCTCTCACATTTTATATCTTTTGATGTAATGGTCTATATCTTTTTGAATACCTCTCAAATTTTATATCTTTTGGTGCAATACTCTATTTATTTTTGATTTTCTCTCACATTTTATACCTTTTGGTGTAATGCTCTATTTCTTTTTGATTACTGCTCATATTTTATATCTTTAGTGTAATACCCTATTTCTTTTTGATTATCTCTCATATTTTATATCTTTTGGTGTAATACACTATTTCTTTTTGATGTCCTCTTACATTTTATATCTTTTTCTGTAATGCCGTATTTCTTTTTTTTTCCTCTCACATTTTATATGTTTTGGTGTAATGCCGTATTTCTTTTTGATTTCCTCTCACATTTTATATCTTTTCGTGTAATGCTCTATTTCTTTTCAATTACCTCTGACATTTTATATCTTTTAATGAAACTTTCATGTTTTTTTGCGGAACTTACACATTTTATATCATTTTGATGTCCAAGAAGACAAATGAACCAAACACCGTTTCATATGCCGGAATTTATCAGGTAAACTGTTTATAGTGCCAAATTATTTATGCGGGGGAGACATCATGTTATCTAAAAATCCATGTCTACAACCACAAGAGAGATTTGCGTTTAGACACACATTCCAACACTCTCATCTCCATCGAAACGGCGTGGGACATAACTTTGATTTCACAAATGCTAGTGTAATTAATAAAGAGCATAACCCATCAAGGAGAAAATATTATGAAAACATATTTATAGCATTACTACCAATTATAATCACTTGCTTAAAACATTACATAACATCAGCATCATTCCACAGATCCATTATTCATTAATCTGACTTATGCTTATGTAATACATAAAATAATGAAAATACAAAATAAATGAAAATATAAATATAAAATATAAACTCCTTTTCAAAAATACACCTGAAAATGCTTTAATAATAAATCCTAATGAAGCATAATTATTTTAATATCTTGCTGCATTTCACTCACCCAAACTGAGGATCGTCAGACATTCCCCACACACACATACACAAGAATATAAATTGCAACATTTTTACTACATTTCACCGAGTTTTATGATGGTGACATCTATAGACATTCCTCACACACACACTAATACATTTATACACTTACATAAATTAACGTTACTGTCCAACACAAACCCAGACAAACAAGTGTTCTTTAAATACACACTCATACACTTTTACACACTTTAATGTCTAAAATATTCCTTACACTTATTGTATATATTATCTGTTGTGTTAATACATGTGACACCTTTCTGACCAATAAGATCTAACCAAAAATCATAACATCCCAGTACTCTGTTTCGCTTTTCTTTTTTTTATTTCTCTCTTGATCTACTTGTTTTTTTTAATTTTATTTTATCATCTTGTTGGATTCCTATCCATATCTGATATATTTGATTTTCGACATATGTGTGTGTGTGTATGTGTATTTTAAAATACTTCTTGTTCTCCTTGGTAGAAAGAATGTGTGAATTAGTAGAGCAGTGAATTTATTTTTCCATAATCTTGAATGAGAAGCAGGTAACATCAGAGCAAAATCAACCATGATGTTAGTCTTATTTGATTTTTTTGCAGCTCAAGAAATTCTTACAATAATACTCTTTGCTGTTCCATTGGTCCAAACTAATTCCAACATGATACATTTGAAATTCTCTAAATCTTTGATTGAATCGTTCTTCTTTGAACCTCACAGTGAGTGACCAAACGGTCATAATATTTTTTTTCATGTAAGTGTTCACATGACTTGAATTAACTTTTTATTTTGCTTTCACAAGGCTCAAAAGAGAAAAAAAAATCTGCAATCTCTTTGAAATAATGACGTTTTCAGGAAATATTTCTTACTTTGTTCTTGTGGTGGTATTTAAGATGGTTGTACGTATGTCTCTAGTCAAATTAAATCATCTAGCACTTTGCTGTACAAAAAAACAAGTGTTCAAATCTCAACAGAATTACATGCCAGGTGCATGCAAATGTTATCAACATCTACATTTTTGAATCAAAGAGAGCAAACTTTTCTTTTTCATGCCATATCCCTTCAGGATATAGGATATCATATCTTTTAAGATTTCTTTATGATGTGTGAATTGACATGACTTCTTGATAAAAATAGGGGTGTGATTTCCACATGTATTCTCCACAGTCTTGAATTCAGAGTCTATCTCCTTTTTGACTAGCTTCTATGACAGACACGAGGGAAAAGTCTCCCCTGCTATTTAACTCATTCATGGGAGATGATGAATACGCAGTAGAAAATCATTATGATTTATATAATACAAATTTTGTAAAATTTTACTCACACATTATAAGTATGGTATTCCAAAACATTAAACAGTATAAAAACCTCTTTACTATATTATGTTTAGTTTAAGCAACTGATCAGTTTGATGACTGATGAAATTAACCGTTTCTGTACAAGAAAGATTTGGTATTCATTGACTAAGTGTTACTGTCCTTAGATGTTGATCTAGATGAAATAAATACTTGTCAGAATTAATAATAATGTTTGACAGTGTTTGATCAGGGCCTGTCCTTCGTAGTTCTTAGTAATGTTTATCTTTTCACCATCACTGCTAAAGTCATGCCAAAAACAAAATAAAAAACATGAAAGTCTCACGAAAAATCATATAATGGGAAAGTCAAACTAAAAGGCATAAAAGACACAATTTTGTTAGGTAGGTTAAACAGTGTTTTCTCATGTTTTCCATATGACCTGTGAGTATCAAATTCTAGAGTCCCTCTTTCCTCATTTTGTTTCCTAGAAATTTCAACTCTTCTGAATCTAATTATTAGCATCCCATTTGTTCCCATTTTCCTGAAAACTTCTTCATTGACTTACATAATCAGTCTATAGGATTCTCAACATACTTTTGGGAAAAGACATTTCTGCTGTTTCAAGTCTCTGCTTCATCTGCGTGAAGAATATCCAGTATTTGCTGCTATATACGAGGACTGATATGACATAACTTTTCAGTACTGAATTTTTCGGTTTCTTAATACATTGCTTAGCTTTTGAAAAGCATCTTTCACTCTTCCAATTCACTTTCAGAGTTTGGTGTTACATTTTCTGGCCTCTGTTAAAGCACTTCTCATATATTCAATTTTTCGTACTTGCTTGATTTTGGTATCCCTGAGATCTTCCACTTGCTGACAACCATGCATTCTTCTTAAAATTGATGTTTAGTCGTTTCTGCTCACTTTTTTTTTTACTACCTTCTTTAGGAGTTTCCTGCAATTCCCTTTATGTGTCTGCTATCAACACTGTGTTGTTTCTATATCTTATGCTGTTAAGATTGTGTCTGCCAATAGATGAACAAATATATTAATTACTGTTAGATCCCTAAATATTATCTATTTGCATGCAAGTGTTGAATACAAGCAAAAATTTTTAAAAATGATGTATTTCACTAGTTTTGTCATTAGATAGGATATTAGGTGGAAAAAATGCAGGAAGATATATGAAGTTATACTTTCTTTTCTTCTGACCCACTTGCCTTCAATCTGTCCTGTGAATATCAGATTTTCCAATCCATCTTTCCCCATTATGCACCCTAGGAATTTCAACTTTCTTTTCCTGATATTAAGTACAAGTTTCCTTTTCATTTCCCTTTTCCCTGAAACTTCATAGTTGCTCACATATTCAGTCCATGTCATCCTCATCATCCTCCTGTAGAACCATATTTCTGCTGCCTTAAGGACTCATATTATGTAACAGTTTAATATTTTTGTCTTTGTTTCAGTTTAATACTTTTGTCTTCTGTTTAATACTTTGCTTAGATTTTCAAATGCACCCTTGGATATGCTAATTCGTCTTCAGATTTCAGTGTTGCACTTTCTGTCCTCTGTTAAAACATTTTTATTTAGTTATTTAGGTTTTATGACTGCAAACAGATTAAATACAGAAAATCTTTTGAAAACAACAGTGATTACATTGTTTTAATGTGAATTGTAAATATATTATTAAATTGCAATTTTAACCATAAGTGACTGTCACACAAATCTGATTTGAGAAATTGGAAATCCAATTTTTAAATCAAAAAATTCCACTTCTCACATTTGTCATTTTCATCTTATGCATATGAAATTAATTTAATTAATCTTTATAATAAAAATTTGGCTGCTAAAAATTAAAGGCGTACCAGTCTAGGAATCAGAGTAAGATAAAAGAAAGTGATAATTATTTTTCATTAAAAGTAAACATAAAAATGATTAAAGTTAACGATTTCCATTAAACATTTGATATTCATTGACCAAAATGTTACTGTTGGTTGAAATTTATGAAATCTTTTTTGCACGAGTTTTTCAGTGAAATAGACTTCTCAAGTTCACTGTTAACACACTTTATTTAGGTGGCGTTCTTTCTAAAGTTTAGTTTTTTAGTCGTGTGCAAATTAACATCTTGATTATGTCATTATTTTCTCTTCTAGTTACATGTGCTACCCATTATTTTCGTCACTGCTGTTGGAAGTCTTCAAGTTATGTGTATTTTTTGTCACTTACTTCTTTGTGATTCTGTAACTCCAGTCTATAAGATTTAATTTAGCTTTCAACATTCATTAACAAAAACCATGCCAGTTGAAATTTATAAAAGCTTTCTCTCAAAACAGATTTCTGAAGTCCAGTTATCAACCTTTCCATTATTAATGGGACTCTTCTTTCAAACCTTTTGTTTTTGCTAGTGCATAAAATTAACATCCTGAATATATAATGATTTTCTCTTTTAGTTACATATGCTTCTCATTCTTGTTGTTCCTGTTGGAAGTGTTCAAGCTTTTTTTTAATAATTTTCAACCCAAGTAAGGCAACAAAACCAGTAAGATGTAAGTGGTTATTGAGTGTGAAAGAATATAAGAAAAAGAAAAATATTACTAATGAGTTAATACAATAAAAAACTGGAATTAAGAAAACAGAATATAACAGTTGACATTGCATTTAAATTTTGAAGATCAAACTTGACGGGAAAGCAAGAAGCGGAAAGAGAGTTCCACTAGTGTGAGAGATGTTAACACAGAAGTTGCAGTTACATTAAGTCATGTCATTTATAAAATGATAATAATTTGCCACTAGTACTAGTATCTAGTACTGTGCTTAAAGTCTAGGTACCACAGTTCATCAGAACAATTGCAATGAAAGTATTTATAGAAAAGTCACAGGGAAGCTACATTAAAATCTTGAGAAAGTAAAATCGCAGTAAATAGTTGTATCATCAGCATAGATACCAAGTTGGTGAAAACAGGACAGTCATTGATGAAAATCAGGAACAAAGTAGGTCCAAGGGTAGAATTCTGGGAAACACCTGCATTAATGCAAAAAGATCTAGAAAAGTGCCCATTCAAGATAACTTTCATTTTGCAAATCAATAAAAAAGACTGAATCAGTTCAAAAATGAATCCTTGCCCTGTACCTAGACTCAGGAAAATAACTGAGCAGTACTAAAAAGTATGGAGGTAGACTGTTCTCATTCCATTGCTCGTGTTTAAGAATATCTCACTGAATTTTTATTTTCAGTACCACTCAGTTATTGCTTGTCCTGTTTCCAATGCGTCCAAATACAGGGCTATGAAAGTTAGCAGGTTGTGTGTTAAGTATGGAAACAAAGAAGATAGAAACATACAAAAACTTGAGTTTCAACAACAGGCTGTATATTTTCTTTTATTTAGGAACCTCCACAAATTCGGTAAATTTAAGATTTAAAATGAATTTTTAAAAATGAAAAAGCTTTCTTGAAGATTTCATTTTAGCTTTAGTTGAAAGCTAAAGTATTTAAAATTTACTATTTCCAGTAAGCAAATAATCTGTGGTGTATTTCAAACAGAAATTATATTTATCGGAATCGATTTTTTTTTCAGGAAAATCAATAAAATCGGCCATTTGACACATTTGAAAACAAAAGTAAATTATCGGTTTAAAAAATTTCGCAAAAATAAAATATACATTTCTGAAACGTTATTTGAGGAAAATTAGCAAATTTGCAATTAATCTAATTTAAGACAAATATTACTTACTTATGGCATAAAAGGTTGTATACAAGTATTGTTTAATTAAAGGGTCTTTTTTCTGGCGTGTTAATCGATTTATTGACAATCGAATGACCACTGAACGCTTTTCTAGTTAAGTATGGTGGAGCAGATGGTATAGTTTATATGAGGGTGGAAAACCCTTAAAACACGCGATAATTTAATCATAATGTTAGTTTTGAACATCCATACTTAGAAATTCTGCACTTATATACACATATAAAGACAAATCGAAAATATTTTTAAAATATTCGAGGTCGTCAGATTGTAATAAGATTTACAATATATGATTAGTAAATATAATTTTACAATAACAATATTCCCTAAGAGTTACACCATTTAAACTTAATTTTAAAAGATTTAAAAATGTTAGAAATTATTCAATTTAAATTTGTAAAAAAAGGAAAACAAATCTTGTAAAGTTTATTTTTCATAGAATTTTTTATCTTCAGACATTATTGTCTTTAATATATATTATTCACAAAAGCAATTAAAAGCTTCTCAAATTAAATAATGTTTATTTTTATTGCGCTTTTTATTTTTCGATTCAGAACAGATTTTTGGTAAGATGGGGTCCAATTTTGCAAAAAAATTCGGTGATTTAAATTCTTCAAACAATTCTATTTTTAACTAATATCGTCACTAAAAATTATCACGTTGAATTTTTTATATTTTCATAAAATTAAGTGGGTGAAACACATGTAAAAATTATTTTTACCAAGATTTTCTTATAAAAAAAATCCTTATTTGTGAATAAGTCCTGAAAATTTAATTAAAATAGGATAATTATTTGATTTTTGCAAGAATTTCCAAATTAATGTATCTATCACCGCAAAAAGAGGCTAAAATTTTCTATGCCAAATGTTCGCACATCCGCTGACGCAAGAAAACAAGATTTTTAATCAAAATTTTGAATGTTTTAAAAAGTAGTAAAAACTTTCATTAAATATTCAAAAATACTTTGATCCTTCCTCTTAATAATTACATAAAGATTTGTCAATATAACTATTTTTTCATTACGTTTCGAGCATGTTTTCATACCGTTATGCTTTTTAGCGATTTCGTGGAGGTACCTACTTTTATTAGTGGCTATAGTGAAAATAAGTTATCTTAATAAGTTATATATCCGTTCTATA
Source organism: Acanthosepion lycidas (assembly GCA_963932145.1). Taxonomy (NCBI): domain Eukaryota; kingdom Metazoa; phylum Mollusca; class Cephalopoda; order Sepiida; family Sepiidae; genus Acanthosepion; species Acanthosepion lycidas. The sequence goes on along the minus strand of OZ010576.1, from coordinate 103,859,909 downwards.
AGAGGTTATGTCTGATTTCTTTCTGGTCCAATGTAAGTAAGTATAAGTATCGTATTCGTGATAGAGCTCAAGTCAGTCTTGCACAGAGTTGGAACAACCAACCAAATGGTTTATAGGATGCCCGTTTTCTTTCTCTTTTTCTTGGCCTAGAATTTAGTGTAAGTCAGTAGTTGTTACAATGGTTGTGCTCAACTCAGCCTTGCGTTGAGTTGGAACAACCAAAAAGAAAGCTTCACCTATTTCATAGGTTGAGGTTTTGGAAGGCATGTGCGATTGCCATGTATTGGAAAGAGAGTTCTGTTCTGTCGTCAGTGGAGCATGGAAACTAACGCCCATCAGCAGAAACGTAATCACCACGTAGTACTACGTCTTAAGGAAAAGAAGAGAAATAGAGTGAAAAAGGAAATGTTTGCCTTTTTATAGGCTTCAACAACGCCACCTAACAACATTTTTCGAAACCAAGTGGGGTAATCATATTCCCTGTTCCTTCACTATTAGCATCATGGGAAAATGCATTTCTTTTTCTTTTTTTATTATTCATTATTTTATTTATCAATTTTATTTAATTTTACCACTGGCCTAGCAATACTAAAAAAAAATAGATGAGATATCCCTAGATATCTATCCTCGGCAATTGAACAAGAACAGTCTACCCCATTAAATTAAATACAGTGTTCAGTTCAGAATTCCCTGTATGTTATCCGGATCGATATATGATGAGGGCCAGGAAAAGGGCCGAAACGTTGTGATAGCAACAAAAAAAAAATATGAGGACAATAGTCCGAATGTAAATAGTGTAAATAACAATTCATTGATCTTTAAACTTGGCAAGAAACTCTGTTTTTTACAAGATAAAAGTACATCTTTGTAATATTCCTGAGACAGCAGTAACTAAATCTTTTGTTAGGTTGGTGCAAAAATAGTGTCGTTTTCTCACATAGTAACATATGTGAGAAAACGACATCATTTTTGCACAAACCTAATATATTGTTTAAATATGATTTGTGGATTCAAAATATGGCAACAACATATCGATGTTTAAAGACGAAGTATTTACTAATGAGAACTGTGTATTTATGTATCAAGGCGATATACGTTTATTTATCGTTGAAACACCGATTCTCGTATGATCGCTGAAGTTAAGCAACGCCAAGTCTGGTCAATGCCTATATGGGTGACCGCTTGAGAATACTAGATGCTGTAAGCTTGGATGCACCGATGTTGTAATTGATAACGGCTCAGAAATAGAAATTAGAGCGCCAAATTCTAGTTCTTATATTCACTTACGTACAGCCTGGGAAAAAAGTATAAATCTATCACCCCTTCACCTAGCAATGGGTTAATTAGTATGATTTGTATGAGTAAACTACTATTACCCCAAGAAATTCTTACAATCTAAAAATATTTTCTGGCTTTTAATGCAAAAGGTTGATAATCCGTAAAAACAAAGCAATCAAAATTCCTGAATTTACAGCACATTCCCCGACTTTAGATTAGTCTGACACAATGAGAAATGATTCTTTAAATTGAATGTTTATTAAGAAGTTGTATAAAATCATTTGTTGTCAGTTATCTTTTTAAAAGGAATTTTTTTATTCATGTGAACCTACGTCTAGTCATCAAGTTGTCATATTTGAAAACCACTGAAAATATATAAAAAATAAAAAACTGAGAGGTGTTGAAAATCCTTAAGTGATGTGGTTTCTGTTATATTCTACAGTTCTTTGCTATTCTGTTGAATCAGTCAATAACGTTTAAAGAGGGATGCTTTTTTCCAAGAAGGACGATACATTAAATATTATTAAATATTAGGTTGGTGCAAAAATAATTTCGTTTTCTAACATATGTTACTATGTCAGAAAACGAAATTATTTTTGCACCAACCTAATAGTATATCAATAATCTTTTATGCACAGGTAAGAGTGGCACGCAGTTCACAAAACACGCAATTTTAACTTAGATTTTATTTTGAGTACTACTTTTGAGTACAAGTATCTAATTTTCATATAGATAATCACAAAATTTCAAATAATAATAAAGTTTAACTTTATCAATATCCTTCTGCGTGTCAGTTTAAACTGAAAGATTCTATTTTACCCATAAATGTAAACTACAATTATAAATTATAATTTTGAAAGTTATAATTTCACTGAAATATGTTGGAAAATTTCAAAGTTTTTATCTGTCTTCAAGAAAATACAAACTTTAAACAAAATGTTCTCAGTATACAGAAAACGTCACTTTAAACTGATGCCAGAAAAATAAGGGTTAAGAATTTTTTGGATAGGGAAATATCGGGAAAATATAATTAATTTTACAATTAAAAATTATACAGAAATCACTCTGCAATTTGGAAGAAATTATTTTAGTAATATTCAAACTTTAGTAATTAAAATCGCCAGTAAAGATTCGGTATGCATGTCAAAAGATCACCCAAAAAGAGGATCAACATCAAAGCGTTTTATGCTATTGTTTTATTTTCTTTTATTTATAATTTTTATTTTCATTATTATTATTTTATATTTTATTTTTATTTCTTTATAATAATAATGTACCTCCAGAGTAAATATTAGGTTGGTGCAAAAATAATGTCGTTTTCTCACATATGTTACTATGTGAGGAAACGACATTATTTTTGCACCAACCTAATATTTTATTCTAATTGTCACTTCTTCTTTATTATCATAGACATGATTAATTTACTGTTGATGAAAGTTAACACAGATGCGCGTATAACATAACGGCTATTGGCGCTAAAAGTGGAATAGGCGTGCCGAGTTCAGATTCTGTTCATTTCAGATTTGCTAACTTATGACCTTGTAGATAAAATCTATTCTTTTAGCTATGGGTTATAGGAGGCGAAAATAAGCTCTTTTGCCTTACTTGATAACCAGTCAGCGAGAAAGATATCTCTGAATCCAAAACGTGCTCAGTCGGGTTATTCTGCCCTAGACAAACCCAGTATCGTGATGCCTCAGTGTCCCTTCGGGATTACGAAACTTGTGATCGTGAGAAAGTTATCATTCTCACAATTCAAAGAAATTGTCATGGTTATTTGAATGTTTATCATTTCGAGTTAAGAAAACTTTCAAGTTTTCAGTTAGTGGTCGTTTAATTCGGTACTGGCACTTAAAGTTCGAATTTCTAAATTCCTGCGATAAGTTTTTAACTAGGTTTCTTGTCCTACTTACAAAATGAGAAATTCTTTTATCATCACCCAACATTAATGTTTTTTAAGCCATCACCCCATAAAATAGACTTAGCTGCTGTGTTCAGTCAGTCAATTCCTACTCTAATATTCTTTGGGGTTCAAATAATTTTGTCCCAATGAACTCATATGCTGTTGCTTTTTGAAATAATTTCATTGCACTCATCACTGAACCGTACAAGAATATGTCGAGCATAACACTGACAACGCGCTTGATCTTTATATCCTATGAAAAATTATATTCTCTTTTAAATCGTGACGAGCTAAAACGGAATAATTTTGGATTCAAACGCATCACTTTATATTGCTTATATACGCTTAAAATCTCTAAAGAACTTCGATTTTATATTGCGTTATTCAACGAACTTTAATAGAAGCTCAGATTACTCTGAATTCAGATTCAACTCGGTAAATAACACAAATTGTATAGTTTAGCTGCACCGACCTGAACATCTTACCTTATATTGGATAGGTTTTTCTTTTTCTCTCAATCGGTGATGAATAAATCATACTTGATGCATTATATCATGTAGAACAATTCCCAGTATGACGAAAGAACGGGAAAGACATCCGAATGAGTGTGTCTACCATAAAGGAATGTTTATCATACTGAACTGGTCATTACTGGGCAGATAAAGTCTCTCTGGTTTCTATACAAATCACATGACCCCATTTTATGAAAACGGCGATACAGTCTGGAATCGGATTTTCAGAGTAAAACCTATTTGTCGCGATGTATAAACTGCCCACCAAAGCAAAACGTTTTCTCATCAAACATTGTTATCTGCTATATTGTCATAAGCCCACAGAAGAATTCTCGAATGAGATATCTAATAGAAATTTGGTAAACTCAGACATCATTGTTAAATCCATTATTTAATCCTAACCAAGCTTTCTTACAAAAGAAAATGTTTTTACACTGAACTTTATAAGCTACAGAATCTCTTTCCAAATTAACCCTCCGGGATGTACAAACATTGGTTATTCATAATAGGCGCGTACAAGTCATTTATAGTGCACAAAATAAATTACTCTGCATATATTGTTCCTGTTCGGTGTTTTGATAATGGTATCAAGTTTAGGTTTGCAAATGGAAATATTACTACAATAAAACACATTTAGAATGAGGGAGTCGAAATAGATAATATACTTTCTTGATTTGTTACAAAACAAGTTGAGGATGGTGGCTGAAACTGTAGTCTATTTTCTGTTGGTGAGTGGTCATGTATTTAGAAAATTAGCTTTTGTGATCCTGAGAACTGGCTTCGAATCTCGCTATGATCGATTTGTCAAGGATTCCAGATTATTGGGAAGTGCCTGAAAAACATACCACGAGCTGAACCAAAGTGTGTAGGTGAAATTGTGTAGACGAAACTATTTGGAAATACTCGCTGCCTGTGCTAGCACAAAGTCACAAGTCATCTTGAATGAGAGTCAGATTACACACACGCATATATATATATATATATATATATATATATATATATATATATATATATATATAGGTGTGTGTATTTAGGCAGGAATTCTTCTTTTATATAAGTTTCATTAAAGACGACTGGCAGGGTAGTGCAAGTAAGTTTTTTTTTCATTCTTGCTTTATATTGATTTTTCTTTTTTGTGTTCGAACAAGTGTGTTCGTTTCTAGACACATAGTGTGTAAAAACTGTCCAAAAGTTCTGCATATCAAAACACTTTCGGATATTCTTTTAGATATTATCGAGAAAGATTTTTTATCTTTAACTGAATCTGTGTGTTTTTTATGTGTTGTGTCTGAAGTTATAGGAATGTTTTATTTTTCAAACACATTTTCAGCAAATTGTAGCCTTGTTTTAGTTATTGTTACCTAGTGTTACTTTTTTTTCTTTTTTATTATTAGGACTTCCATTATTTAAAATCATTTTTACGTGTGGATGAGGCTATTAAACTTGTATTTTCTACTAGTATATTTCGGGTGGAGTTTGGTAGGTTTCCGTGTATGTTTAAATGGGTCCTAATTGAGCTGGGGTCGGGTTGGTGTAACGTGAGTCGTCTAGATAGGCATGTAGTAATATGAGCAATATAATTATTTATGAGTTTGGTCTGATCAGAACACAAGAAAATTGAATAAAAAAAATTATAGCAGTACCTTCTCAGCCGTCTTTAACGGAATTTGTATACATTTCCCCCACACACACATACATGCACACACACACACACATATATATATATACACGCACACACACATATATAGTCGTGAAGGATAATATATATATATATATATATATATATATATATATATATATCCTTCACGACTCAGGGATCAAAAAATTAGGCAAAATAAGTATCACAGCAGACAAGACGTGTAACCATTACAAAATCAATGCGGATATGTACCACACAGCTGTTAAGAAAGAAGTTAATAAGTTTTATAAAAAGTCACCCAACAAATGGGAAAATAACATCAAAATAGCCACTGAACTAAAAATTGATGATAGGATTTACAAATTCGACAACAAGCATTCAACTCAGTTAAAGACCACAGAGCAAATTTTCAAATCAACCCACAATACGGATTACTGAACCCAACTAAAAATAATATCGGTAAAATCAACAAAAACATCGTTGAAAGAAAATAAATACAGGAAAGTTGCTCTAGGAATTAATCAGTGGCATAAAACAGCAGAAACCATAGAATGGTTTACTAATATAAAAAGGAAGAAAAAATATCCGTTCATGTAATTCGATATGTGTGAATGTTACCTGTCCATCATCGAGAATTTACTCATGTGTGCTATCAATTTAACAAAAAACTACTGTCATATTAACGATCGCAAAATCAAAATCATAAATCAGACACACAAGCCTATATTATACAATAATTGTTATCTGTGGATCAAAAGAAATAAATATCTGCTGAAATACTTTGTCCAAAATTAATTTTTAATGTAAATTAGCGTTTATTTATAAAAACGAACGAGTAATCTCCCTTTATACTTAATATAAAAATGATATTCACAAGTATTTTTACACACACACATATATATATATATATATATATATATATATATATATATATAAAAGGCAGTGTTTATGTGTTTGTGTGTGTGCAACGAATGCACAGCCGCAATTTTCGACGGATTTGCACCCAAATTTATATGCACATGCTCCAAGTTAGCAGGAAGGCCAAGACTGACGTTGCATTTCCCAACTCCCATCGATAGTGGAAATAATCGATTTTTTCATGCTTCTACAGCAGTTTGCGGCCATTTTGTACTGGCCAAATTGAGAGCCTATAGCTGGCTGCCACGAATAGCCAGGAAGATTCTATTGGCCAGCGTGAGAACCAATAGCTTACTGTCACGAATGTTAACTAGCATGCTAGCATCCAAAAAAAATCGATAGCTGCATTCGTCACAAGTGGGAAAAATTTAAATCTGCATGGCACTTTACTCCAATTGGCTCATTCGCTTGCTTAAAGTCAACGTTGATTCTGATTCCGCTGAACTGGGTTGGGTGTGAAAAAGTATTTGTTGTTAACATTCTTTTTTCATTTAGTTTTTCCAGTTACGAGTCCTTTTTGAAAGCTGATCGTTTTGTGTTCATTTTGTTTAGTTCTTTTTTCGTAACAGATTTAATGCTTAGCATAGAGCTTAGAAAAAATTGGCAGTGTGAGATAGGCAAGAAGTAAGGCATGTAGCAACATCAGCATGGCAAAGGGCAATCCTTTAAAGGCAAGGAAGAGCAAAAATATTTTAAGTCAAGTGATAGCGATTGCTGTATGAGTCGTACGATTTTTGAATCAAGCACGGGCCATGCTGCTAGTATATATATATATATATATATATATATATATATATATATATATATATATATATAAGGTAATGAAGTGTTTGGTAATCCGTGTGGATAATTCCAAAGAGAATGTAATCAAGAGAGGTCAATGTAACACCAGAGCAATTATTAATTAAATAATTGAGAATGAGACAACATTAAGGTTCCATGACTATAATTTATTTCCCAGAAAATATATTTTTCTGGTTCTTCAGGTCACATCTCTATTTACAAAGGAATTTGGTTTCTTTTATTTTTAATACAGTTTTAGAGGGATAGTTTTAGATTGATATAAGGTGACAGAGGTGGTAGAATGGGGAGAACATAGAATGGTCTATTTTGGAAACGGAAGTAGGGATAAGGTTGTTTATAAATCATCTTTAATAATTGACTTACGTTCAGTTGTACTCAGTTAAGTGGCCAGACAATTTGACCTCTTAAATAATTTTTAGACAGGAAGAGAAAAGAAGAAAAAAAGATGTAGATTAAATATGGCACGTGGAACTAGAACAGTCTACTCCCGTGAGCGAAATAAAGGGTTCAGTTCGACATTCCAACTAGCTGAAGAAGGCCGTAGCGTACAATGGCCGGAACATTGTAATAAATATGGCGACAAAGATGAGAACAATAGTCCGAATAATTAACTGAGATTCCTTGGCATTTTGAAGAAATAAAATTGATTCTCTTAATTCACAAAATTTGAGAAATGCTTTAATGATAAATCAAACCAAAACATGATTATTACAATATCTTGATACGTCTCACCGACCCACACAGAGGTGATGACAACAGACATCCCCCGTCACACATACACATACAAGAGAATATAAAATCAAACCAAGTGATGAATTAGTTGCAACCTCTCGCTACATTTCACCGACAAAAAACGAGGATGACATCTATAGACATTCCACTTACACACACTTGTACACTAACATGAATTAACGTTACTGCCCAACATACACCTAAGCATATAGGCGTTTCTTTACATACACACTCTTACACTATCCATATATTAAAGTTCAAAATATTTCCCACACATGTTTATATATTATCTATTTATATACGTGACACGTATCTGACTAATAAGAAGGGACCAAAAACCTTAACATACCAGTACTTTGAGTCTCTTTGCTTTATTCATTTCTACAACGATCTCGGACCAAGCTTTAATAAAAGTGAAACATGTTAGATTGAGACACATTTCCTTCTTGTTCTTCATTTTATTTTATCATCGTGTCGGATTCCTATCCTTATCTGATCTACAGCTGATTTTCACTTCATATATATATATATATATATATATATATATATATATATATATATATATACAACCGCTTTTTTATGTCTGGCCGTCGGATCTGATGAAGTAATTTAATTTCAACGGATGTTTCTTACTCACAGTTTTGTCTTTCATTCTGACATTCTCCGATACTTTATCGGAGAACAGCAGACGTCGGCGAAATGCAACGCTTATAGCTTTCTCACTTTGTCTCATACACTATTATTCATCCTAGCAACACAGACCTATATATTAAATAACACTGACATCTGACAGATATATTTACCAAAATTACACAAAAATACCTTGGGATACTAAAAAGTACATTTATTCAATAAAATCCCTATTGGCTTCAACCACGGACTCAAGATGACTTCAGAATCTCATAAATCTTTTCTGGACTGTCTCCTTGTTTAGGGTGGTGCATGCAGCCATAACCCTTTTTCCAGTTCATCTTTGGTGTTATAAGGAATTTTGTTGGTTTCTCGCTCAACTGTGCTCCAAACGTAATAATCAAGGGGTTTTTGCAGTTTGGGGAGTTAGGTGGCCAGATGCAAGGGGTAATGTGGTCGCAGTAATTGTCTGACCGCAACGACTGTGTTCTCCTGCTTGCACAACATGGTGCAGTGTCCTGTTGTCAAACATAGGAACTTCCAGCAGCCACCCTCTTGACCCAGGGCAGTACTACCTCCTCAAGTCATTTGATGTAGTCGTCCGTGTTGAGTCTGATGCCCTGTGGGAAGGTGAATGGAGGTATAACGTAGCCATCACTAATGATCCCTCCAAACACCTTCGTAATCACCATTAGACTCGTCCAACTCTTTCCGAATCATCTGCACTGTCCTCAGATTGGCACCCCAAAACTCTGAAATGTTCGTATTCGAGCTTCCGGCGTGAATGCCAAGCAGTACAGCATGCCGGTTCCAAATTTCTAGCGGAGTGAATCTCGTCATTGTGCTCTATTATCCATAAACGGTGCCCAACTGACCCTACCATAGTGTGCTGTCGAGAAAACCAAAAACAAACAATGCGCATGCGCTAAATTAAGAATATAAAATGGCGACAACTTAACCATCGCACTTTGTATATATTTCCCTGTTCGCAAAAAAAGTATCACGACATAAACACAGATTACATGTTTCTGCATTTTTTAAATTTTGTCTTAGCAAAAACATGAGTTAATATAAGTATTAAGTTCCATTCTTGGTATGTTAGTGTTATCAATATCATGGTGTGAGTAGTTTTAGTGACATCTTGGCGGAGCTAATGATTTTACCTATTTGTATCTGTTTCGAATGAATTTCAAAGACTCCAGAGAAACAGCTTTACCCCCTATCGCTTTGACATTGGGCTTTATTCTTATGCATCATTATTTCTAACTGTGATTCGATCAGACACTCGATAAAGAAACAAATTCATTCAGAAGTTAAACAGATTAAATTACCTCTTGAGAGGATCCTTTACAGATAATTTTCTCATCTGCCACTGACATATTTTAATCTCTTGAGACTCTTGGTTTAAATTTCCCAGTGTACACTTTTTAAAAGACTATTTCAGATACCTGGCAGGCTAGATAATTATTGGCTAATTTTATTTTTGGTATTATATGAATAATGTAGTGCGATCTTGAAAGAAAACTACCTCGTTTAGTTTAATAATATTTAAACTTTTAAACGGAAGCATTGCCAATTATTATTTTCTTTGTTAATTTCTATTTTTTATTTCCATTTAATTGTAATCTCCCGATGAATATGCTACACACACACACATATATATATATATCTATATATTTCATAATTTTCACACACACACACACACACACACACACACACACATATATATATATATAAATATAAAAGTGAACATAGAAGTCAACACTTAGAGGCGACAGTCTGTTTCATGCTATATGCAATCGTCAGGCCACCTGACGATTGCATATAGCATGAAACAGACTGTCGCCTCTAAGTGTTGACTTCTATGTTCACTTTTATATTTACACACGCTCTATCTCTGATATTGAGCACTTTATTCCATAAATATAGCACACCTTAAGACTATATTTCTTTATATATATATATATATATATATATATATATATATATATATGTATATTTCATACTTTTCTTACCACTCACTTAACAGAGCTGGAATCACTCACTTTTACACTTGAAGGCATTAGAAACAATGTCAGTCCAGAGAGCCCTCACTCTGTAAACAAAGGAAGCGTCTGTTAGGACTTGACGTTATTTCAATCTAGATTGCTCCGCCTTTAATATTGCATATTATATATATTTTATGTTATAATATTTATTTTCTCGAATCCAGCTCTGTTGAGTGAGGGCGAAACCGGTAGGCTGGTTGATTTTTTTCTTTTTTTATCATGAAGGGTAAAATAACGATATATATATTTTTTTATATATCAAGATCAATGGAAAAAAATGTGACAAAGTGGAAAAAGTTTTCGTGTGACGTGTTCCGTCATTTAGGACTTCATCGGATTAAATTTGTGAGGTTGGTGCGACTACACATGCACACGAACGAAGGATACCGGGAATTCAATTTCTTTTTTAAAAGCTAGCTGGTTTCATTTTGATTCTTTTTCTTTTTGTTCCCATCACTTTTATTATTATAATGGAAGTCCTGCCAGTAAATTTGCGCCTTGTCTCATACAATATTTCACCATTAATGGCAGAACTTGTTCGTGCGCATGTGTAGTCGCAGCAATATAAAACATTTAATCCGATAAAGTCCTAAAGGATGAAACGCGTTATACGAAAACTTCGGACACTCTGATATATATATATATATATATATATATATATATATATATATATATATATATATATATATATATATATATAATAGCTGGCCTGCCGTATTCGTGGATACCCGGCTACTTTTACGGACGCTCGCTCAAGCATATTTGTGTTTGCTCAACACCCACAGTCCATCTGTGGTTTATACTGCAACTGTGCTGAGTAGGCCTTAGTTACAGTTTCTGGGAGAGAGCGTGTTATCTATCATGATCAGCAATCTGAATAAGGCCAGCCCGCTGAAACCCTCGGTCACGAGATATCCATGGGTTCCGCCTACCCAATTTCACTCACAAGGCTTGGGTCAACCCAATGTCAAGCAGTTTTCAAAGGTGCCGCACGCTGCGATCGTCCCCTTCGGACCGATAACATCAGAAAGTCTCCTTCCTAACAAATCAAATACGGTGAGATTCGAACCCGGGTCTCATGGTCAGAAAAAACAACTGATAATGTACTGGAGTTAGTCTTTCTGCCTTGAGAATGTTTCTTAGGTTTGGATGGAGTTTTATTACTTTATCAGCTTCCAGTTGGGATAATAACTGGTGAAGAATTTCAGTTTCGGTCCTCTTTGTCGGTAGGTCAGTTTTAGGCTGGAGATGGCAGTTCGGTCCTAGATTTAAGAATTCCTTGTGGTCATCTGTCAGTTTTTGACTGGATAGATTTATATATATAATTATCTCTTTTATTAGGATGTAGAATAATATGGATTGCTTTTCTGCATCTGGCGTTGGCGATCTGGCATAAGCGATGTCCTAAAGGATGAAACACGTTATACTTTAGGAATTAATTGCGAAGTTGTGTCAAAATATGCTGCTTCAAAAGCTCTACAAATATGGTGGAAATGAAAAGCAAGAACCCACCTCCACAATAATTCTAAAGCACATATGAGAGAATGAAAAAAAATCCTGATTTGAGCATCAGTATTTATCTATGATATTTTGGTATATCATTATATATTAACTCAATAGAGAACATATAGGCAGATATTAAGGAAAAACAGTTTCAGTATACAGGTTATCAATGAGAAGGATGACTTTTATTTTGTTTCGAAAACTGGGGTTTCTTTCTATATCTGGAAATGATATATTCCCAAAGGGAAACGGCACCATGGATTTGAAAGCTGCTGGGGAGGCAGAATTTAGCGTCTGCCAGGTCCATGGAGTGGGCCGAGCTAAAGAAAGCCAGCTTACCCGTTGGTTGTTTTAAACAAACCGAAATTTGACTGCCGCTTTTCATCACCGTATGGAGTGACGTCATTAAGCGGCCGTCATATTACCCACGTGACTTATCTCCACCAAAGGAAAATAAAGGTTTTCTGTATATTTACACTTTGTTTCTAGACAGTACTGCCAGCACATAAATAAATAATCCTGTCTGTTCTTACGGTTACTGTGCTAATATATATATATATATATATATATATATATATATATATATATATAATACAATGTTTATTGTTCGGGTCGCTTCTGTTGATTTGCTAATATTACGTAATAAATCAATTGCCCCTAGATAAAAGAATGCATACAAGTTCTTTGAAATTGTTCTTTGTTTCTAAAACATCCTGGAGCATTATAATGCACATAAAACCATTTGGTTGCGATTAATTGTTCATTTCGCGCAGTTTTGGTTTTACTTTGAAGTCTTTTTTCTGACGGATCAATTCCCCATATCATGGAAAAAGCCAGAATAAGTACACTTATATTCCTCTGTAGATGTATGTCGATATAAAATGACAAAAGGACACAATTATACAAAGACGTACTCTAAAATCAATGTTAGCTCGGTTCAAAGTTATCACGGCCAGACGGCTATTTTTGCGAATCGAGGCTACAAACATTTACATTATTAGGCTGCTGCCTACAACCCTCCAAGGAATCGCCCAACCTAAGCATCGAGCTTTTTACATACAAATCAGGATATTAAAACCAGGAGCATATTACAAAATATGAACAGGATAGTGATCAAATTTTGTTTACATTATTTACGAGCCAGGAAGTGGTAACGGTCGTTGAGATGTGCGGTCATGTTGAGTGGTGGCGGTGAAGGCGGCGACAGTCGCGGTAGTAGTGCTTTGCGTGACAACCGGTTCGCAATTTTGTTGTCATGGTAACGAGGTCATGGCGGTATCAGCAGCAGCAGCAGCATCGTCCTGCGTGTCGGCCTTCGGCGGCACCGGTGCGTGATTTTGTCCTAGTCGTCATAGGAACCTGCTTTTTAGCAGGTTTGGTAGTCCCAAGGGGCGTATCTTTCATCGGCGGGAATGTTCACGATTGTCCACCGCCAGAGATCACTTTCCAGACAGGACGTGGTGCGTGGAGCCTAATGCGCAGAAAACGACTTTTTCTATTTCATTTTCTGCATTCATGGCGGCCAGCGTGCAGAATGAATCAGAATGAGATCTAATTGCAACGGAGTGTATCAAATTAAGAGTTAATTAGTAGGAATTGTATCGGGAATAATCATTGTTATTTTTAACAAAAGATGTTAACGCCATATACGCTCGCAAAAAATAAAAGAAACATTCTAACAATCCAAAATACGTTTCGGCTTTAAATAACCCACAAAGGATTGATAAGCCATAAAAAATCAATCATTTCAATTACATTTAATTGTTCCAATTCTTTTAATCGCTTTATAATGGAATTCGTGACAATATTTTTCTTTTATATACCGTGTCTCTTCAGGGTATGGGCAATCATAGCTCTCCATAGTATTTCTGCAGCTTTAAGTAACATTTGTTCAATTACGCATAATCCCAGGCCCTGTCATCCATTTACGCAAGCTCTTTAAGTATGTTAATCCATGATTTACTCTGCTCTCTTTCCTTTAATATGCCTTTTGAATGTCAAATGTTGAACCGTACCTCATATGTGCAAAGTCTCTTCTTCATATATAAGGAAACTGTCCAGCATTCACTGCTATATAGAAGGACTGATATCGCATTGCTCTTCATCCCTCTTATCTTTGTTTCTAATGCAATTCAAACGCATAAAATTGTAAGTTATCATATATGAATGAAAAGTATCACTGCTGTCCCCAGAGTTTGAACGTGAATTGCTAGACAATGAAAATCTAAACCGTCATTTACTATAAATAGAGATACCATGCCACTGAGTTGGGGAGGGTGTTACAATTACATGTTTGATTATTCTGTTAACCCGGACGTTAAAGGCGAGTGTCCCGTGTTTCAAGACAAATTAGTACTTTTACTTCGCAGTTCTACGCAGTCGCGTATTAATTGATCAATAATAAGTAATCAATAATATTTCCGTTGACTCTTTACTTCTTTGTTGTTAATGTATTTTAATTGCGTTTGGTAATTAAATACTTTATTATTTTACACCGAAATGTTTTTTGTAATTACTTGTATTATGTATGTGCCATGGATTAGAAAATAAATACAACCGTCGCCTTTAAACTTTCAAAACTGTTTCGTTTTAGGACAAATTCCAGTTATAAATTTTCATGCAACTGGGTGTTTACATCAAGTGTCGTTCAAAATCGAGTAACAAGGCTCCTTAAATTATTAACAATTTCCTTAACCAGCACTCTTGTTGATGCCAGTACTGTTGTAATTTTGAAAGTCACTGTATTTCTTCGACTCTCCAATTCCTCCAATTCAACCCCGAGGAATTCTGGATGTTTTAAGGCGCGTGAATCATTATTGGCACGATTAAATTCTTTTCTTGAAATTTTCAACTTTTCACCGGGGCGTAAATAGAGAGAATAAATGTAAAGTTGCTAGTCCAAATATATTTTTCAAAATACTGACAAAACTTCAGGTCAGAACTTCAAAGTTGAATATGTCTGTGAAAGAACAAGAAAAACGATTAAGATTATGAAATAGCATTTGATTGATGGGAAAATCCATATTTAAATTCCTTTATTCTGTAAACATTTATCTTTTTATTTTGACGTAAACAAAGAAATAGCGAATCAATCAAATGTTAATGGAATAAAGCAATGTTTTTAAAACTTAGAAAATCTTACAAAATGCGATCAAGAAGTTTAACATAGTTTGAACAAAGTCAGCTTAGAAATGAAGTTAAATGAAAACTGAATAAATTTTGCATATCAAAAATATATATGAATTATTAAAGATAGCAAAGTATCTCTCAAAATGTAGAAAATATTTAAATAAGGACACGGCACGTAGAAGAAACTCTATGGCGAGTACTAATTATTCTGTCGCCAATGCTAGAAGTCTTACAATGTTGAAAATGTACATTGGACGCCCTGTGTTGATTTTGATGTAATGATTCGTTTTTACGGTTTATCACCCCCTTGTAGGTTATTAAAAGCCAGAAAATATATTTAATTCTAATAATGTTTAAGAGATAACAATGATTTACGGATACAAGTTCTACTAATTAACCTATTGCTGGGAGACAAGTAGATTCAAACCTTTCACAATGGTATATGTGCGTAAGTGAATATTACAAACCCGACGGGAATTGGAACTCAACTCTCCATTTTCCAAGGCAATATCCATCACACCACTCATGTATCCACGTTTACAGCACGTGTTATTCCCAAGGGGTCACCCATCTATGTAATGACCAAGCTCGACGTTTCTTAACTTCGGTGATCGTACTAGAAGCAATGTTTCAAATTGATATGGCCGTAAGTTGGCACCTCGTGTAGTGTATTGATTAACAACTCATTTCTCAGACCGTTTTCCACTATTATTCAAGTTATCTCATTTCAACTGCAGTAGCTTTACATGCTAAGCAAATACGGGCTCTTTTTTGGCGGGGACAGGGCAAGTCGCGACCAGTTGTGCTCGTCCCAGGTTCTGTCTCATGTCCGCCACATGTCACAATGAGTTGAATAAATTAAACACGTTTTAGACCTTGCTGATGGCTAAATATGAATTTACTGCTAGGATCTGTCATCGAGTACTGATAAACGTCAAGATTTCAAATTTGAATTTGATTTTTATAACATAGTTTTCCTAATCTGCTTTCTTTCCATTTCATTTTTTAACGCAATGAATCAGATTTCACTTTTAATCAATTGTATAAACTTTATGAGTTGAACTTTGTAAAGAACTGCATAGAGTATCACTTAAATTTATGCCTTTTAAACAAAAAATGATTAAAAGCATTTGAGACAATAAAATTTCCTTAACTAAGTAACTACCAGATTTTAAATCCAGAATAGAAGAAAATCAAAATCGAGTACAAGGACATTTTTCTCAACCAAACAATCGATCTACAGATGTGACAACATTATCGATGCAAATTTGAAATCAAAGTTCAAATAGCATTTTAACACAATTCAGATTATACAGAACTTGTCTCTTCGTCAATTCGGTTCTTTAAATCTTTAAGTGTTTAGGGTTTTCACTCGTCGATCTCAATTTTACTATGGTCCCAAATCAATTATAAAGATCATTCCTAACAGGTAGATCTCTGAAGGTAGTTATTAACGGCCAGTCCTCTGAGGCCCAGGCGATCAACACAGGCGTCCCCCAGGAATTACTTCTTTGACCAAAGCTTCTTCTGAGTTCACGTAAATGATCTACCTAAGAATATACCCAGGTCATATGTAAACGACTATGTCAATGATACGACGATATACGATATATATTAAAACTCTTGATAATCAGAGAAAACCAAACTAGTTACATTCCATCACCGCTGATGAGACCCCGAACTACCGCCTGTCACAATGAACGATCATATGATCCATCGCTAAAGATGCAGGTAAAATGACAGGATTTTTGTACTGTTCAATTAAATAACTGACTCTTCATCTTATCCTCTACATAGATTAGTCAGATCAGGTCGAAAATGTTTTTATATTTAGGCGGAAGCTTCCCATTCCTCACTTTCCAGTCACGATAGAGTTCAAAAGCGTCTCTGAATCTTTGTTGGAGAAAGAGAATTTACTACCCTCCAACCTTCTCTTTCACAGTGGGATGTGACGAGCCTTTCTCTGCTCTATCGTTACTCCCATGGAAAATGCTCGGACGAACTACCTTCTTTGGTTCAACCAGTTAGGACACGCCATACCATTACAAAATAGCAAACCACTCACATTATCTCCGTATTTCATCGATGAGAAGTTCCACTGGAATATCTTCTTCCCGCGAACCACTGCTCTGTGGAACAGACTCCCAAGAGGATGTTTCCCCGATCACTACAATCTTAACCTGCTCAATCTAGGGTTAACAATTTTCTTCCCCTCCTATCCATATCAAATACACCTTAACGCATCATTCTACCTCGGGTGGCCCCCAGGCCTTGTACAGGATGACCTTACCGTAAAAAAGTAACAAAAAAGAAAAAATCTGGAAGTGTGATATCAAGCTATGTTTCTACCTAAATCAGTAATCATGCTTTCTCAAGCCATCAGTTTGGTAAGCTTCTATCCAAAATTTATCTGATGACACGTGAGTAATGTGTAATTAAATTGTCTTGTTCAAATATCATAGTTTGCTGAGCCTTTTAAGGACATTGTTTTTGTTTTGTTTTTTACAAAAGGTCAATATCCCAATATATTCATGTAGCTTTCACCTGTATTATTTCCATTAATGAAGAAAGCTCAGTAAATTACTGTTGATGACAACCCATTCAGCTTTAGTATCTGTCTATATTTCTGAGATGAGGTATTATGTACACTATTTACATTATTCGGACTATCGTCCCCATCTTTGTCACTATATTTATTACAACGTTTCGGCCGTTGTACGCTCCAGCCTTCTTCAGGTGTTTGGAATGTCGAACTGAACTCTTTATTTCACTCTGTGGGGTAGAATGTTCTAGTTCCACGTGCAATGTTTAATGGATGTCATTTATCAGTTATCTCCTGTTAATTCCCCTCTCCAAGTTCTCCACTGCCTTAACCGGGTATTGAACTCACACTCTTTGGGTTCCTGTCACTGGATCTAACTAAGGTCTTTATCCACTGTGCCATATGTCAGCTTTGAACATGAATAACATTTACCGATTGTTTCTGTGATGGAGGGTTCTACTGACCCCAAAATATTGTCTCTGAGTTTCATTTGTTAATTTTTTTTTTCATTTCACTGTTGAATTGTCATTCAAGTGATCTGATGATGGTCTAAAGATTGCTTGAGTTGTGAAACAATGATGTGCTGATTTCTATAGTTAAGCTAATTATCTCTACAAGCGCTCTATCTCCGATATTAGCACTCTTCAGACAACAAACTTCAAACAACAGAATTATATATGATTGCGCATTTAATCAAGCATTTTCCTGATGTTTTTGACCTGTTAAATATTTCTCAAACGGAACAATATTGTTCATTTTGAAAGATGTTAAGATTTTATCACAAAAAAAAGAAAAGAAAAAAGATACTGACAAAAATCAGGCAAAGAGAAAAGAAGAAATAATTTTCACAAAATGAAGCAATATTTTTCCCGACAGAGAAAAAACAGGATGATCATAAATTTACAACTGATAGTGATATAAATGTCGTATCTCCATACAGAAACTCGGATTTACTTAGAACACACGATAGAAAATGAAATAAATCGAATAGATAAAGACTATAGGATGCGTTCTGATTGGTAACTCATTATTGTTTTATTGAATTATAATTATTAATTAATAACTTATACTTGTTACATTCTTTCTGAATAAGCTTTACCATAAATTTACCTCTTTAAATATTCATTAGACTTCATGAATTACAACTGTTTCCAAATCAGCAATCGTAAATATCCGAACGTAAAAAAATGGCTTATTTTATGGTGGTCGACAAAACATACCATTTCTCAGATTTTAATTATCTTTTTTTTTTATTTCCGTACAATATTTGGGACGGCGGAATGTATTTTGTAGAAAATTACAAAACTGCTTCATTAATAATGTAGAGTAAAGTCTTATGGAACTGTCGTGCCTTTTAGTAGCAGGAGTCGTAAGTAAATAAACCCTGTATCAGCAGCAGCTCGGATATAAAATAAAGTGAACCTTAAAGTAACTTTTTTTTCTCCCATGTTCTCTTTTCGAATCGCTGGCATGAACTTTCCACACTGAAGCTAAAAGAGCTGTGAAACGCTTTTTCACTAAAACCCACGCAGATTATAAAATATTCAAAAACAATTCGATGTGAATACAATTTACTCCTAACAAAATAAACTTTTGTTTTGAACTTTACTTTTGTTAATTTTGTCTTAATATATGTTATCTATGCATTGCAAATAAATTAGTTCTTTTTGTGCATTTGACATTTATACCGCCTTTATTCTTTCTGACAAAAAATATTCCCGTAAAAGATTTTACACATTTATTTATTGAAGTAGCTAATCACTAAAAAAAAATATGTATTTTACGGGGAATGCAATAATTTACCAGCCGACACGTACGCTGTTTATTTAGCATAATTATTCGTGTAAAAACGTATTTTTTTCTAGATTTTTAATGTTAATACTTAAAAATGCGTATTATACAATTTAACTAAATATTAACATTCGTCGCCATATCCGGGACAGTGTGACCGAAAGATGTTCTTATATAGCCTCGTCAGATTGAGACTTAACAAAGGTTGTCATGCTTGTTGCCAAACTTATTCAGAAATATTTAAACTGCCATCAGTATACAACCACTTTATGAGATCAATAATTAAAAATCACTTCGAGCGAATGAAACCAGTAGGTCTTATCGGGGGAGCCTCCGTCTTCAAATCTCGATGACTGGCGCTAGAGAATCAAAAACAAGTAACTGTACTATGTAACAGAAACGACATCAGTTGTGGACTTTCAGCAACAACGAAAATGAATGTATTTCGAAGAGAATATAATATAATAATAATCACACTACTTCGAACACAAGATTAGGAAGGAGGCATATATAACTACTGGAAAGAGCGATAACAGCTACTGGACTTGTTTTAAGAGACAGATTTAATACATTTCAACCGATGCTACCACTAACTGCTAGTTCAATGAATGCCAAATGTTACCATTAGAGATGAGGAGAACATATTTTGATCCCAGCCCGACTGCCAGGGAGTGAGGAAAAGCGTAACTCAAAAAGCACTGACTTTCCGATCATTAAATTTCTAATGTTTACTTATAAGGAAACGGCTAAGGTTGCCATCGCTATTACCAAACTAATGAATGTGTAACACAGAGTTTAAATCACTAACCAAATGCTACACTTTATACATTTTTCCTTAAAAAGGATATCATGAATTGTTTTTTTCTTTTTTTCATTATCACGAACCTTGATATTGACCTACTGGGTTAAGAATGAAGACAGGAGTAAATATTTTTTCAGTTTCTTTTCTTTTTAGCATTTTACCAAAAGCAAGGCAATAAAGCCACTAAGACACAGAGATGGATTTAATGAATGAGAAAGAAGAAAAGGAACATTATAAAGGAGAGAGAACAATGATAGAACAGGACGTAGGAACACAGAAGATAACGACTGACATTGTATTTACATTTTTGAAGATCAAACTTAACTGGAATACAAGAGACCGGAAGAGAGATCTATAAACAAGAAGTGCCAGAAAAAAAAGCAGCATAGAACTTACGGTTACATCTAACATTTTAACTATAAAATGATAAGATGTTGCTGTCGATCTAGTACCGCGCACAAATTTATAAAGTCTAAGCATCATAGAAGAAAGTTTATCAGAACAATTCGCAAGAAAATATTGGTTGCTTGCTTGTTTTGTTTTATGGTATATCAACCTCAGTGAGTCATTTAATGCCAACAAATTTTTTTAAATAGATTCATAGAGATAGTTTGGTAAAAAACGTGTGTATGTATACATATATATCTGAACCATTTTTCAAGTTAATCATATTTTTTATTAGGTTGGTGCAAAAATAATGACGTAATAATGTCCTTTTTTGACGTTAAAAAATACGTCAAAAAACGACATTATTACGTCATTATTTTTGCACCAACCTAATAGTACAATCCAACTTAGGAAATTTACAATCTTGGATGGTTTTCTTTTCGTAAAAAGTTTTTTTTTTTTTAATTTCTCACTTGGCAGATAATCATTTTTCCTTCAAAAATTATTGTTGGTAATAATTTTTTTTATTGCAAAGTATTTCTGGTATTAAAACCTATTTTTACACAAGTTTGGGTGTTAACTATTTGCCCATAGCTGGGACCCTAACAAGTACACCCGGGTCAGGGTGGACTTGGGAGCTCCAGCAATTACGAGGTGGTTCCACGTTTCTTAAAATCTCCTGATCAGAGGCCTTGCTGTTGGACGTTGTTTATTGTCTTACACAGGACGCGGATGTAGTTTATCGTCATACCCAGGACGAAAGAAAGTACTTATAGAAAAGACACAGGGAAGCTACACTACGCCGATGGTAAAGAGACTAAGGCCGAAATGCCAGGACAAAACGAATGATATTGCAGATTCTTCTTTGGATTTTATCAAGAATCTGGAACTATTTTCGGGTCTATTGATAGCGTTTAGAAGGCACACCTTTCAGGTTTAAAAATGATTGAATTTCAGATATCAATTACAAAATCGGAAAATCATATAAATTTGAAGTGAAAAACAAAGAAAATGAGATTTTATTCGGACTTGTGAATAATTATTCTTTCTGCAATATTTATTAAAATATTGGCATTTCATTGTTATATTTCCCAGTGAATTAGGATTGGTTTCTTAAACTGCTTGTGTATGAGTGTTTTTCTTCTTATGATATTCACGCTGTACAATGTCCAAGAGCCACTCCAGTTACAGGCTTATAGAGTAAGAAGCGCAGTTTATGGTGATACATGGCGAAGATTGATCCGAGACTTGAACAGGCCATGCTTGTATTGATCAAGGAAGCAACCACTTGGGAGTTAGTTTTACAAAGTAGAGATTCGTGGGAAGAAGCTGATCGAGTGGAACTTACATCTCACCAGTGGAATACAAAAAGAATCAGAGTGGTCAATTACATGGTGGGTTTTAAAGTTAGTAAAAGGTTGCACTGGACCAGAACTATCCCCGCGACTTCCTTTTCAGGATCCAACATCAAGGACGGATCTAAGACAAAGGAATTAATCTCTGTGTCAAGCTTCGATAAAAGAGGTGTTCTTTCCACGTTTTATGGTACCTGTTTGAATTCAGAGTTTTACTTCTAGCCAATGTTTAAAGAAGCCAATCTTTCCTTCAATTTAACTCATAGCTATGTAAAGGAAAGATGGATTCATGCCTTACTTAAGGACATTTGTGCGAAAGTGAACATGAAAAATATGGTCAGAATTTGAAAAGCTGTCTGAGGATTGATATAGAACTCAGGCCTGGTTGATCATATGTGGACGTGTGGTGATTATCATCACCATCACACACATACAGATCATACGGCAAGAATTCATTGGCTAATCTCCTCAAAACTAGCTTGCTGATTGATCAATTCCGACCAATCAAATCGCCTGCACGCGAGGAATAAATTTCCCGCGCACAAATTTGGAGCCTGTCACGTGATACACCACCTTATATAAACAAAACATGAGTAAACCTTCTCTCTCCGTTTTCCCTTTCGTCTTCTTCCTTGCTGCCAAAATGTGACCTTCAAGAACTCTCGTCTTGACCTTGCGGTCAGACGTTAAAAAACATTAGCAACATTCACGCATGTACGAACTCTTAACTCTTCTGAACTCTATCAACTTTTCCAAATCACATTTCCTAACATGCAACAAGAACTTTATTCTACTAAAACAATAACAATTAATAATCAATTCAACTTCGTGAGCTCCGGTAGAAATATTTCCCAAGTCTAAGAGACGTAACTCTATCAAACCTTTAGCTTATATGCATGTATATCAAAACAAATAAATTCAAATGTTATGTTTTGAACCATTACGTTCTGTCTTGTATTTTTGCTATGTGCTATTTTACCGCCACATTTGATGGTGACCTCCAGCGTCTTTGCTTGTCCTTTTCCATGTCATTCTTAATCAAAGTTAAATAAATGTGGTGGGGTCTGCTACATTTGATTGACAGTCCTTTTTATTGCTAGCTCGTCGTCCGTTTCGCACCTCGCAACATGTTTGGTGACCTGACGTTTGGGAAAGGCCCCGCTACAAACGGAAAAATGTGGTCTTCAGCTTCTGCAGAATTAAGTTAACAGGCGTCGAGTAACACTGGATGATAACACTACTGAAAGAATCGGAGTTTATTTTATACCTTAACGATCTAACTAAAGCATATAATAATAATAATTTAACATTTATTTATTGAATAATGTATTTTACTTTCTAAACGTTTTCAAGACGATACATTATATGAACGTTATTTAATATATCAATAATACAACAGTTGTGTGCATCACATTTATCGCAAAGCCAGTAGCAGTCTTTCTATTTTTTTTCAATTTCCTTTTGGCCTTTGTTAAACTTAGAATTATGGAATAAATTATGGCACCATTCATAATTCGTATTTTAGTCGAAAAAATAAATCAAAAACGTCTAAGGCCAGAATAGACAAATCATCGTATTTCCCCTTTTCAATGGGGCATTGTCATCATTTAACACTGGTGATGAATTTCAATTAGAAAAGAATTTAATCTCATATTGTCTGCGAAGACAATTTTATGCAAGAATCATTTCTTTTTGTCTCTCTACTCTATAGCAAATCGAATAAAATATCAAACAAAAAAGCTAATAGTAAAAAAAAAACAACATAATTTTAAATATTATTAAAAATAACTTTCCATATTATCTTCGACAATCAAAAAAGTAGCAAAAAATCGTTTGAGCTATGCCACCAATAAAATGTTTTCTATCGTGATGGCACCAGGATTTCTTGCGTATTCAATTCATAGAATAATGCAGAGATCGTCAAATCGACAAAAAGTTTATTATTATTAGCAAAAAAAAAAAAAAAAATTGATTTAGTCAGTTCATGTCGTATTTAGTTCCTTTAGTGCCGACCATAAAACCTGACGACTCAACGATTTTCCCTGAGTTGAAACCAGACTGATTCAAAAAATAAATTAATGGATGTAGCTAAAATAAAATTAAAAAATGTCTGATCACACTGAATGAAAACGATAAGTGTATGGAAATCTGGAAGAACATAAATATAGATAAATTAAAATAGAGCAACGGAAAATTATGACCATACCAAAAATAGTACAATGAATTATTCTCAAATGTCAATATGTTCTTGATTTATTTGCAACCGTAGTCTTCCATCTGGAAGCACGCTTTTAGCGATGAGTTTAAATCTCATACAAGTGCCGCGAAGCTTCCTTGCAGAGATCATAAAAGCATACGTCAAGTTTCAAAATTACTGCTTATTCTTCATTCGTTAAAAACTTGTGTATTTCAGTTGTCATATAAAGTTAAAAATAACGTTAAAACTGATAAAGTTAAGCATATGATACCTACACGCGAGACATGTAAATATATATTACAAAATGGCCGAATAGTTAGAGCTTTAGTATTCCAAAAATGAGACCAGGGTAACATGTGATATCCATTTTAGTTGTTGTTGTTGAATGTTTTCAAGTAATGTGTTTTGTTTTTTTGTTTTTTTTGTTATTTGACACATTTCTTTATTTGTTATTATTTTGTGTCCATGATTACATGTGTTAAAGTTTTTATTGGTTTAATAAACAAAGGGATACACGGCATTGTCCGAGGAAAATTACGGCAAATATAACAATAGAGATATATTATGCTCTTCCTCATCTGTCTTAAACAAAAAGATTGATCGATTTGTTTTTTACGGCTTATCAACCTTTTCCAAGTTATTTAAAGACAGAAAATATTTTTAATTTGTAAGAAGTTATTTTCTTTTTTAGATAATAATGATTTAGTGATACAAGTTTTACTAATTAACCCATAGCTTTGGGGGAGAAAAGGTGGATTTATACATTTACCAAAGGTATTTGTGCGTAAGTGAATATAATGAACCCAACTAGAATTGGAACTTGACTCTTCGATTAACAATTCCGAACCGTGATCTACTCTATCACCCCTATTATATCACCCGTACATCTAAGCTTACAGAACCTGGTATTCCTAAGCGGTTATATGATATAAAATGATCCTGAGTGTTTAGAATGATTATTTAGTCATCGTATGGAATATATAATTTTTATTATGTTACATTATATGTTGTTGTTCACGTAGTGTTTATCGGCTCAAATTCCAGCCGTGGTTGTTGCGTCCGCTTTCGCCCAAATAAACTTAGTAAAGTGGGAATCCATCTGTTCCTTCCCAGGTAGGGGTTAATAGCAAATCAGGCTGGTCTCTTTAGATTTGCCTAGTAATCAGCATAGTAAAAGGAAAACTCTAAATTTAAAAGAATTTGCGCGTTGGGGCGAGCAACGCAACCCTGTAAATGTCTATTTGCTATGGGGACTACAGCAACAACGCTTAGCGTGGTTAGGCTGTGACCTGCACTCGCTACAATGAGTCTACACACACACACACACACACACACACATATATATATATATATATGGAGGGAACCTTGGCGTGATGTAATGGTTAACAAGCTTGTCTTGATAAAACAATTACGACTGAGTAGTGAGTTCGATCGTCACTAGGTGCTCCGTACTTTCGGCTTTGTGCCACATCTAAGCTACGCTTTGAAAATCACTATGGATATATATATATATATATATATATATATATATATTTAAATAAGTTATTTTGTGGTACAAAATTTTATAATACAAAGGAACGAAGAAGGCATTTTTTAAAAAAGCCAAAACAGAACGACCGGTTTCGTCCCAGGACTTATCAAGTATTTATTCTGGGAATTTAAAAGCGTGTAAATTATTTAATTATCGAATGAATTATTAGGTTGGTGCAAAAATAATGACGTAATAATGTCGTTTTTTGACGTATTTTTTAACGTCAAAAACGACATTATTACGTCATTATTTTTGCACCAACCTAATAAATGGGGGGTGAAAAAATTATGAATTACAAGGAGACTAGAGGCCAATAATATTCAGACCCAGCAAGCATTCGCTCTGTTTACAAAGGGAAGGCTCACGGGATCTGATATACATGGACTCCAGGACCTTAAGGGGAAAAGTGGAGTGGGACCTCGATAAAATAATAAATCGGTCACCACTAAAATTTTCCACACATTCCCTTCTATTTATCAAATGTTCAGCAATAGCAGAACCAGAACTGTTAGTTAATTGGCTATTTCTAGAGGACGGATTCAATATCCTGGAGGGTAAATGCTGTTTAATTCTTAAATCAAAACGCTGGGACGTCCTACCTATGTAGTCATGTCCACAACTACACTTCTATTGGTAAATCCCTGAATTAACATGATGGGGAGGTAGGATTCCTTCTCCTTTGTGGAAAATATACGTAATTCTTCTACTAATGGTTGGTTCATGTGTTCGTTTGATATCTGCTCCCTGTTTACATGTGTTCCCCTGTCTGAGACTATTGAGATGTGTTGCGATATATTGTATCGTACCTCGTTGTCTCCTCCAGATTTTCCTGAGGGTATATTTGTTGAGCTTATGATGTTCGCCACTGCGTCTGTCGAATTTAGCTTTGATAATATTAGGTTGGTGCAAAAATAATTTCGTTTTCTAACATATGTTACTATGTGAGAAAACGAAATTATTTTTGCACCAACCTAATATTATGTATCGACAGATCGACGGGGTAGCTATGGGTTCGCCTTTGGGTCCAGCGTTGGCGAATATCTTTGTCGGTTTTCATGAGGCTTCCTTATTTACTCCTATTTTTCGTCCTCTTATGTATCATCGTTATGTTGATGATACCTTTTGCCTCTTTAATAATGAGGCGGAAGCTGACAAATTTCTCACCAAATTAAACTCTGTCCATCCTGCCCTTAAGTTCACCGTAGAGAAGGAGTCTAATTCTTGTCTTCCCTTTTTGGATGTTTTTGTCCATAAGATTGATGACAAGTTCGAGACTTCTGTATTTAAGAAGGCCACTTTCTCGGGACTTTACACGCGTTGGGACTCCTTTTGTCCCAGACAGCGTAAGATTAATTTAATGAAGTCCTTAATTTACAGGGCACTTAGGTTATGCTCAGAGGGTTTTCTCTGCGGTGAAATTGATTTTGTTAGAATGACATTATCAAAAAACGGATATCCATTGGATGTTTTGGAATCTGTTATTCAAGATGTCATCAGTAAATTCCATAGGGTGAAGCCTCAATTAGCTGATAAATGCCCAGTTTATTTGCGTCTTCCCTATATTGGTACAGAGGGTGAGATTTTATCGAAACGTATTTTACGTTTAATTAATAGCTGTTATTTTTCAGCAAAAGTTACAGTAATATTCGGTACCCGTTCTGCTTTCTCTTCCATCCGTAAGGATGTCCTACCTCCCCATCATGTTAATTCAGTGATTTACCAATACATGTGTAGTTGTGGACATGACTACATAGGTAGGACGTCCCAGCGTTTTGATTTAAGAATTAAACAGCATTTACCCTCTAGGATTTTGAATCCGTCCTCTAGGAATAGCCAACTGACTAACAGTTCTGGTTCTGCTATTGCTGAACATTTAATAAATAGAAAGGAATGTTTTGGAAAATTTTAGTGGTGACCGATTTATTATTTTATCGAGGTCCCACTCCACTTTTCACCTTAAGGGCCTGGAGTCCTTGTATATCAGATCCCGAGAGCCTTCCCTTTGTAAACAGAGGGAATGCTTGCTGGGTCTGAATATTATTGTAATTGTCCTTGTAATTCATATTTTTTTCCCATTTAATTCATTCGATAATTAAATAATTTACACGCTTTTAAATTCCCAGAATAAATACTTGATAAGTCCTGGGACGAAACCGGTCGTTCTGTTAAAAAATGCCTTCTTTTTATCTCTTCCTTTGTAATATATATATATATATATATATATATATATATATATATATATATATATATATATATATATAAAACAGGGTGCGATGGGAATATTGTTGCCATTTTATATTCTTAATTTTTTATTTTCTCGACGGCACACTATAATATGGTCGGTTAGACACCGTCTGGGATTAAATATAACACCATGACGCAATTCACTCTGCCAGGAATTTGGAAACGGTATGCTGTAGTGCTTGGCATTCACACCGGAAGCTCGAATACGAACATTTCAGAGTTTTGGGGTGTCAATCTGAGGACAGTACAGATGATTCAGAAAGAGTTGGATGTTTCTAATGGTGATTACGAAGGTTTTTGGTAGGTTAACTAGTGATGGCGACGTTATGCCTTCATTCATCTTTCCACAGGGCCTCAGACTCAAGACGGATGCCTACACCAGATGACTTGAGAAGTTAGTGCTGCCCTGGGTCAAGAGGGCGGCTGCCGGAAGATCCTATGTCTGACAACAGAACTCTGCACCATGCTATGCAAGCAGGAGAACCCAGTCGCTGCGGTCAGACAATTTCTGCGACCACATTGCCCCCTTACATCTGACCAGCTAGCTCCCCAGACTCCAACCCCCTTGATTATTTAAAAGTGGGCGCAGTTGAACGAGCAAGCAACAAAACTACTTGTAATACCAAAGATGAATTGAAGGCAAGAATTATGGCAGCATTTACCAACCTAAACAAAGAGACCGTCCAGGGGAGATGCTGGAGATTCCGAAGTGGTCTGTAAGCCGAAGCCGAAGCCAATGGCGATTTAATTGAACAAATTTACTATAGTATCTAAAGATATTTTTGTGTAATTTTGGTAAATATATCTGTTAAAATGAGATGTTAGTGTTATTTTCAATGTTGCGTAATTTAGACGACAATTTATACATCGCACTAACACACACACACACACATATATATATATATATATATATATATATATATATATATATATATATATATATACTATGGGTATAACCCGTCATTGACCGGGTCTTTCATTACTGGGAATTTTTGCCGTTCAGTTGAAGCAGTTTAAGTTTAAAGTCAGCCCACCCGATAACCAATATTAGTAACAACATTTGGGTGCAACTGAGACACATCCCCAAATGGCGGGGGGTTAATAATTTGAATGGGGAGATGGCCCTGAAAAGGGAACAGTATAAACATTTGGGTGCAACTGAGACACATCCCCAAATGGCGGGGGGTTAATAATTTGAATGGGGAGATGGCCCTGAAAAGAGAACAGTATAATAATAAGTGATATTATTTTAATAATTTTAAACTATTTTTATTAAAGTTTTTATGAAAGATATATATCCAAGAACAGATAGTAAATAGTAAAAGGTTACTGAAAGTTATAATGAACAGGAAGTAGAGGAGAACCATTGTCGCCAACAATTTGGACTCAAAACCGGAACTGAAGAATTATCCATCAAACAAAAAAAATTAATCAAAATCGGATGAAAACTGTGGAAATGCATAAACAACATCCGATCACACACACAACACATACATACACACACATTTTGAGAATTATATATATATATATATATATATATATATATATATATATATATATATATATATATAATTAATGTTCAACCAATATAAAATCCAAGACCCACTTAAGGTAGAGGGTTACTGTGTGCTGTTTTATGAGCGTAAGAGAAGTCAAGAAATACAATTCATGTGGTTTTGTAGGAATGATAACGGTTAAGTCTAGACATGAAGAGGTTAAGATTGTAATGAACGGGAAAACATCCTGTCAGGAGTCTTTTAAAAATGTTTTTTTAAGTTGTATTTGAAAGTACTTTATTTCAGTAGCGTTAGTCTTCAATGTTTATTTGACTATCAATTTCTGCGTTGTTTTCGATTTCGTTATTAACCTTTCTTTGCTGTTCCATTCTCTTTCCCCGAAATTACATCGTCTTTATATCCTTTTTGATTGCAGAGAGATGAAGTTAAAATAATACAGGTTTAGGCGGCATTTTTCTTTTCATTGAAGCAGTTTTTATTGAAGAACACGGACATGGTTAGATTCACATTTTTTTTTACTTTTTTTAGAAATTATTTTTTGGGACAAGACGGTAATTATTTTTCACATACACTGGAAACTAATATTTGTACAGAAACGAAATAAAATTCATAAAAAGGAATGCTAAAACAAACTTTATGATGTTTCCACTCGGACACAAGCGCGAGCGCGCACACACACACACACACACACACATCGAATCAAATCAGTTCCTACAGTAAAACAGTCAAACTACTCGCATATCTTATTTGATTATAGTGTTGAAGAGCTTTGCAGAACCAACCACACTTTTTGAAAGAGTCGGACACAAAGAAATAGTGCACATAGCGTGCTACAAGTTCCTGAAACGCCCTTTCTTAGGCTTCGAACTCAGAGTGATCCTTCTCCTAGACTGGTTGCTATCCAAGGCTCTAGGACTCATTTTCTCCTGGTATTTGCCCATAGTTAGGGAGAGAAGAGATTCCTACTTTTCCCAAGGGTTTTTGAAAATACTCTTAGGAAAGGTAGGAACACACACACACACACACACACACACATATATATATATATATATATATATATATATATATATATATATATATATATATATAAACATTGGTTCTTGTTCAAAAACCAAGGTTAAGCAGTGGGAGCCTGCCCAGTACTTAGATGGAGTTCCGTTCCCGTAAGCAATGTCAGTGTTCATAGTATCGTGATATGATTCGGGCATTAACAACCTCACTAATGTCTCGACTCCTATGGCGCGCAGGCAGTTTCCATTTATCTTGACTGCTTGTTGTTGCTGGATCAGAGTTGCCTAATGCTGAGTGATCACATAGTATTGCACAAGCTATGATTGCCTATAAACAATCGCGCCGGTTTCCGGAAGGCGGGTGTGGAATCACCCCTTACATCGCAAGTGAGGAAACCGTCGTTACATATTACTTGATGCTTCCATGAAATTAAATTAATTACCGAAAAGAAAACATTGCTTTTACAATTTCTTTTATTTTGGAGTCATATAAAGTGACCTAAAAATGTAACAGCATGTATTCACTTTGGTTGCGATGAGAAGATTTTTCGCGGAGCCTGTGAACTATACACACAAAGGACTTACATGACAATTCATCAATGATAGAAGACATTACAAACAATCAACAACTCACCAGAGAAGTCTAATAAAAATAGGGATAACGCGAGCGTCTAGTTTCTAGATAAAATACATTTGAGTCAATTTGATATGAGGGGACCAAGTAGAGAATGCATCAAACAGAATAATTAAATCCAATAAAAGGGTTTTGTTTAATTTTCAAACTCCAAAACCTGTGGTCTGTAGTAATGCCGAAAACAAATAAAATACTATTCGAAACTGAAAAATCAGAAGATTCATTCGCCTCAAAAGACCCAGTTGGTCACATGGCGACTTCAAAGAAACACTGCTGATTTTTTCCCATAGCGCCACAGATACACACATCAAATATACTGACGAAAATTGTACTATTTTTCTTGCTCTCCTTCTGAACATATGTACATGAACAAACATCTCCTATCAGTATTTATATATCAGTATATATCTATCTATCTATATATATATATCTATATATATATATATATTTACAGAACCTTTTCAATCGACATAAAGTTAAACTTAAAAATATGAACTCTAAATAAAATATGAACTTTAAATAACATTTCATCCAAAACTTTTCATACAGTTTTGAAAATAATAATTTGTGCACAACTGATTGATTATTATCATATAAAAGTTTACTACATAGGCAGTTTCTTAAACTTAATATTGTTGGAAACTAAAAGCGGTTCCAAATTTTGTTAGTAGGGTCAAGTTATTAAAACATTTTATCGTCATCCTTAATATTCATCTTTGATCTCCTACAAGGCCCTCGTGTATACACATAGACAGAGTTTTGCGTTATAATCCAATGAAATCGCACAAGT
Organism: Acanthosepion lycidas; assembly: GCA_963932145.1. Lineage (NCBI taxonomy): Eukaryota > Metazoa > Mollusca > Cephalopoda > Sepiida > Sepiidae > Acanthosepion > Acanthosepion lycidas. The sequence goes on along the minus strand of OZ010576.1, from coordinate 103,828,013 downwards.
ATTTGCACAATTAATATACGGGATATTTTACACCATATGTATGAATTATAGTAAATATGTCACTATTACGATGTGGCAACAGTTTTATGAATTTTACCGTATTTTCTAGATTTCACATTATCAGTCAGCAAACTTTAAGAAACATGATAAAATAAGAATCATGATCTCAGAACGTACGCAGTGTTTACAGAAACAAATGTTTTCAAGAAAAAATAAGAAGAGTGCAATTCTAATGACTATAAAGTTATAAAGACAACATTAATATGAAATATATGATTTATTTTCTAAAGATCGTTTTAGAAGTTGTTCATCCATTGAACTGTGACTGTTGTATCCAATCTATACCGGGAATTTATATTTATTTCTGATGCTGTACAGAAATTTTGGCACAAGGCCGAAGGGGAAATGGGGTAAGGTTGGTCATCAGTGACTATCCTATACCTAGTTTATCAGCTTCGGGACCCATTCATTTATTACAATTTACTCAATCAGCACAAGAACTCATCCATCCCCTCTCAATCCTGTATATACCACAATACCACATATTTACAGGGACCTACAAAACACCCCATGACATAAAAATTTCAATCAATGTTCAAATATCTATATTTTATCTATAGTGGGAATAATATATATTTGTGAAAATACACAAAATGTGGCACAATGCCAAAGGGGGGGGGGGAAGGACGATCTTCTTCTGTCTTAACGTTAAACAACAATATTCCTTACACCAAAACAACACATTTTTACTTACCATTCTTACTTCATCCGCCATAATACCTCATTGTCTCCATGAAAGTACTAAACTAATCCCCTTATGTACAATTTTTGTCTGTGGGGGGGAACAATTTAAAAACAGCCCCAATGAATATTTACAATATGACAAAACTATTTACAAGAAACTAAACAAAATAATGTTAGTAATAAAATATCCCACAATACCTAGACTGTAGCAGAAGCATCAGTTAACTGGATTAAATCAATGCAGAACTTTGACAATAGGAAAATATTCATTTATTCATCCCAATCACTCACTCAAACACAACAACAAATACGAAATTCACACCCGAAACGAAAGGCGCCCGGTATCCACCAGAGAACTGACATCACTGACTACCTGACGAGGGAAGGGATGTGGAATTAAACCAAAGAAAAATGGAGACAAAAATAAAAGGGGCCAATGAACATACAACCCCTAGCTAAGTTAACTCGGAATGAAGAAACTAAACAGACATACAAACAACCCTAAACTATCCTAATTACGGGCGGGGATGCCTAAGTTCACTACAAGAAGAACAAATATCCTGATGCCTAACTGACATCAAATTGTCTAAGTCAGCCCCTTTCACTCAACACAAACGCGCAAGATTCACCCACTTTTTGCCAAGTTCTGATGAAGGGGGCCACTGCCTTTCCGTCCTAATCTTGACTTTAAGCTGATGCTTAAAGAACAAGATCAGCGCGTGGCGGAGTGGTTAGAATGTTTGCTTTATGAGACCCAGGTTCGAATCTCACCACGGTTGATTTGTCAGGAAGGAGACTTCCTGGTGTTATCAGTCTGGAGGCGGACGATTCCAGCGGCACCCTTGGAGAGTACTTGAAAACCATTCCACGGGTTGACCCAAGCAATGTGAGTGAAATTGGAACTCGATAGCTGTTCTCTTCAACGAGGCCTTGTTCAGATTGTTGATCACGCTAGATAACACGCTCTTTCCCAGAAACTGTAACTATAGTTGCAGTATAAACCACAGGCTGACTCTGTGGGTGTTGAACAAGCACAAATGTACCTGAGCGAGCATATACAATAGGGATTGGATAGCCGCCCTAATAGACAGGTATCCTCGGATACGAGTGGCCAGCTATAAAAATAAAATATTGATGATGCTCTATTAATTGATTGATATATTGATGATGCTCTATTAATATTTCCCTGTGATACTGATTTACTTGCTCTTTTTCAAACTATTAAAATGATATTCATCGGGATTCATAGAAAAGAGTTTGGGCTTTAACCCTCTAAGCTCTGCATTACTGAACAATTTTAACCCTTCTGTCTGAGCTCCTGAGTCAAAATATGTAAATAATTGGTATGTAATGTTTCATGGTAGATATGAAAATAGTTACAAGTGTTTACCCACTAACCATTTTTTCTACCACTGTTCAACCGGTAGCTGAACATTACGTCATTTTTTCTCTACCATCGGTAAAGTAGTGGTCAGGTTTCAAAGGGTTAATGTGCAAATTATATATTAAGACTTTAAGAATAAAACAAACCTGTCTCGTATAAATTCCATGGCTTTTGGCAAATTAGTCAAATTTATATTAAAATTTTCTTGATGAGATTTCTCATATGCAGAATACATAATTTATTCACGTAGATAAGATAATCAAACACTTCCGAACTAATAACGAATTTGAAATTATAATTAAATTTTATAAGTTAAAAACTAGAACAGCAAAATGAATTTTCTGTACATGGCGATAGGTTTCCGACTACAGGAAAAGATTTAATATTGTGTTCAATTTATTATTTCGGCAATATATTTTATGTGAATTATCATTATTTTTTTTTCTTATTTAATTGAAAAAGAGTCTAATGTAATAATATATTAAATATTTTAGTTACTCTTGCTTTTATAGAAAATGAGTTTGGCAAGTTCAAAATTCGATGCTTTATTTAGCTTGCAAATATCGTCCGTTTATAATCGTTTAAATTGATCAAGTTTAGAAAAAGAGAAAAGGTGTGTAAGGCAACGACGCGTCTCCTTGGATTTATTTAACCCCTAAGAGAACTAGAGTCCTACCAGGATTTATTATTGACGGACACAATCTTAACAATATAAGGTACCCAGATGACACCAGTGCTGAACTATTATGTAACATCAATGCTCTTACATGGCATTATGTACTGGACAATTTCCTCACAGATGGATAGGAGACAAGGCAACAGAAATGTTGTTCTATGGAAGGATGCTGAGAATAATAGAACGTCACATGTGAACAAGATTTTTATGAAAAATAGGAACAAAAAAGACTTGTGCTTAGTATCAAAAACCGAGAATTGAAATGTTTATAACCTATAAGTAAGTCTTCGAGAATTTAATACTCAGATCCTCAGATACTGCAGGTAAGAGACGTAGAAAGAAATAGGTAGTTAACTATCTAAGGTGATTGCGTAAATGAATGGAAGGATATGAACTAATCTATATTATTAACGGGATAAACGTTGCTCAGAGCTACAAAAGAAAGGGTGTTATGGAGAGTTGTGACTGCCCACCCCTTGAAGGAAAATGGTACGAGAAACAAAAGCAGAAGAAAAGTAAGTAAGTAGTATCCTTTCTAGAAGTTAGGCGATTAGACACTGGAATCTGCAATGATGGGGTTAATATTTGCTTATTGAAAGAAAAGAAGAATTTACATATGCTAAAATACAAAGACAGTGTTTGAAAAGCAGTCGTTAATATTATTTAAACAATAGTTTTCTTACAAAACAGCCAGAAAATATAAAAAAGAGAAAAGAATAATATATAATAATAATTTATATTTTCAGTATAGGGCCAATGATACAATGCTTCAAGTATTTTGATGAACTATTTTGAGTAGGAAATAAAAACTAAGATAAAACAGATCGTAAAGCTATGTTCGATTTATTGTATTTTTAAAAAGGTATAGGTGTGATCAAGTTTCTCCATAAAAGGAATTCTCACCTTCAATGTATTTGAAAAGATTATTTTCGTGTCTACATCGTATATATATATATATATATATATATATATATATATATATATATATATATATATATAACATTTTAGGGAAACAAGTTTGACAAAGTGGAAAATGTTTCGTGTGACGCGTTTTTTCCTTCAAGACATCACCGTATTAAGTTTCCATATGCGAACGAGAGTCACTGATGATTGTAAATTAAAAAGAATATTTTTTTAATAAAGGAGAAAACAATTTACTGGGAGGAAAATGTTAAGAAAGTGCTTGAATCGCTGGATCATCTACAGTAAATTTGCTTCCAGATTCTTATAATACCTTTCTTGGCTGATCTTCTATTAGGTTGGTGCAAAAATAATGACGTAATAATGTCGTTTTTTGACGTTAAAAAATACGTCAAAAACGACATTATTAGGTCATTATTTTTGCACCAACCTAATATTAACACAGTGTGGAATTTTAAAATTTAAATGTAATCGATGAGATAAATGGAAAATATATAAAACATGTATATATCGTTATCCCATATATATATATATATATATATATATATGCATGGATGATCTTTCAATTCATCCATTGTTCTAATTAAATTAGTACTAAAAATGCAGGGTTATGTGAACCATGAAAAAAGGATTAAGAAATAAATATATAATAAATAAAAATAAATTACCGGGTTATCCTACTTGTCTGTCAGGGAACTTCTGCTTGCGATCGCTAAATGGCGTTGCTAAAAAGCAGTATAAAAGAAAAGGGCGCAAAGACTTCACCTTTGTCGTTCTCCCTTTTTCCACAGGATGCCCTAAGGACAAGACATATGTCATTTCATCCCCTCTTGAATACTTATTAATCCCCAGTGAATCACGTGTCAAATTGTACACAACACAGCAAATAAATGCCCTAACCTGAAAATTCTACCAAATCAAGAAATTCTTCTCCAATGTAAGTCTCTCATCATCCTCAATAGGAGTTTACATACACTGTACCTATGAATAAGATTATATACACTCTTCCATTTACCTCTATATTCTTCCTGTTTCATCTTCTAATATGTGCCATGCCTCTTCAGTGCGTTGGCGATCATGGCTTCCATGTTCTTTTTAGCTCTTAGCAAATTTCTTGGTAAATTTTGTCCTTTTGCTATCACTTCTAAACTCTGTTCTGTCATCCATTTACATATTATCGATACAGTAGGTAAAAATCTTTGAAAAATCGGAATTTATTCAGTGTCATATCAGCAAACACTGTGTGATACTTCATACATATTCTCTTTTCTGGTAGATATTTTATTGATTCTGTTTGGCATTAAGATGTAAGAAATCCTATCACAAGTGTTTTTTCCATATTGATATTTTAGTCCGTTCCTCGTCCGTTTCGTTTGTGCTTTGACGTCTAATGATAAATTAATCTTCAAAAATGTTTAAAATATTTCTTATAAAAAAAAAAGCCTCCCAAGTTTAAGTTACTTCAAAGAACAGTTTCTTCCTGTCTGAATTCCCCAGACACCTTACGAGGGAATAGAATCAACTGAGATTCGTTTATCTTCTGCATATCTCGTTGAGCATCGTTAAATAATATTTGGATTCAAACACAAAGGTAGCGGCCTGAACGCAAACAAGAAAATATTTGATGATTGTTAAAAGATTATATATATATATATATATATATATATATATATATATAATATTTATTTCCTTTACTCTCGAAGAAAAAATATATGAAAATATTTTCCATGATTTATATTTTGTTCTTTCGAAAGCATCGGAAAAATGTTTATCTCTAGAAAGTTCATAATATTTATAATATTTACTAAGCTTAGTTTTGTCGAAACAAATTCAAGAATAAGAGGAAAACGAGAGGTCTAGAGGATTCTCCTTTTCTCTTCAAGTGCTATGCCTCTTGAGGGCTTCAGCGATCATGGCTCTCCACATACTCTCATGTCTTCTTTGCTCTCGTTGATAGTTACTCTTATATTACCCACTCTTTGTCTTCGTTTGACTTGTTTCTCCATAAATTTGCTCGAATTCGTCAATATGTTTTCTCCTTCTTTCTGTGTGCCATATTACTTCAAGACATGAACAGTCATAGTTCTCCACAGCTTTCCATCTTTTGTTGCTGATAGTAATACTTGATCTTTTATCACCCTTTCTTTCTATATGAGGTAGTTGTTCCAACCTCCTTCTTGGTTATTCCTCATTCAGTAACCTTTTCTAGGTTACAACAATTTTATTTCCGTTATCGGCAGTCAATCCCAGAAATGCACAAGTTTTACATAATAAGCTTCTCCCAAAAACAAGAGTAATGATGCTGTTAATTTGAAGATGCCAAAGAGAAACTGGAGAATTCTTTCTTTAAGCAAAACGTGAAAATTATATATATATATATATATATATATATATATATATATATAAATTTTTAAGTTATAAGGAACTTGGTAAACCGAATTGGTAAATCCAAAGAGGATGAAATCCTGAGAGCTCAATGTAAGGACAGAGCTAATATGTAATGAAAAACAAACCACTTTAAGGTACCATTACGATAATTTATTTCACCTAAATCCTTTTTTAAGGATTCAGGATCATCAGGTAAAACTTCCAAAACTTCCTCTCAATTCGTTGTTGGAAGTTTTACCTGATGATCCTGAATCCTTAAAAAAGGATTTAGGTGAAATAAGTTATCGTAAGGGTACCTTAAAGTGGTTTGTTTTTCATTACATTTATATATATATATATATATATATATATATATATATATATATATAAACAAATATATGTATTAAATAACACAATTTTGCAATGGACATAGACAATATAACATTTGCGTGTGTGTGAACATTTGTGTTTGTTCTTTGGTCAATGTACGTGTATGTGTGTATAATTTTCATGGCGTCTTCCCGCAAGTGGCAAACGCTATATTTTGAGAGAGCTCACATTGTAGAGATGTTCGCTGAAATGAAGAAATAAAAAAGAGAACGAAGCAAGAAGTCGCCCAGTATTTAAGGTATAGGGAGAGCGACCCCTAGTGAATAATTAGGGAATTAAGGAGGAGCTAACTCCGACAATATCGTCCGCGGATAATAGAATAATATATGCAATTATTTTAGTAATGAGGGTGCAACAGACTTAGAATATTTATTCTCGTAAATCTACATATGGACTTACATTTGATATGGAGGGAGAGGGAGAGGAAGAGAGAGAGAGTACCAGGTCTAGTTTTTTTATAAGGCCATAGGGCCCAACATAAAATCCAAAAAATGACCTGAATAAAAATGGATCAAAACGGTTTCAAGTTCTTAATCATTTGCTCGAATATTAATTTTGGGTTAACTTTTTTTCCTCTTCCCTAATTAAAATGCATCGCGTGCCGGAGCACCCTCTTTCCAGAGGGTTTAGTATTTGGATAACATCAGGAGTTTATGCATTGCTGACACATGGTTAAAAATTCTTTTTTTTTGTGAGTGAATACTGCATTAACAATTTTTAGAGATAATAATAATTTTCAGGTACAAATACAACTGTTTAACTCATATAGGGGGGAGAAGAGTAGTATTTGCTCGGAAGTGAATTCAGCAAATCCGACTGGAACTCGACTCTCTGATTTCTCATTCCGAGTCGCTATCCATCACACCTCCAAGCTTGCAGAAGCTGGTATTCTCATCTAGATACTGACTAGGCACGACGTTGCTTAAATTTGGAGGTTTTAATATGGCCGTAAGACAAGACAGTTGGAAAACGAATATAATTTTTAATTAAATATTGTTTCCTTGGGGCAAGTTTTTCATTAGAAATATTTCCAAGTAAAAAAAAAGTTCGCCCCACAATTATTTGCTTGATTAAAATAAATACCAGTTCTCCTTAATCGTCTCAGTCTGAATGATGGCTTAACCAAAGAAAGTCCAAAGAAAGTTTTAATATATTAAAATGTTCGGAAAGCCATTATGTAGGTGTTCACTTTGAATTATGAGTCAGCTAACCTATGTGAATTACAAAATTGGAGATATCAAAATCAAGCAAGTACAAAAATTGAAATATCTAGGTAGTATTTTAAATGCGACACCGAAATCCGAAGACGCATTGTGATAGCGAAAGATGACTTCCAAAAGCTAAGCAACGGTATTAAGAAACAGGAAAATCTCGTTAGGTAAAAAAAGGAAAGTGTACTGAACTGTTTCATCATATCGGTCCTCCTCTATGGCAGTAAATGCTGAACAATTTCCTCGGAGATGAAGAGGAGACCTGAGGCAATAGTGATGTGGTTCTACAGAAGGATGCTGATAATACCATGGAAACATCATCACTGGCCACATTGAACATGTGAGCAATAAGGAATTTTTAGAGAAAATGTAAAATCAAAAAGGACACTTATGCTTAACATCAAAAAAGAGACAGAAAAAAATTTTAGGGTGCAAAATGAAGAAGGAAAAATTTGATACTCTCAGGACAGATTGAAGGCAAGAGATACAGAGCTGAACAGAAATTAGGAGAGACAGCGATAGCCCTCTTGTTGAAGGGACACGAATAATAATAATAATAATAATAATAATAATAATAATAATAATAATAATAATCCGAGTCTGTGTCACTTATAGTGCATTTCAAAGTTTAATCTCATGGACGATTATAACTTTGAAAGACAAAATATTCACCACTGGTTAATGTGTGTATTCTAAAACGGTCGTATTGTTACAGAGACATTCAAAAACATTGATGCAATGAAAGCTCGTACATCTTAGGTGTTGTTTAAAAGACTGAAAATGGCAACTGTGACAGACCTGACAAGCACTGCACTGGAAAAAAAAACACCACCACAACAAATAAAGAACTTATGAAAGTAACTGTTGGATCCACGTCAAAGCATAGGAAATCTGGCGCAGAAACAAGACTTAATATTTAAATGGTCACATGTCCCCGAACATCTCAAGCTATTTGGGAAAACTGTGAAAAAGGGAATTTGTGTTTTCCACCATCTGCAACAGTCTTTTATCCCAAAATGCTTAATTTTCATTTTTGTGTCGCATTGTTAAAAGTGGTGAAAAATGGATTTTGCGTGTCAACAGAAAATGAGAGAGTGCTTATCACAAAACATGGAATCGGTACCAGGACCAAAACCAGGATTCCATTCCAAGAAGTCCTTGCTTTATGTCTGGTGGAATGTGAAAGATGTCGTCTCTTATCAGTAATGGTACATGTAACGACCCTCACTGCAGACGTTTATCAACAGACACTAAATCGAGTAAAGGGATTACTACGTCAAAAGTTTTCAGCTTTGGAATGACTTTATTCTCCAGCCTGACAATGTAAGGAGGCACTTTGCAAGGCAAACCCAGTATAAATAAAATCTTTTGGATGGGAAGTTCTCCATACTCAATAAATCTATCACCTACTGATTTGCATTTATTTCGGTTGCTGGAACATTTCATCTGTGGTAGATCATTAATAAAAAAGGAAGTTGAGAAGTCTTTCCAACCTTTTCGGTGAAAAACAGAAAAAACAAAGAAAAGGTTTCTTTAAACGTGGAATCGAAAATTTGCCTTCCCGTTGGTCTGCAGTATTTCAAAATGAAGGTGATTATATTATTATAAATAATATTTAAATGAATTTAATTTATACTTGTTTTATGGCCTTGAAAGACTCGTTCCTGCCTTCTGTCAGTATGGCTGATACTAACATCCATCAGAGTGACTCTTTGCGCCTTCTGTGGCTAACATTCTCGGCTGACATGAACTGGAACGATTATATTGAATCGATTGATGGGTATACAGCTAAGAAATTTGCTTCACTCTGCTAGACAATTTTCTTTCCTGATTCTATGTTACATATTTATAAGTCTACCATCCATCTATACTTTGAATATTGCTGCCACACATGGTTCGGTGTTCCTGCTATATATTTAGAGTTTCTTGATAAAATCCAAAGAAGAATCAGCAATATTATTGGTCATGACCTGGCATCTCGGCTTCAGTTACTTTCTCACTGCAATAATGTAGTTTCCCTGTGCCTTTTCTATAAATACATTTATGGTAATATTTCGGATGAACTCTTCGTTATGTTACCTGAACTTTATGAATTTAAGCTCAGTATTAGATTGGCGGTAAGGTCTCATCAATTCACAGTTGAATTGGTTAGATGTAACCGTAACAGTTTCTTTTCTCGTACGCGTGGAACTCTCTTCCGGTACCATGCTTTCTAGCCAACTTTGATTTTCAGAAATATAAATGCAATGTCAATCGTTACTGCTTTCTTGATTACTCTTCTATTATTTTCGCTGCTTTATAATAATTCTTTTTTCTTATTCTTTCACACACAGTACCCTCTCGTCTCTTAGTGACTTTGCTGCTTTGCATGGATTGATATGATTAAGTAATATTCTAGTTAAACACAATTACTTTCAGAACACCAGCATGCAAACATTTTTCTTTTATCTTAGCATGAAACAATAAGTCATGATAGTAAAAATGGAAAAATAATTACAAATGAAGAAAGAAAAGAAAAAGGTGAGTGAAAGAAAGAAAAAATGAATGACAACTGAGCACAACGGAGAATCAAAGTGAGAAAGAGAGATAGAAATAGTAATAATGAAAGGTAGACAGAAATAGCCTAAAAGAGTAGGAGAAATAAAGGAAATTGTATTCCAGTGAAAATTCACTGGAAAGAAAGAAAGTCTAAGTGAAAAAATAAAGAAAAGATGTTGGTTATATGCTGAAGAAAATATTGGAAAACAAGAAAAGAAAACTAGTTAAAGAAAGAAAGAAAGAATTCATAAATCGTGGGATCCACTGTTTCAAAGCACTAAGAGTGACATAGAACTTGAAAATAACTTTTATACTGACTGTTCTGTTGCTTATACCTTCGGTTTTCTTTAACTTTAGGTAATTTGTTGATTGGCATTTACTTTTACATTTTCAACTACAATTTAAAATATCCTGCTTTTCTTTTTCATTAAAAACTCATTTCGAACAGAATGTTAGTGGTGTAATTGTGTTGGTATAGAAAAAGCAAATAAGAGATATTAATTTGGTTTATCTATGCCCTTTTTGGCTCGAAACTAGACCGCAAGAAAATGAGAAAAATAAATAATTGCAGAAATATTTTGAAACCTGTCATGATTATACCGACAAGAGCAGACAGAAGAAAAGAACTGAAAATGGTGCCAACAAAATAAGGAAAAAAAGATTTCAAGGTAAAAAATAATAATAATAATAATAATAATAATAATAATAATAAACGATTAAATTGTAACGGACTTTCATTGCTCGTCCATCCTTATTATTATTATTGTTGCTTTTGTTGTTAACACGTGTTTCTCTGAAATAAAAACAAACTAGAATTAAAATTAAATTGTCTTGAATACGAGTGTAAATGTTAATGAGATTTTATGAGACGTTGCTAAAATTTCGTTCGAAAAGTGAAAGCAGCAAATAGATGAAAGAGAGGGACAAGAAACAAGGTGGAAAAGACGAAGACAAAGAGTAGTAGTAGTACTAGAACAAGAAGAACTACTGCTATTACTACTACTACTAGAAGAAAAAGAAGGATGAGTACTTTTAAAACATTAATGAAGGAAATTAAACTAAGTTACCTCCCTTACATATCCTTAACGTAATTTGACTATAACATAGGGTGTTCATGCGCATTTAAAAAAAAAGACAACTATCATTTACACTAATTTTTGTCTTAGCAATTCGCCCCTGAAGATGATCTTGGGTGAGATTGAAAGTACTTGAGAAAATAAAAGAAATAAAACTACGGCGTCTTCATTACTCAGTTGTTTAAAATCACTAAGAAACTGATCCGTGAATTTGAGAGGAATAAAATAATATAGACATAATATGTCTAGATTATTCAACCAAACATGCTTCAAGGAAGATATACTGCCTAAATATTCATAAAGAAGAAATATAGTCTTAAGTTGTGCTATATTTATGGGATAAAGTGCTCAATATCAGAGATAGAGCGTATGTAAATATAAAAGTGAACATAGAAGTCAACACTTAGAGGCAACAGTCTGTTTCATGCTAGATGCAATCCTCAGGCCTGATGATTTCCTCTAGCATGAAACAGACTGTCGCCTCTAAGTATTGACTTCTATGTTCACTTATATATATATATATATATATATATATATATATATATATATGCGCAGTAGTTAGTGAAATTGTTCAATATCATTGATAGAGCTAATATATTCATTTGTATGGATATTAGTTTGTGATCTTGAGTTTCACGCATTTGCGATCATCAGACAAACAAACTGATTAAGTGAGTGTGCGTCTGTCTGTTTCTGTGCGTGCTTGAATATTATTTATGTGTAGACATCATTCTGTTAAACATGTTTCATTGAATGTGACAGACAAGAAAGTTTCTATAAATTTTTCATTCAATTTTCCTGATGACCTTACAGTTTTCTATAATGTGACCGACAGAATGTAGAAACTGTATGTAGTGATTGTTGCCCCAAGATCTTTTGGTCATTTCATTAAATATTTATAGGGATTCGTTGTTAACATATTTTTCTCTGTGTCTCTTCTAAATTCTATTACTCCCAACAAAAACGGTTTAAATTAATGGTACTTCTATAAAATGATAAATATATGCCTTAGTTTGTTAAAATTTATGAATTTAAATCAATTAAATATAAATATATTCTTTATTCAGCTCCTAAAATAAATGGACAAATATAATTCTGTTTCGGAATTCACTTGTAAATGTTGTTGGGGTTGCCATTTTTCTTTCTGTGGCAAGAGTTTAGTGCTTTTGAATTTTCATGGCTTATATTTCGTTCAAATCGTGACAGTGTGATGCTTTTAGATTAATATTTTGATCGCACCAGAAGCTGCTTTATAGGAAAATATCTTTAACAAAGACTGGTTAAAAACGTACATTTATTTTCTCTTTGTATATCTCTTCCACCACCCCATACAATATGTGTGTGTGTGTATGTGTACTCAAAGAAGTACTTAAAAATTCTCGACCTGACTAAAAATATAATAAAATGACCAAAATATCCATTTTGAAATCCATTATTGGTCGAGCTAAGAACTTTTCATCATCACCACGTATACACACACATATACATACACTTATATATATGTGCGCGTGTGTGTATGTGTATAACCTACAGCAAAAAATGCTAAAGGACATTTCTATGGTAAAAGAAATCCGACAAAATATTATCAAAGCAGATAAGACGAGTAACCATTGCAAAATCCATGCTGATATGTACCACAACGCTATTAACAAGGAAGTTAATAAGTTTTATAAAAAGCACCCAACAACTTGGAAAATAATATCAATAGTGAAGCCAAGAAAATAGTAACTGAACTAAAAATTGATGGTAGGATTTGATAATTCCACAAACAATGAATATTCACCACAGTTAAAGACCGCAAGGCTAATATCTTAAATAAACCTCAAAACCGATTATTTAATCCATCGGTAAAATCAACAAAATCATCGTATTTTTTTTCTAAAAACAAATGCAACTGCCGAAAAAATATGATGTATGTATATGTGTGTGTATACGTGGCGATGATGAAAAGTTCTCAGCTCGACCAATAATGGATTCCAAAATAGATATATGTTTGGTCATTTCATTTTATATTTTTAGTCAGGTCGAGAATTTTTAAGTACCTCTTTAAGTACACACACGCACAAACGGTCAATGTATGACTGATAATGTTGTATACCCGAGCGAGCATACATTATGTTAAATTTTGTTTTGGTTCCACTGAAAATCCTTGGAAATTTCATTTCTTCCGTCATCGAATGACTTTAGATAATATAAAATACGAAAACAGCACTGCTCTCTCCAAATATTTCTGGTAATTAAAGAAGAATGATAATTCACCTTCCATTTACTGAGATATTATAGCAGGAGCCAAATCTTATAACAGAAAAGTAAATACATGTGACGATGAAAAATTGGTTATCTTAAAACACTTAAATAACCCTAGGTTATTAAACGAATGAAATGAATTGATTCTTACATGTAGGCCTAAAAATAAATATCTCCTTAAATACGTTGATCCACATTAATTTTTAAAATAAATTAAGGCTTATTTTTAAGGTAAATTAGTTTTTTTTCTTTTTCTTTATAAAAATTAAAAAAGAATAAGTAATCCCCTTTAATATAAAATAATATTCCCTACTCTAAAATATTTTTACGTATGTATACAAATCGCATTTATTTTAAAAACAAATATAATTATTTTTAATTAAAAAAAAACTGTAATTGCAGTAGAATCTATAAATGTGCTAACATTGCGATAACCAGATATATTTATTTAAATTTATATTACGTAACAGTCAGTCTGTAGTGAGCACCTGAAGATTGCGTTATGCACGAAACTCCGAGTCGTGCTATCGGTGACGGATATATATATATATATATATATATACATATATATATATATATATATATATATTATAAATTAATTGATTTAAAATATGGTTTTTCCGCTACACAGTTCTAACCATGTTTCAAAAATAGAAGGTCCGAATTTAATTCTGTAATTAAATTAAAGACATTAGTTCCATTTCATCCACAAGCGAATTTTGGAGTAACTTTTAAAATTACTGGGTTTTAAAGACACGGCTAAAATCATAATTCACGTTTCCAAGGTTACAGATAAATTTACTTCCACTAGACTGTTCTTTCTTTATATATATATATATATATATATATATATATATATATATATATATATCACGACGCACATATAAAGATATATTTGAAGTGTTATGGTGCAATAGTTATAAAGTGGAAAAACGGAGCTCGGCGTGTTCCGGCTAAGACTGATTGTATCCCTTTCTCTTTAATGAAGAAGGCATGCACCCAATAATCCCTTGACTATGTCAGATCGTAAGTTATGATGCACATGTTGTAGTAACTTGAAGAAAGGAAAGTGGATTGCTGCGATAAATTTACTTAAAATTATCTTTATAAATATCTGATATATTCATTGGTAGTGTTAACAGGGAAACTGGAAAGCACACTCGTGCACGCCCAGATATCTACATATAGTGTATATATATATATATATATATATATATATATATATATATGACGTGCAATTTTTTAGCAAGACATTGCATTTCTGATTATATTGTGATATAATATGTTTGGATATATGTTTTTATACTTGCATTGTTGAAACTACTGTTTTGAAAAGAATCTTTTTATTGCTTCTCTCGTTTCGTTAAAATTAGATCAATTATCAACAAAGAAAATCGTGATGTCCTAACATTGTTGAAGGAAAAATTCACACACACACAAACACGTAGGTGCATGCATACATATATATATATATATATGAGGTATTTTAATAGAAATGTAAATTGTTGTTTATTTGTGGTATTTTCTTTTTGAAAACTGCCAACTACAAATCCACCAGACAGATTGACAGACGAAACTCATAGCATAAAATAAAAGATAAACTTAGACAACTTTTATCGTAAAAATATATTTTTGCTTAGAAAACCATTGCCTGCGTAGACAATGCATAGCTAGATTTACTGAATATATTCCTTGATTTATTGCTTGTTGAGTTGATTCATTTTAAACAATTTTTATATGGTTACGTTTTTAATACCATTGTCACAAAGGCTTCATTTAGAATGGTTAATATCAATGCGCTTTCTGAACGGCATAGATCATTCATTGTCTCCAATTTTGTCTTTCAGCTTTTTTGGAAAATTGAATTCGTGGTTCGTCCATCACCTAAGGTAGCCATATTACTAACTATTGTGATGGAGTAAGAAAAGAAAAGAAAAAAACTCAATTGGAGGGCGAAACACTTGATATGATCTACGTACATATTTGCATTTACGTGACTCTACACATACAATGTGTGCATGTGCCTACGTGTAGATTAATGCATAAATGCCAATATAAAGTATGAATGGGGAGGAATGGTGTGCGGTACCTCGTGATAGATTGATATTTCCCACAATCTCATACACACAATAAAACAAGAAATTAAAAACATCAATGAATGAACAGAAGTGCAGAATATTCGCGTGGAATCGTAGTTATCGAAATTGAATTTGAGCTCAACATTCCGAGTTCAAATTCCAGCATAGGTCATTTCGTTTATTCTTTTTAACAAAACCATTTCTTCTCTTCTCAGTGGATGTGCGAGTAGTGATATGGATAGCATTTCAGAATAAGATATAGAAATATTTCTTTAATTATTTACTTATATGTCACTCTCTATACAAACACAAGCACAAAACGCATTTGTTCTCAGATACAACAGGAAAACACACGCAACATATATACATTCAAACAAATTTGTATAGCAAGAACCAACGAGGTATATCTGTTTAATATTTTATTTCCAATTTTCGAATAAGCTTGTGCTGATCTATATCGCACATTCATACATACATATATACATATACAAATACAAATCACATACAACGACAAGCATTCATTGTCTATAATAACTACGTCATTATAGACAATTTACAAATCTCAGCAATGCGACAATTTTGTAATCGCTCTAATTTCATGTAGTCAGTTTTGTGCACTTTTGGGAGAAACGGATCACTGAAGTTTTCTTAGGTCTCCTCAAAACTCGCTCGCTGATTGGTCAATGCCAACCAATCAGATCGTCTGCACGTGAAGAGTAACTTTTCCAGCGCAGCGACCTGGAGCCTATAGTCACTTATATAAGCAAGATTTTTTCTTAGCAAATTAGTGAGAATTCAGCTGCCAAACGAATCTACGACAGTTGGAACCATGCGCCAACCTTCTCACTCACCTCACTCACATGCTGAACATTCCCTATACACTCACATTATCTTTTCTTACACAGCAAAATCTTTTGAGAACAGTCATTATAAGAAACTCTCATAAACGTTCTTCAAGTGAAATTTGAAATACTAAAATTACAGTTAAAGAGAGACAACTCTTGTTTTATTCAACCTTTTCTTGCTTAAATGCATGCTTTCTTTCATATCGTTGTTTGATATTGTACATTTTGTTAAATACATATTTTATGTGTAACAATTTCTTTTGCTTATCCTTTTCCACGTCAGTTTTGTTTCCTAATCTAAAGTTAAATTAATGTGGGGAAGTCCACCACAAGCTTTTGAGTATTGTGCTCGGAATTGTGGATAAACTGTCCGAACTCTGTTATTAGGTACTTCCAAAATAGTGATAACTATGGTTTACAGGAAATGATGCAATTTCCAGTCAAGAAAAGTTCGAGAAAAATGGGATCAATTTTGACGCAATTCTATATTTAAAAAAAAAAAAAAAAAAATTGCCTATGCACGTTTTCTAAAGAAAAAAAATAAAACATTCGACAACATTTTTGACCAATCGGGTGTAGAAAAAATATCCGGCCGCTTCGTAAGAAATGTGTGGAACTAACGCGCGTGTGCGTGGTCTCATCAGAACATCTAAAAAAATCCGAATATTGTCCAACCGCTTCAGAACAGTTTCTGTCCAGCCGTGGCCAGCGATATATCTGTGGCCATGGTCCAGCACGATAAACAAAACTATATCTCACCGCATCCCGATTCTTTGACCGCTACATGAATGGTATCAAATTACAATTCTCAACCTGGCGATAATGCTTTTAACGCCATGCGGCTGCTGATATTTCTCTATAACTCGCAGAAACTTTAAAGAAAAACATAACACGAACGATTGATTTTTGTTATCAGATATTTCCGCAAGTTCTTGTGTTGCAAAAAGAAAAGGAAATAAAAAAATCTTTATTTTGTAGCACTCATGTTAATCGTTTTCTCTTAACATTAATACAGGTTTAAAATGCACTTTAAGAGTGAAAAAATTATTCTTTAGTGTTAATTCCAAGATAACAGATTAAATGTAATATTTCCAATAAGCAAACTACTTTGCTATATTTCAAACCGAATTTAAATTGTTTACACTTATTTTTTTTTTTTTTTTTTGAAATCGCTAAAATCGACCATATTGACAAATCTTTCAAACCAACATAATTCTCTTTATTAAAAACATCTTTAAAAAATGAAATATGCTTTTCTGAAACATTATTGGAGAAAGAATAACTGAATTGAATTAACCTGATTTCAAACAAATATTACTTACTTTTAGTTTAAAATATTACAGAAATGCATTATTTAACACAGAAGAATGTGTTTTCATGAGGCGTTGACTGATTTATCGATAGCTTAATGTTTTTAAGCAAAGGGTTTATAGCTGTAAAAATTAATCGACGGATACAACGTAAATGTCTTTGTATATACTTTTTAACTACCCAGTAATCTTTACAAATTAGGAAAATATTCTAAGTAATCTAATATGTAATTGAATTTTCGGTACTTTGGCTTTATAATCATACGAAGACACTTATGGAGGAAATGTTTGAAAATTACCAATAAATTCCAAATTAGTTTCCGCTCTTATTTTCTGGAAGATTGTTGCATCTACTTTTGCACGCTCCTGGGAAAGACAGGAATATAGCTCTTCTTCCTCGTCACATACTATGGTGTTAGCTAGCCGTTTAGACTAGCCCCTTGTTTGTCAGCAAAAGCAATATCCTGAATTCAAAACCGTGAAGAAGCCAATGGGAAAGGATTTTACTATCTTTTCTCGGCCGCATGGGAATACTAGGGGTTGTAAGCTTGAATATGCGGGTGGTGTGATGAATAATGGTACGAAATTATTCATCAGAGAGCCAAATTCCAATTCAAGTTGCCTTCATTATATTTACTTATGCGCACAGTAACATTGCGAAAAGTATGAATCCATCTCTGATCTCCCAGCTGTGTGTTAATTAGTAAGACTTCTATCATTAAATCATTATCATCTAAAAACATTCTTACAATCTAAAAATGGCTTTAAATAACCAGCAAAGGGTAGAAAAGCCGTAAAAAAAAAGAATCAATTTATCACCAGGATAATGAGATTTTGTACTGGTTAAAAATCACCTTTTTATAACCTGTGATGAATTTAAGATCATTCAGTTTGATATATTTACCCTGATTTATAGCAGTAAAATACAAATTCAGTATACCAAATGTTCGGGTAGAGCTGTGGAAATGACTCCCGATAGAATGCATCTCCAATCACTATAATCTTGTCCTCTTTAAGTCGAGGGTCAGCCGTTGTCTATCCTACATGTTTTCATAATATACACTTCTTCCCCACTCCATGCACCCTTCCATCCTCATTTAGTAATAATCTCCCTTATCAATATTTGGAAGGTGTTTCGAAACATCATAACCGATTTTAATACATTTATATGAAGAAAATATAGTCTTATATTTCCAGATTGAAGCCTAGCTTTTCCCAAGAAATACTTTAAGCATTAGAACAGTGATTCTCATCATGGAAACTTGGGTCCAAAAGTGGGTCTGAGAAATATTTTAAATGAGCCCGGAGGTGTAGATTGATGAGAAATGCCCAAAACTGAACCAAGGCTTGGAAGTTCAACTTGATAGATACCAGGAGCAGTGTAGTCATTAGTCAGGATTTATAATTTCTACTACATTTTGCTCTTGTAAATAAAATGTATTTCCTGCTACATGGAATTTCTATTCGTGCTTATGTGAACCTGACATTTCTTGACACCAAAAATGGGTCACAAAGAAGAAAAAGTTGAGAAATACTGCAACAGAACATGAAATTAACGATGCACTGAAATCATTGTCTGTCTTTCACTGAGGGAAATGTTAGTTCATTTAGAACTTCACTGACTTCTTCAGCCTCGATCCTTCTAGTCAACCTGCCATTCATAATTATATGTTATGTATCTTTATTCGTCAACTCCACAATATACCACGCAACGAGCCGTAAATTTCGACTTATTTTAATGTATATCAATGCAATTCATCAAGTAAGGACTTCCATCAAATTTGATTCTCAACACAAACTTTTACCATTACTTGCAGTCATAACTTTAGCCAATAATAAAAGTTCTTCCTCTTGCTACTAGGCCTTGATACCATGTAAATTCCATCAAAATTCGAATTCGTCCATAGACTCGTTGGTTCCAAAGAAATTCAATCCGGTAACTTTGCCGCTTTTAGGAGGTTGTAATTCATGGAGACGGTTCGCAATTCATATCGCATTTCCACTTCCCTGTCGGCCATTGACAGTTGCACATACTGCGTTTTATAATCGCCTAAAGAAATGATTTATCCATTTCTTGGGATTCATAAAGTTATCACTGAAACGGATGCTCAGCTATCAATCAGAACGAAGGGCTTGCACTATTTAAATTTCTCCGGACATATTAAATCAGAACGTTTCTCTGAGGCAAGTTTCATTCAAAATTTTAGTAGGAGTAGCAATATTAGCTAACTTTCAAGATGAATTTATTGAGCAACGATCAAAACAACGCCTTTAAAGGCGTTGTTTTTTTTTCCGACAAATTCACAACATTCATTTACTTGAAACTTACAAAAGAACAAAACGTCATAAATTAATTGAACTCTCACCAGTCAGTCGAATACAACTGTTTTGTGAGAAGAAATCCATGGAGTTAAACTGTGAAAATTATTATTAGAAATAAATTCTCTCATTTGTAGATGTGACTCACATCATTAAAATAAGAATAAGTACTGCAAATCTTAAACAAGACGATAATTCATGAGAGCCTATAAACTCGTACAACAAAATCAAAAATTTATCAAATAGCAAACACCATAACAATTGACCGTATCCAACAACAGCAACAACAAAAACTACATACATACAAACATATATGTGTGTGTGTATGTCTGTTTAAAAACTTAAAAGCTGTACATCTTATTACTTATTTTTTACTTATATTTTTTCTCACGTGTGTTGAGCACTTTTTAATACTACTGTTTCCTGGTCTGATTCAACTCTGAACATTAATCTTTATATATATATATATATATATATATATATATATATAATATATATATATATGAATATATATATATATATATGAATATATATATATATATATATATATATATATATATATAATATATATATATATGAATATATATATATATATATATATATATATATATATATATATATATTATATATATATATATGAATATATATATATATATATATATATATATATATATATATATATATATATAAGTTTTCTGCATATGTCATGGTTATTGGGGCACCTTAGTGTGGTGTAATGGTTAGCAAGCTTGTCTCACTAAAACAATTATGACTGAATATTGAGTTCGATCCTCACTAGGTGCCTCATACTTTCAGCCTTGTGTCACATCTAAGCTATGCTTAGAAAATCAATATATGTCAGGATATTGAAATCATTCATATTACTCACTTGATTAGGTTTATAATATAAATATATTCCATTTTGAGGTGAACTGAAGAAAGTTATTTCTTCATAATTTCCTTCTACTGTTAGCAGTAACAAATAATATGCTTGTAACCATTACCATTCATGTCCAATCACTGTGTATGTTTTTTTTACTGAGCCAATGTATTTTCAAGAGGAGCCAGTTGAAGTAGCAAATTTCTGAGTCAATGTAAATTGTACTGGATGAACTTGTACTTCACATTTTTTTAAGCTTTTGAACCACTTCATTATAACTTTCTATAATATATCTACATTTTTTTCATATTCTTTTTATTATATTTCCAAAACTGCTTTCTTTTTGTGGAGGGAGAGAATGGCGGTTAGGTTAGAAATGTTCTCAATATAATCACTTGATATGATGTTGCATTACCTTTCAGCTAAAATTAATATTATGTCAAAGTTTTTTTTTATTGATGTCGTCATTTTCAATTCTACATTCACTTTATTACATTGTTTTACATTATTTGTTTTTGTAATTTTCATAACATTTGCCTCTAACTTTATTATATTAGTTTGATTTGATATCATTTTCTTTATTTTTTGAGGTTTGTGCCAGATAAAGGAAGGGAGATAACTTATGAAATGGTTTTCTAATCCTTATCAATATATTATGTGAAAGTATAATGAACGAATAATAATAATAATAATATTATTTTTATTGCCAGATGATTCTTCTGTATTTCTGGAGAAGCCATATGAATATTTCTCAATAAGATATTTGAGCAGACCGGATTTATCTCCTATATCACTTTTCAAACAGGTGTCATGGGTTTTTCTCAACATCAGGAATGTGAGCTGGAGAAGAAATGGAAAATGGCGCTATAGGTTTGTAAGCTGATCCTTTGGCAGCTCGCTCGGACAGGTGGGCTTGATTTAGACTTCTCCAGTGCTAAAAAAAAAAACAAAAGCTTCGTTTGACTCCTGGAAGCTAAGTGCCAGACTGCCACTTTCATCACTCTATGAAGTTACATTACTAAGTGGCCATCACATGACCCATATGATTACACTTCATATATAGGCAATTATCCCCTTTTTTTATCCTTACAATATTTATGGATACATTTCACATCTTGTGGAGATTTCTGTCCATGCAGTGACTACAATTATATTTCTTTTTCTGATTGTATGACACTTTCAATTTCATTTTGTTTCTGATACAAAAATAAACTTGATGCAATCTGTACTACACAAAACAATGGCAAAATTTAATAATAATAATAATAATGATAATAATACTAAATGACTTGATGCTACAGTGGGCATCGCTCTAATGGTTTCTGATTTTAACTGACTTTATATTAGTGATTCATGCCAGGAAATACCATAAGTTTTAATCAAATTTAGAGTCGATCAGAAAGTTTGATCTGAGAAGAGTTGACCTCTGGTGACCCCAATATGTACTGAGTTCATATTAAGAAATACTAAAGTTTTCTACTTGGTGTCACCTCAGAATATCAAGTTTTCTACTTGGTGTCACCTCAGAATATCAAAAGACCTAGGATCCCTGATGGTTGACTTAGAAGCTGATCTTAAAGCTACCAATGCAGAAAAAGGATGATGATGGGTGGTGGGGGCACAGCATAATCAAGGAATCCAGCTCAACTTAGGACACACACACACACACACAAAAGATAACCGAGTAAGAAGAATTTTATATAACATCTTGAGGAGGGGTGACAGCAGAAAAACTGAAGATTAGTGCAAGAGTTGGAACCACCTAAATGTTAGGTTTATTAAAAACAGTGAAGATATTATGAAAAGTGTTGGAATATCAAGGAAAATTTTTATCACTAAATCTTAAGTTTAGGTCAAAAGTTAAAGCTTGTGTGAAAACTGAAAATAATACTAATATAAACTTTTTCATTTGATGTTATATATTAATAATTATATAATACTAATGATCCTATATAATACTAATTCAGTACCTGCCACTTTGCTGATGACAAGATATCAAATTCTAAATCTAAATTGTTGGTTTATTTAAAATACTACATTTATAAGAAAATATATTCAGTTTAAATATGGAAGTCATAAACATGACTTGAAATGGTAATAGTAATGGTTATATTGGCTGTTTCTTTATAAGGAATCATCCAGCATTCATTGACCCAGCAACTGGTGTGACTCAGGTTAGGGTTTACTTCCTGGTCATTGGGCTGAAATCAAAGCTTAGTATTTTTTTTCTCCTCATCACTAACGGTAATCTTATCTATTTCCTTATAAGGAAATTTTTGACATTCATTGACCAAGCAGCTAGTGCTACTTTCACTTGAAATTTATAAAATCTTTAAAACAATTTTTTTTTTTTTAAATATTTGTACATTTTTTTTAAATCTTTAAACAATAATTGCTTTATTATGGAATAATTTCCAAAATGCTCAATAAAATTTTATAATTATCTGTTTTTTTAGGTTTTAAAAAAAAAGTAAGGTTCTTTTTCTCTTGTTTCTAAATTTATGACTTGATTGTTCAGGCCAGGATATGTGTCGCCTAGGCTGAGTGAGATGGTACTGTATTATTCCAAACTGTGTGTGTGTGTGCATGTGCTTGTATGTACATTAAATATAACAAGCACATATAAGTCATACATATACAATAGAGATATATGTATATACATTACATATGGACATGTGAAGTCACACACAGCCAGTGTGTGTGGAATTACTTTTTTTATGATATATGTATATTATGGTGTTAGACTATACATATCTTTTTTAGACTGACTGTCTTTTTATATATCTATGCTTATATATATATATATATATATATATATATATATACATATATATATATATATATCAAGCTTTGGTCCTCAGATTAGATATAAGTAACTCTTATCATATTTGTATCTCCCAAGAGTAAATGGTTAACCTGTTTATGTTTTGGTCCCTTGTTTTTGTTCTTTCATTCCTTAAAGACAACTTAAACCTCCTCTTGTCTCCAATTTGCTATCTATTTACATATTTCATTGACTTGTTTATAAAACAAAAAAAAACTCTTTCTCTACATTAATTCATCCAGGGAAACTTTTAGATTCTTGTCAAACATACAAGGATAGCAGAAATAACGTTCATAACTACTTTGAATTGACTTAATAATATGACTGTGTCTGGTATGATATATAATAAAATTAAACATCAAACCTATTTTCACTGTTGCCAAATCTTGATAATCGCTACCTGAGTAGAAGATGCAGTTGATCTTTGATTTTGTTACATATTTCCACTTCACAGTGACCTTAAAGCAGACATTTGCCATTTTTGGAACATTTCTCAATTGATATGTACTACATCTAGTCTCAAAGTAGATGGTCTCAGGATTTCAGAAGTGGACTAACTTTGTCCTGACTCCAAATATTTGTCATGTTATGTTTGTTTCAAGTGAATTAAAACTTGCATATTTCTAATCATTTGTTTTTAGATGATCATTTCTGGATAGTCACTTTTTACTATGAAATTCATTGGAATTTTGTTGAAATGAATGTTCTAAGTGACAGACAGTTTTAAATTGACACTCTTTTTAAAAAAAAAATGAACTATTTAACTGGATTTGTGGACCTAAAATACAATATTCAGTCAATGCAATTTTTTCCATATTTTTGTCACTGACTCCACAAAAATGGCCCAAGACAAATTCTTTCTCCATTTTAGTGCAAGATCCGAATTATTAAAACAATTTAAATTTGTAGAATGTAAGAAAATTATATCTGTGAAAATATTTAAAACATACTTTTGCATATTAAATTGTTCATTACCTGTTTTTGGCCCCAGTTAGGCTCCAAATCTAAGCTTTCATCATAACTTTCCTTGTATTTATCAGAAAATCAAGATTTAGCCATTATTCCCCTGTGTTTGTCAGTGCTAAATCCATTTTTAGCAGGAAAAATCTCCTAAAATAAGTTTAAATGAGATAAATACAATGTTTAAACTGTTTCAGAAAATTTAGATCTCTGATAAAGATCAGTTTTCTAGACTATTTTTATTAGAAATGTCAAAGTTTTGTCTTGATCTTCTTAAGTGCAAATAACATTAATAAAGATCCATAATTGTGCTGAAGATCATTCACTTGGTTCAAAAACCAGAAATGCCTGCGCAGTAGAATTGTTCTAGACAATACATATTACTTATCAGAAAGCTTTAATATACTTTACATATCAGCAGAGTTCTCATGAATATATGTTTTCATGACAGATCCATTGATGGGGAAGATGGATCATACCACAGTCTGCTTGGCTCTATTCTACAAGTGCAATGGTTGGGTTCAGAGTTATAGTTTTACTACACATGTCATTAGACATAATAGCCTTATTCTGTCAATAACTTCTGCAATTTTGTGATCACAGACTTCCCGTTTTTTATCACTTGTTCAATTTACAGAGTGCTGAAATCTGCTCAAATAAATTCTAAATAGAAAATGTTAAAACTCAATGTTTAGTTATCCATTTCCCCAGCCGCCAGAAATATCGCATTTATAGATGCATTTAATAACCAAAAACAGGCTAAGGAGAGTGTAGAATGAGAGGAAAAAATCAATGGAAAGAGAAACTTTGCTGAGTTCAAATACTATTGTTATTTAAAAATGTCATATTATATTACTTCAGACTAATAAAAACACATGACGAAATATAAATATAAATATAAATATAAATATAAATATCTCATATGTAACATTACCTTTTATTTAACTTCATCAATTATTGTCAGTAAGCGAGTATGTGGTTTTGGAGGCTCTTCTCAAAACATGGATTATACATTCTTATGAGGATGTAATTGACTCTCTTCCCTTCCCTCTTGGATGGGTACTTATATATCTACTTGTCATCCAGTTTATCTAATTTTGGCAACTGTAATGATAATACCAGCCTGGGGAGATGATCCCAACTAGTGACACTGGTGGAAATTGCCTAAAGACCATACCACAAGTTGACCCAAGCATTGTGATTGAATTTAAAACGACAAAATTATTCAGAAACCATTAATAATTATGCTAGCATGTAATCATTTTAATCTAGGTCTCGAGTTTACTGGTTTTCTTCCAGTGCTAATCCCACCAGATTATGCATTCTCTCACATAATGTCCACTCAGCATAGTTATGGCATAAACTAAATTTTGATACTGTAGAAGTTAAAAAGACACAAATGTGCCTGAGCAAGCATCTGCAACAGGGATTAAGTAGCCACCCTAGTAGATGTGTATACTCAGAAACAAACAGACAGTTATTATAATAAAACTACCTGAAAATAAGAAGCTTAAACCCTGAAAGAATCCTATCTTTGGAATGCAGAGGGAAGTAAAAGATGGTGATATATACAGGGTAGTCAGAAAGTCTTGTTGTCCCTACAAAATATAATTTTATATTTCAGAGCTCAGTGGGGTATTATCAAGGAGAAAGTTTCACATGACTGATACCAGAATAACCATCAACTGAATGACGTCATTTTGAGAACATTTGCAACAATCATCAAAGCACAGTTTCGTAAAATATCGTACAGGACATGGCGCTGAATCATTTCGTGTCACGAAAATGAGTGTTCATACAAAACCTTCTCGATGTGTGACAGCGCTTCAATGAAAATAAACTGAATCCAGTACATGTGTATGTATTACTGTATTGTTCTTCTATTGTTCTCATTACTTTTTAGTAGCGGGAGACAAGAGTTTAGGACTACCCTGTACCGTGACAGTCTTGTTTCTCATTGCATGTTACATCAGTTTGACAAAAGAACATCACAGTTAATATGAGATGCTGCAACCTTCAGCAGGAAATACAACTGCTAATTGAAACAAAGTTCACTTGGATTGTGACTGAAAAACATTATGCTTTCTAAATGTAACGAGTAAACATAATGGACGATTTGAGAAGGAGGAAGTAGGAGGGAATAAAAAAATGTTTGAACACCAGATTTTTTATTTAAATAATACATATTGTTTTAAAAGATTTTATCAGTTTATATGTTCTAATTTGCAGCTATAGAAGATAGGGATTGTCAGTGGTCAATAAATATATGCAAACATGACTGAGAGTGTAAAGTTAGCATATATCTAGTTTCCTTTTCTAATTTCTTATTTTACAAAGTCATGTTTGTTTTCTATATTTACACTTTACCTTATATATATATATATATATATATATATATATATATATATATATATATATATATATATATATATATTATGAAATGGACAAAGTCCGACAATTATTTAAAGATATTTTTATGTTTAATATTCTTTTTATAGATACAAGTATTTAAGTAAATGCTCTGTTTATAATAAACAGTATTAAATAACATTTACTGGCCTGAATGTCCGAGAAATTTTCATAGAATATATTCGTCTTTCGACAGGAATCGAACCTGTATCCTATACAGAACCGTCATATAGCCTGACACGTCTTACTATAAAAAGAATGTTAAACATAAAAATGTCTTTAAATATATATATATATATATATATATATATATATATATATATATATATATATATCTGGTGGACTCTCCTATCATAAACAATAAATGAGGGTCAGCATTGGATGGTAACTTTCATTTTACAATTATGCATGCTAGCACAGGCTGTTGTCGAGAAAATCTGGTAAGTGAAAGATATATTTCATTTGTGCTTTCTTAAGTGTGATACTAACCCAGTCTTGCTGCAAGTGACAAAGCCACACTGACAGATGAAATTTGTTAAAGCAGGATTTTAATGGTGTCTCTGTTTCATAGCTTGACGAGGCTGATCATGGTGCTTCAGTCTACTGTCTTCAAAACCCTATTACTTTATGAAACATGTCTTAAACCACTCCTTTCAGTTTGATGCTTGGGCTTCCCAGGTTTTCAGATCAAAGTTGAGACATTTCAAGCTGTATTTCAATTTGACTTTGTAGCATAAGAGTGGATGTCCAACTGAACAATTGGAGTTTGGTATTTGTTGATACAGCTCCCTTTTTGGAAGCCTATACTCATCCATTCTCATAACATGACCAGCCTACCTAAGCTGTATCTTTGCTAGAATGGTTTCATTGCCTATGAAAATTTGATGGTCTCATTTCTTTTTTAACTCATTTCTTCAGTATTGCACTATTCTTGACCCTGTCATTCCATATATATATATATATATATATATATATATATGAAGAAATATAGTCTTAAGATGTGCTATATTTATGGGATAAAGTGCTCAATATCAGAGATAGACCGTGTGTAAATATAAAAGTGAACACAGAAGTCAACACTTAGAGGCGACAGTCTGTTTCATACTAGATGCAATCGTCAGGCTACGACTTGTGGCCTGACGATTGCATTTAACATGAAACAGACTGTCACGTCTAAGTGTTGACGTCTATGTTCACTTTTATATATATATATATATATATATATATATATATATATATATATATATATGCTTTCTTAAAGTAGTGGTATATTCCTGATTCACTTCCTCAAATCAGTATTTTAATGTCCAAATTTTAGAATACTTAAAATTTTAGAAGTAGATCAGGTGTGACCTTTGTAGTAATAGTTCAAAAGCATGGCCTCGTGGATGACAATTTTTTTCCCATCCAACACCCACTTTCTGCACAGATGAAAAGTTGCTTGTCTCTTGCTACTCTTTGCCTATTTTCATGGCAGATGCTTAGACCAGCTTAATTTCTTAGTTCTACCTGTTCAGACCTTCACAGCTAGGATTACAAATGTTATGTGCATGATGTCAAACTATCCTCAATCCTAATGCATTACTCGAGTAAGGAGGAAATTCCACTCAGACAGCTTCTTTCCCAGAACTGTTGCTTTGTGGTACACACTCCGAAAAGGATGCTTCTCCAACCACTACAATTTTAATTTCTTCAAAACTAAGGTCAAGCATTATCTATTCTACATATCCTCATCATACACACATCTCCCTCCTCCCTTTTTACGCTTACAACAATCTCATTCAGTAACCATCTATATTGAGTGGCACTGGAGCTTTTTATTAAGTGGACAATAGTATAAAAATCCTCTTAAATTATCATTTATTGTCCACATCTGAAGTACACTTAAAACATGCCACCCTAAGATCAAGAGGAAGACTTCATTTTATCCTAACAAATCGTTTTGTTGAATCTTCTTGTTATTATTAAAAAAATAAAAAAATCTGTAAGTTTACTGGAAACAGACGATAATCTGAACGGACATACTAATACCGGAATATTTTATCAAAATCAATTGGCTTTCTATTGAGATCAGAGAAGACAACATCCTAAGGATTCTATTCAACGGCCTGACACTGGTTGTTCACGACAGAGCGAGCAACAAAGACACTTTCTTTGATCTTATCAAATCCTCAAGTCTCAAGAGTTTACAGATGAATTCTGTTCTGCTATAGCTTATGGTTTCTGACAAAATTCTCATGGTTGCAGGAAAAATATCAATCGTTATCTTCATCTCAAATCTCTGAACGGCACTTTTCAGTATCGTCATGGGATAAATCTTTTGAAAGCCTTTGGGCAGCAAATCGTCTGTAGAACGCCATTTAAAATACACATGTCACTAAAAATTTGTCATTTTTACTAAATTAATATTATTATTACTTTTGACTGTGATTTATTTTCAGCTTATTTACGGCAGAGTGAATGCTGGGCAATCTTCTCACAGATGAAAAAGAGACTTGAAACAATAGAGATGTAATTCTACAGACAATAACATGAACCGAACACGTTAGCAACGACGAGGTTTTAGAGAAAATGGAAGCAAAAAGGACACTTATAATTAACATCATGAAAAGGCAGTTGAAATTTATATTGCACATAATGAGGAAAGAAGGCTTTGAAAATTTGATACTCACAGGACAGATGGAAGGTAATAAGGAAGAGGAAAACAATGCATAACCTAACGAGAGAATTTGTGTAAATTGATGGCGGTGCAAGGTTTAGGAGATATAACAAAAAGACAAATTCTTTTAAGAGTTACAAAAAACAGGGAAAATGTGGAGAGCCATGATCGCCAATGTCATGAAGGGACACGGAGCATAGTAGAAGAAGAGATAGCGAAGGAGTGGAAATAAATTTTTGCCTCAAGGACAAACATTTTATACAAAATATAAGTATCTCTTGCAAGATTTACTTTTTAGCTGAAACTTTGACGGTAACTCCATAAACTAGATTTAAACAAAGCTGCCATCATGCTTGAAAGTGATGTTGCTGTTTTCCATAATTTAATATTGTAATAGTAATTGTGGAAAACAGGTTTTAAGAAAAAGGGAGAAAAAGACAATTCATACAATTTTGGATACAATAAATAAAGCCAAACCATACTTTGTGTGTTAAACAGAAAACAATTTTAAAACAAGCACATGAGAAATGTACAAGTGTGGTTGATGAAACAGATATCCGTATCTGAAATATACAATATTTTTAGTCTTATTTCAAGACAATGAAATATATTCTGGTTGTAAAAGTTGCATAATAACAAGACTGATGAACCGATTAAAAAAAAAGTGAAACCCTCGTGACGAAAATCCGAAGAGAAAAGAAATAAGATTTCTGCTTCTTTTCCTACGTTGCCGCGGTCGATCTCATGTCGATGTCTATTTTGAGTCATGGAAATAAGCATGGCATGCAGATATTAACTTCCACTAAACTCCACACATCTTTATAAAAGATAAAGCCAATTCCTAAAACTATCCATCAAGAGATAGCGAGACAATAAAAGTAATTAGATGAAGTGAATTACAAACTTGATGAAATACTCACCTATTTTTTTACTTAAATTAGTTCAGCTTTTATTTATTCAAAATAAGTTTCTTAGGGTGGCATTTTTATTTTTTAACGACTTTTTTTTGCATTTCATGGAGCTTATCGCTTGTATATATATATATATATATGATGATGGACTCCCCCGTCGTTTTCGAGGTATGGATGTCTTTCAGTTCAGTTTTCATGTTTGTTTCATATGAGACAACAATCCTGCACGGGATTTACAAATTCACACGAATGGCATGCTAAAGGGTTGACCGTCATATGGGCTGATGTATAAGTCCGAGATTTAGTGTATATATATATATATATATATATATATATATATATATATATATATTTGTTCCTTATCACACGAAGCTACTCAGTTTCGTGCTCATGACAATAATCAGGCATAAGTTTATGCAGTAAAAACACAGTTTGGTGGGTTTTGAAGAAACACAATTATGGCTTTACAGGCATCTTCAAAAAAGATAAACGAGCCACACTTCTGACGGGCATACTTGTAAAATTAGTAGCTAGCCATATAGAAGGTATATATGAACCCTGATTGATATTTATATATGTTAGAAATTAATCTAAGCACAGGATGAAAAGTTTTCGCGGATTTTGGCGTCATTCTGTTTTTTTTGTTTTTGTTTGTTTGTTTGTTTTTTTTTATTTATTTTTGTCCAAATTCATGAATTTGTTTGCTTATACTAAGTCTAAATAAAACACGATATAAAATTCACTACTTTTTATCCATGATGTTGGATGTTAAAAAAATATCAAGTTGATGTCAAAAACTGCCGCAAATTATTGTCGATTTATTTAAGATGGAATGATTTATTTCTATTATGACGTGTCTCTAATTTGTATTTAGATCTATTTATTTTTCTGTGGAGTGGCCGGAGCCTACTAAAATATATTTTCTTTTTTTATTGTGAATATTTGATTGTATTTTATTTTCGTTATTGCGTTCATCCCCGGTCCCTCATTTCATGCCATATATTTTTATATAATTTTGCATTAGGTTGGTGCAAAAATAATCACGTAATAATGTTTTTTGACGTTAAAAAATACGTCAAAAAACGACATTATTACGTCATTATTTTTGCACCAACCTAATAAAAAAAAGACACTTTATATATTATCAAATTTTTATGGGTATTTTAGTAGAATCCCTGTGAATATTCGATATTGTGCTATATGTTGGATCGAATGGCGATAGATGAGTTGTTGTGGTGATAGAGTAAAGAGTAAATTGTAATGAATGAATGGATCGTAAATCAGATTAGCTAGGTTTAGGATAGTCAGTGTTGATTAGCCTCATCTAACATTCCTTTCGGACTTGTGCCAAAATTATAATTATATTGTAATAAATAATCATTGTATTCATTTTCAGTTTTTCTAGTTGAATTGTTCACCTATATTGCATATGATCCATTATTGTACATAATTAGGTTACAATAAAATTTGTATTTTATATGAATACTACCTTATGAAAACTGATATGTAATAGTGTATGTTGAGGGTGCAGGGCCGGCACTAGAGTCTCTCAAACGCGAGCCGAAACTTTGATACGAGTCCATCCTCTCTATTACATGTCGATTTCAAAATTTCCCATCCTGGAGGCCGCAAACAAAATTCTAGATTTCCACAACATAGAGAAGGAAATATTATTCATTTGTGATATATGTGCATACCCGCCGCGAACATCCTGACAGAGGGTGAAAGATTGATTTGGGGGTCTCGGCCAATGCTTTGTGACCCTCGCTATGTAAGCAACATTTGCTTTTTACCTACCTACATTTACATACATTACAAATTAAACTAAGCACAACTGACTATTAAAGGATGGAAATCTTTCACAGAGTTTGACGTCATTTTGCGAACTGTTTTCGTCTAAATCCATGAATTTCCACATGATGTCTCAAAAAAAACAAAACAAAAAAAACACCGTATAAAATTCATTATTTTTTATCCATCATGTTGAAAGTGTTAAAATTATTCAACATTTTACAAGAAAAATCAAAGGTTGATGTTAAAAATTGCCGTAAAATATATGTTGATTTATTTAAGCTGAAATGATCTATTATGACGTGTCAGTGAATTTGTGGTATTGTGGTATATGTTGAATCGAATGGCGATAAATGAGTTGTGGTGATAGAGTAAAGAGTAAATTGTAATGTATGAATGAATCACAAATCAGCTTAGCTAGATTTAGGATAGTCAGTGATGACCAGCCCCAACCCGACTTCTCCTTTGGACTTGTGCCAAAATTGTAATTATATTGTAATAAATAATCAGTGTATTCCTTTTTCAATTTTTCTAGTTGAATTGTTCACCTATACTGCATATGATCCATTATTGTATACAATTAGGTTACAATAAAATGTGTATTTTATTTGGGTGCTACCTTATGAAAATTGAGATGTAATAGAGTGGAAGGCATATCATAAAGTCGGGCTACACGAAGCATTTGCACTGACCCTGTGTATATGCTGAATAAAGGTGTTCATATTTTGGAGTGGCTCTGAAATGTACTTGCAAGTGTGTAAATGTTTAATGATTATGAAAAATCTTTTTTTCTGCAAACATTATTTCAGAGTTATATTCCTGTTTTTCTTTCTTTTTTTTGGTGGGGGGAGGTTTTTGTTTTCCTTTTCCTCGTGATTTAAAATGCAAATATTTAGTTGATTGGAGAAAAACGGATAAAGTGTCAGAATCTAATCTGCCATCAATTACTAGTTATTTTTTAGCAATTTTCTTCAGTCAATTTTTATTGCTAGTTGCTGTCTGGTTTCATTTCTTTTTTTGTTTTGTTTTTTTTCAGCATGCCTGCATTTTATGTCGGAAATTCACTTCTTGAGCAATGATTCCCAATAGAATGAGCAACAGATCTTCTGATTACATAAGTTATCATAAAAAGCGTGACTATGAGAGAAGGATTCCAAAAGATAGAAATGAAGCAGAGAGACGCAGCAGCGAGCAATTAGCGCCTTTTTTTACAGGCATTTTAATCGTGAAAAGCTTTACATTACAAACAAAAGCTGTTGTGTTTCCAAGCATTATACGTGATGAAAATTGCTTTTGATTTGATCACTAAATACATGTAGTTAAAAATTTATATAGTGAAAAAGAACTCCATATAATGGCACAATTCCATGTGCGTATCATTAGGAATAAAGAAAAGAATATGGAAGTACCATATATCTTATGGTAAGATAGACCGTTT
The DNA here is from genome assembly GCA_963932145.1 of Acanthosepion lycidas. Lineage (NCBI taxonomy): Eukaryota > Metazoa > Mollusca > Cephalopoda > Sepiida > Sepiidae > Acanthosepion > Acanthosepion lycidas. The sequence continues at coordinate 103,794,035 of OZ010576.1, read as the reverse complement.
TCATAAGGAAACATTCATTGACTAAACAGCATGACTGTCGATCGAAATTTATAGAATCTTTCTCTTCAGGAAAACTGATTTTCTGTTATCGCTCTGTTCACGACGAGTGTTTCCTTTCTAATCTCTTTTTTAAGGTAGTGTAGAAAATCAGCGTCTTTATTATGCCATTATTTTTTTTCTTCATTTTGCTATTTGTGAGATTACGGCTAGGGAAAAATTATTACGCGTGTGGCCACTTCAAGCGACGGTTAGCAACTGTATTTATTTCAGGTATATACAAATGTATTAGCTCTGTATTAACCAGTCAACATCATCTTTAGTGTCTTGACTGTGTTTCAATCAATCAGCATTGTCTTTACAACATATTGTACAAACACGATCCATTTTAATTATTGCCGCTTTTGGAAGTCTCCAAGTGATTTGATCTTATTTGGTTCTTTATTCTGTATCGCCCGTTTGCGAAATCTGACGATGTGTATTCCTTCCTAAGATCTACAGGACTCATTCGCTCGAAGCCATTTTTATTCATTGATCTGAGAAAACGGTGATATGTAGCTGATAGTTTAGATATTTTTGAACGTGTCGGACGCCATGCATGACATTTGTACGTGAGTCTAGATCTGACGAGGCTATTTCAGAACATGACCCGAGGTCTTGAGATAATATTTTATTTTTGTAGTATCTTGTAGCATTGAACAATCTTCAGCGCAGCTTATTCTATGTTCAATTTCCTTATTTCCTTTACTAAATTCCTTTTAACTGATCCATACACCATGATATATGCAGTGTTTAGTATTTATTAATTCCACACCATAAATTGTTTTTGATGGATTCGGAGTGGGCGCAATCACTGTTTTCATTTCAGTCCCAAATCACAGTTTCTGTTTTGGAAAGGTTTATCGTCCTATTTTTCGAATACTTAGTAAAGAGTTTTGCTCAAGACCATATGGCAGTGAATGCTAGACAAGTTCCTCTACAGAAAGATGCTGAGAATTCTATAGACGGAGAATGTAAGCAACGATTAAGCTTTATGGACAATAGAAACAAAAATGTCACTTATTTACATCATTCGGACGATTGTCCTCATCTCTGTTGCCATAATTATCACAACGTTTCGGCCGTTGTATGTTCTGGCCTTCTTTAGGTGGTTGGAATGTCGAATTGAACCCTTTATTTCGTTCGCTGGGGTAAACTGTTCTAGTTCCACGTGCCATGTCTAATGAATGTCAATTATAAGTTATCTCCTGTTAATTCACCTCTCCAATTTCTTCATTGCCTTAACCAGATATTGAACTTAGAACTCTTTGGGTCCTGTCACTAACCCACGCCTGTGCCATGTGTCCTTAAGGACATCTGTGTATAAATCTCTGGGACTTATAAACCTAGTGTCTTCAGCAACATTTTTTACCAGAGCTCATATTGCAATTTTTGCCGTTATCATTTATGTTTTTTACCAGAGCTCATATTGCAATTTTCGTTATTATTATTGCTTTTCTCTGGCACTCATTATTACTGGTTCCTATATTGTATTCATTCTATGCTTGGTCGGCTCAGAAAACTTAAGTTTACGAATTTTCCAATGATGTTCTTTGTCTATGATTTCAACCTGATCCTACAGAGTGCAGTGATCTCCCTTTTCTCTCCATATGTGGTCAGCCACGCCTGATTTTTCCACTTCCCCTCGTGTTACAGCTTTTTGGAGTTCTTGAAGCCATACTTTAAGGGGGCGGCCTGTCTCCCCTTTATATAAACAGAAACCAAAAATGTCACTTCTATTTAGAATAAAAAAAAAGCCGACGTTTCTAGATCACATAATGAGGAAAGAATGTTAGAAAAATTAACACTCACAAGACACACTGAAGGCAAGAAACAGTGGGAAACGGTGAGTCACCTACTTAATGTGTTTCTGTAAATGGACGGCAGAACAGAGAACGGAAGGAATTGTAAAAATACATTCTTACATTGTTAACATTTACAAATGATAAGAAGTTGTGGAGAGTATTGATCGTCCACTTCCTGAATAGATACGGTGCATAGAAGAAAATTGAAGAACTGCTATTGATATTAAATTTGGAAGTCGAGCTTTCTCAATGTAGAGTAATGGCCCTTGGTTATACGTAATAAAGCCTACACTGGTATTGATATTAGCCAATGAGAATTTATGATCGTCGGTGGATGCGGGACGAGATCGGACATTTTCAGTAAGTGTATGATTAAACTCTAGAGGACAATTTGGCTGCTTTTCAAATAACTATGACGCTTTCACAGCAGATTTACACTAACCATTGATCCATGGTGAAGCATTTTAAGGTACTAGTGTTGCATTATTATTACTAATTAATTTTGTGATGCAAGAAAGCAAGATGGTGTCTAAAATTGCCAAACCAGTCAGATTTTTCACCTGTTACGAATGGAAAATCCAACATTTACATTTTCATTCTGTTAGCAAGAAAAGTAGAATTGTTTAGTGTTGTTTCAAGTTTTGAAATGAATTGAGCAAAATATTTAGAGACGTATACTTTTTTTTTATTGTTTAATTTGATGTTTTAGTTTAGGTGCTTTACTGCCTTTGTGTTATTGTCTGAAGTAGAAGATGAACTATCGTCAGCCCAGTTACCAAAGTTGGGGATTCCCCCCCCCCACGAAAAATCATTTGTTTCTCTCCTTGAAAATTATGTGAACTAATTTTAGTGTGCAAATTCTTATTTGCGCTACAGTGACTTAAAGGCCACCTCCTACTCAAAACACTCTGCCAACAGACTTCCACTTGACTATTGTTATTCCATAAATTTTCTATATATGGATAGATCTTAATGTCGATCTCTGTGCTTTTGTTCCCAGCCACATCTATTTAAAGTTTTGCGATCAAATACTTCAGATTAATTTCTATATATTATTCCGTTGTCGCAATCTGTATCTTTTTTTTTTTTTTAGCTATATGTCACATCCAGTTTAGGTTCTGTCCTAATTGGAATGATGGAAGTTTTCAGAAAAATCGTGCTAGATGTTTGATAATACCTACGACATAAAATCAAAATCATTTGTGGAAAAAGAAATGAGTGCCTTTCCGTTAATAGCCCCCACCAAAAATATTTCAATTTTCTGTTCAATGACTTTTTAATTTCTGCGTTGAATACGGAATATTTGTCTCTCTTATTGTGTATGGATGCCTCAGGTACCCTATACACTTTTTGTGTTGTTTCTGTTGAAATAATGAACTTCATTGTTATCATGTCGTTGAATGGATTGAAATCTAATAGTAGTAGTCGTATTAAGAATAAGATGAATATAAGCTAAGTAATCTGATATTTCTCTAGTTCTTATCAGCTTTTCTTCTTTGACCAATCGAAATGAACGGTGGAATGAATACTCTGTTTTGTTTTCTTTGCCATTGACTTCTTGAGTCAAGGCGATCACGAGAATTAAGTTGGGATCTTTTTTGTTAATTCCCACAAAATAAAAGCAAATTAATGTTTACAAAAATTCACACAAAAATAAAAAAATTATCCTTTAACATTTGTTCAAAAATGCATTCATTGTCATTATTTGCCTTACATCTCCAAGAAACTCACACAAATAAGAGTTTATCATGCTGCGATGAGTCCCGAACATGGACTTATTCTTCATTTTGGCGCTACGCCAGGTAATTTCGATTGTTTGTTGATGTTTTGGTCTCAAAGAAATTCATAGAGCGATTTACAGTCGTATAAATATAATTGGGATCCTCCTCTAAATACGTATATCATTTCCAACGTTCTTTTGTGCATTTCATCGACGTAGGAAGATTCACTCTCTGTAAGAAGCGAACATCGCTCACCTTGTCGTTGCATTCTTGTATTGACTCCAGGAAATTCGTGTCAAGCTAAAAGGAAATTTGATTTATAATTTCAAAAGAATGCAAAAAAAAAAAAAAAAAAAAAAACGAACTTGATTTAAAATGTATAATTTCTTGGAAGGAATTAACATTAATAATGTCTTGGGGTGAGAGGTACCTCCACGAAATCGCTAAAAAAGTGCATAGCTTGATGAAAAAGACGCCAACCTTACCGAAACAAAATTTTATCGTCTAAATGCTTTTGCTATTATTAAGAGGAAAGACCAGAGTTTTCTTCAATTATTTTTAAAAATTTTGCTTCTATTTAGAACATTCTAAATTTTGACTAAAAAAGAAACCTTGTTTCACTTTGTATCACCGGAACTAGTAAAATAACATAGACAATTTTTAGCACTTTTTTTTTTTATATGACACACATTAATTTGGAAAATCTTGCAAAAATAAAAATAATTGTCAGATGTTAATGAAACTTTCAGGAACTATTCAAGGATGATCGAAATTATTGTAAATATGTTTTTTTTTTTTTTATTAAAGTCATGGCAGAAATATTTTTTTTTATATTTATTACCCCCCCCCCATAACTAATTTTATGAAAACGCTAGAAATTCGATCGCATCGGGTTTAGTGATTACAATATTTAAAAGCACAATGCTTTGAGGAATTCAAATCATGTTTTTTTTTAATTGGACCCCCCCACCTGAAAATCAGTTCTGAATTGTAACATACAAAATTCAATAAAACAAAGATATTATTTTTATTTAATTTCAAATGCTTTTATTTGCTTTTAAACATCATAATGTCTGATTTTCTTAGAATAAGTTTTGAAAAAATGATAATTGACATTTAAAGAAATTTCAAAGTGAGATTTCCAGTTTTTTTTTATAAAATGGAAAAAATGGTCAATTTTGCTGACTCACAAAAAAAAAACAAGATTTTTAACGAAAATGTCGGACGTACTAGGAACGATTTTTGTTTTCGTCAAGTTTGGCGTCTTTTTCATCATGCTATGCTCTTTGTTTTTTTGTTTTAGCGATCTCGTGGAGGTACCTAAATTAACATTAATAATTTCTTGGGATGAATTCAAATTAGCCATACGTAACTTTACATTATTTGGGAAAATTAACAGAAAAGTTCCCCAAGCAGTTCTGAAAGAATCTTTAAGAAAAAAAAAAAAAAAAAAAAAAAAAAAAGAAACACACTTTTTATAGTGTTTTTATTGAATGTTTTTGCTTTGAGGATTAATAAATGGCTATATATATACATATATATATCCAAGAGCGGCATCCCCAACTTCAAAACACCATATATCTATTTACACTATTCACTTGAGGATTAATGTCCTCGTGTTTATCACAACGTTTCAGTCGTTATATCTTCCGGCCTTCATCAGGTGTATGTCAGTCCGTGTAACCCACAGGAATGATAGCTTTGTACATTAAAGCGTTTGTTCGTGAATTTGGTGATATAGTAATTTTGAGTTCAATCCCTGGACTGGGCAGCGTGTACTTTGACTCGGTGTAAACAGGACGAACAATAACTGAACAGTACTAAAAAAAAATAAAAACTAGACGACATATCCATAGATATGGGCAGTGGAACGAGAACGGTGTTTACTTTGGAAATTCCCTGTAGTGCATATTTGATGAAGGTCGGAGGGCACAACGGCTAAAACGTTGTGATCATAACAACAACGATAGAGACAATAGTCCGCATGTAAATAATGCTGGCTCCTCATCCCAGAAATTCAAACAGAAATTGCTATTTATTTACTTGCCACGCTTTAAAAATTGTATTCTGGCATTTAAATTGAACGGCTGGAGATTGTTTTCAGCCAAGAAAATCAACATCAATGAAGATTTTTTTTCAATTTAATACAAATTCAATAACCAGTAATATTAAACATGATGTAAATCTGTGACGATTTGATATAAAAAAAAATAAAATTTTGAGTTTTTGAATGTCGATTCCACATAAACTCTGCAAGGTAATAATCCATCATGATGCCATTTCTTTGTCCATGTATTCCTTTGTTTGTTATTTTTGTTTTGGTGATGGGCGGGGCAAAGTATAATTGCACTTTCAAGTGCCACCTCTTTCCGTAACTCAACATTTAATTAAAAAACAAAAGGACACTGTTAAAGTAATTCATTTTTATTAGTTATAATTGACTAGGTGAGATGCCACTAGCGTTTAACGCTGATGACCCGCTGTCGAACAGCCGCCGCCGTGTTCGTCTCGGCAATGTTACCACTTGCGGACCATTGGCCCTCCTGTGTCCTGCTGGTAGCTGCCACCTGAAGACCGATGACATTGCCAACGGGCCACTAGCGTCTTGCTTGTAGGGTGACAAATACGAGTTAGTGTCCTTGGTAAATTTAAAGAAGTAATCCGGACCTGAGAAAGGATTGGTACAAGACGTGCCGCAACCAACATCCAGACTTAGACTAAAGGGGAACAAAGGATATCCCTAGATAGTAACCCACGACTTCATCTTAACGATAGTGATCTTCAAGAGTACAACCGTCACATATTGTAATTACAACGTTTGTGTTTACATTTCCTTTTAGTAACTCGTATCTATGTTTAGGAGATTATTGGGGTAGAGACCCTTTATAAAATAACAACCCAACAATATTTTCAAACATAACATTTGAATTTCTATTCTTTATTCATTATTATTTCATTCCATATAAATCTGGGTTGATTTTATGATTTGAATGAATTAACAGCATCAACGACTTGTTAGCCAATTGGCAGATGTGTTCACTGTTACACTGATTTTCACGTTGTTACTCGTTCTTGCAATACAAATAAAGAGGACCAAAATTAAATTCATATTTCTTTGCATCTACGTTTTTGAATAATTGTCTCCTGTCAATGTACAGAGAAATAAGGGTGATATGCCGATGACATATTTAAAATAAGTTCGTGAACAAAAACATCTATATCCTTAAGGGTTTCAAGAAAGAACTGAAGATAAACCTAGATATACATGGAAAATAATGACATGATCATGATCTTGGCGTTCTGTATTATTTAAAAAATGGTTGGGAAGTCCAAATCTATACTGCAAAGAGCGTTAACAGCTACTGAATTTCAGAAACCTTTTTTTTTCTGAAAAAACATTTTTAATAGAATGATTTTATTAATTTCAACCTGGCTACACGGCGAGTGAATATCAAATGTTTCCTTATAAGGAAACTACTAATATAACCATTACGCAACTCGATGTTCCCATTACTAATATTTATATCCACAGAATATAATCTACAAAGATTCGAAAAAAAGGTTTTGTGTTGCGGGTGATGAACGAAAAATTCCGAAATTAACATTTGAAGCGATATTTTCTTCTCAGAAAACGAATCCTATGTCCGAATTTAATGTATTTGATATATTTTAACCAGACGACCTTTACCTCGCCTAAATTTATAATAAATATACATCATCCTGATGCGCCCTGACTGGGTGTAGCTGTAGGTCCGCTGAATAACCGACCATATTCCTTCACATATCTCTGTTTCGTGTCAATGTCTAAAGCTCCGCTGAGGATCTTCCAGTCCTCCTCATGACGTTGTCAGCCGATTTTTTGGAGAGGTTTTATTTCATGCGTACCAAAGTAGACCTGGTGGAACTCAAAATCTATTTGGAAGGTCTTAATTGTCATAAATACGTTACGGTTTGTTCTTTTATTCGTCAAAGTGTTATTTTATATGGCATGATTCTTCCTCTAAATCCCTGTTTTGTTATTCAATTGCATAAGCTCAAGTAGGTTACTCGATACTTCTCTCTGCTCCTCCTGCATTGTATTCAGGGTGCGATAAATAAATTGTCATCTAAATTAAGCAAAAATGAAAATAATACTGACATCTCATTTTAACAGATATATTTACCAAAATGAGACAAAAATATTTTTTAAATACTGAAGAGTAAATTTATTCAATAAAATCGCCATTGGCTTCAACCACGGCCTCCAGACGACTTCGGAATCTCCTGCAATTCTTCTAGACGTTATCATTGATTAAGTTGGTGAATGCTGCCATAATCTTTCCCTTAACAGGGAGATTTTTGGTTTCTTGCTCAAGTGCGTCCCACATGGTATTTGCAGGCTGAGAGTTAAGTGGCCAGATGTAAGGGTTAATATGGTCGCAGACGTTGTCTGGCAGCCATGACTGGTTTCTCTCGCTTGTGTGCAGAGTCCTGTTACCAAACATAAGTTCGTCCAGCAGCCACCCTTTTGGCCCATGGCAGCACAACCTCCTCAAGGCACTTGATGTAGGCCTCTGTGTTGAATCTGAGGTCCCGTGGGAAGATGAGCGGAGGTATAACTTCGCCATTACTCGTGATCACTCCAAACACCATGATGTTTACTGGATGTATCGTCCAACTCTCCGAATCCTCTGCACTTTCCTCAGATTGACAACAAACACTCTGAAAGGTTCGTATTGGAATTTCCGGCAGGAATTCCATGCAGTACAGCATGCCGTTTCTAAATTTCTGGCGGAGTGAATTGTGTCATAGGGCTCTTTTTCTCAAAGACGGTGTCCAACTGATAGTACTATACTGTGCAATCGATAAAATGAAAAAACGCGCATGCGCTAAATTAAAAATATCAAAGGGTAAAAAAATACACATCGTACCCTGTATGTTCTGTGAGTGCCAAATTTTCCAAACCTTCATTTTTTATTATATCCCCCAAATTATAACAATATCTTTGCTTCTAAGTCCAAGTGTCTTTTTACCGTTTTCCTTAAAACGTCCTGGTTTCTTACATGTTCCATCTTTAGTACTCTTAGTATCCTTCTATAAAATAATTTCTGTTGTCTTAAGTGTTCCCTTCATCTGCAAAGAATTTTGTCCAGCATTTACTGCCTTATAGAAAGATGGATATTACATAAGAAATAAGCACTTTTCCTTTGGTCCTAATGAAATTGTGTCAGATCTCTAATGAGCTAAAAACTAATTGGTATGAATGCGAAAACTCTTAAAAAATGTTAAGATTTGATATTGTATTATTAAGCAGACGGAATTGTCTCCCTGGAGAAGATAATATCTATTTAATGTAGACGTCGATGGAAAGTATTGAAGCCCAACTTTTGTTCTCTCCAGTGCTATTAATTTCTTACTTCAACCCCTCCCCCAACTTGTTTCATTTCGAATGTGTTTACGTTAGAGTATTGGGTAGGTGTCCCTATATTTCTGGTTGGCAACCCAGAAGCCACAGTATACTCTTTTCTCAGCCGCCCACTGGCCGGTCCATATTACCATTGACGACAGATGGTAGTCATTTTTTTCTCTTTGATCAAAACATATTTGATGGAAATCACGACAAAAAGAAATAAAACTAAGCCACCTAGCAAAAAATCACCTCCCCCACTCAATCTTTCCTTCTCCAATATTCGTTGTATCGGTTCCAATGTGTGCAGTGTAGAATCTTTTCTCTTGGAACGGTCGCCAGATGTATTTGCCCTCTATGAAACCAACTTGAATTCTTTCATTGCTACCAAAGAATTCTTGGTTCTAGGATATCTTCCTCTTTACCGAAAAGATTCCATTATTCACATACATGGTCTTGGTCTTTACATTCGGAATAATCTTCCAATGGCCAGAGAACTGTCTCTCGAGGCCGATGACTACTCTTTCATATGCTTCCGTCGTTTTGATACTAAACTCTGTCAGCTATCTCTTTTTCATTTATTGCCCCCCCTCTTCCCAGGATTGCAGTATATTAGACGCGATAGCTGACAGTATAGAAAAGGCACTTTATCTCCATCCATTTGCGAACATCTTTGTCATCGCTGACTTTAATGCTCACCACAACACATGACTGAAAGTTTCCACAGGTACTGATGTTACCTGTATACAAACATTAAATTTTTCCATTGCCCAATCCCTCAATGAAATAGTGGACTTAGTACATTGTTTTTAATTTTCATTAGCGACTTTCCTGTTAATATCAGCTCTCCATTTGTCATCTACGCTGACAACACTACGATTTACTCCTGCCTCAATACTAAGCCTGATCAGCACAACATGGTCAGAATGGCAGCGGATGTACAAAACAACCTCAAGACTATAGTTAACTGGGGCAAAAGATAGCTTGTCAATTTTAATGCCTCCAAAACTAAGCTTCTCTCTATTAACCATCTGAGAGATCACTCTCTGCCTTCCAACAGCATGTCTGATGCTATCCTCCAGGAACGTGAGTCATTGCGTCTTCGTAGGCTAACGTCCTCAGCTGACATGAAATAGACAGACTATATTGAATCCACTAATTGGTCAGCTGGTAAGAAAGTTAGTTCATTGTGTTGGACGAAACAATTCTCTCCTGAACCTATCTTGCATATCTATAAGTCTACCATTCTCCCGTGTTTAGAACATTGCTGCCATATGTGATCTGGTATCCCTACGATTTACCTCGAGTTCTTTGATAAGATCCAAAGAAGAATCAGCAGTATTATTGGTCCTGATATGGCGGCTCAGTTTCAGTCACTTGCCTACCAACTTAAGGTTGTTTCTCTGTGCCTTTTTATAAATATTTTCATGGTAGTTGTTATAGCACCTAAACTGTATGAATTTGAGTGCAATACTAGTGGCGAGATTGTATCAATTTACAGTTGAGCTAACTAGATGTAGCAGTTACTACTACGTTAAGTTTCTTTTCTTGTACTTCTCACTTGTGGAACTCCCTTCCAGGTCCCTGCTTTCCAGCCAACTTTAATTTGCAAAAATTTAAATGCAATGCCAATGACTATCTACTGTCTTCCTGAATGTTCTTTTTGCTTTCTACTCATTACTCATGTTTCTGTTTCTAATTCCTCCATGTCCTGCTTTGGGTGACACAGATTTAAAAAAAAAAAAAAAACGGTAAAAAAATTTAAAATACGGATTTTCAAAGCTGCAAGGCTTTGCAGATTTAAGTACAGTACAGTCTGGGACTCTCATCCTTATGCCTTTACTGTACTCTTCTTTTATATGCTTTCAGCCATATCACTGGTTCTTGTATGAGCACTGACATTAAGCAATATCGAGCCAGGTCAGCCCCTAGATGGGTGACCACTTAGATGTGTGGGCGGTGTAATGGATAATGGCTCGAAATTGTTAATTAGAGAGCTGAGTTCTAGTTGGGTTCATTATATTCACTTACATGCAAATGGAAAGGTATGAATTCACCTCTTCTCCTCCAGCTATGGGTTAATTAGTAAGACTTGTATTGATAAACCATTATCACCCCCCCCTCCTGAAAAAAAATCTTAGAATCTAAAAATATTCTCTGGCTTTAAATAACCTGCAAAGAGTTGATAAGCCATAAAAAACGAATCTATTAGTCTTTTTTATGTGCTGTGTTCCATCAGGGCATAGATGATCATGACTCTCCTACTCTTTCTACACTTTATAGGTTTTGCCTTTTTGTTATCTATCCCAATCTCTGTCCTGTCATCATTAAGTAGGTTACTTTCTGCTTTCCACTGTTCTTTTTGCCTTCTTTATGTCCTGTGAGTGTAGATTGTCCAGGCCCTCTTTCCTAATTATGCGCCCTAGAAATTTCAATTGTCTCTTTCTGATTTATCTATACGTGTCATTTTGCTTCCATTTTCCCTAAAACTTCCTTGTTACTCATATGCTCCATCAGTGGGATTTCCCGCATCCTTCTGTAGGACCACATTTTTTGCTTCAAGTCTCTTCTTTATCTGTGAGGAGATTGTCTAATATATGGCAATATATAGAGGAGGACTGATATTGCTTCGACACTCTTTTCTTTGTTTCTCACAAGATTTTCCCATTTTGTAATACTTTGTTGAGCTTTTGGAAGGCATTTATTGCTATTCAAATTCACCTTCAAATTTTGGTGTCACATTTTCTTTCCTCTGTTAAAATACTTGCTATATATTTCCCAACATGTGTACCCAGTACAAGTGCTGGCAGGATTCTATTATTATTATTATCTCCTTCAATTCCTCTCCCCCTGCCACATAACATGCTTATCATTTTGTTCAAACATTTCTCAGCACTCCTCTCAAAGCCAATATGTTTATTAAACTTCCATAAACATTTCCAGCAGAATTTTGACCAAAATTACACATTGATGCTTTGTTGCATTATAACAGCATTAATCACCAGAAGTCATCTGTGTTTGGAAATGCTTGCAGCAAATTTTGGACTTTGGCTTACAGGAGACTCATCTGGCTATTACAGTCAAATATTTAAATTACATATAAAAATGTAAATATATAGATAAAAAGATCAACAAATGTATATAAAACTAACAATGTAACTTATATTAACACAATCCTCATCATCATTTATTCCATTTGCACATTTTGTGCCACTGTGGTCACTAGTCCCTTCCATTGCATAATTGTGGTTCATGGTGACATTCAAGGTAGAATAATTCAATGGTTTGCTGATTCCTGCAGTGTTAATAACTTCACCAAAATGTATATTTTCCTTCATTTTTATACCTTTTTCTAGTATATTGCTTGATGTCCTCAGCTAGCATCAAGATTATTTGTTTTATTTCCACATGTCAGATGCAGTTTAGTAATACTTCATTTTCAATTGACGATCATTTTTATTTTTGTTATATGTATTCCGATCATTAGATTGTCAAACTTCAATCAGGATAAAAAAAGTCAAAAGGATAAAAAATCTTTTGGTAAAATCAAGAAAAATCAGGATTCTAGTCAGAATGGCTTGTAGTATCATTTCTAAATCCACTAAAAATTTAAAACACCAAGAATTTTGTGGAAACAGAAATTCAGAAGGATTTTATTAATAACTGTGATGGAGAAAATACTTGTAAAAATGATTTTATAACTTGTTTGATGCTGAAGAAAAATAATTTATCATGAAATTGAAAATGTTTTATAGATTTAAAACAATTTTAATATATGATGACCCACAGTAAAGTTTTAGAAATGAATAATTCATTTACAATCAAGAAAAACAGTTTTTGACAAATGTATTCACAATATCCTTCAGATATAAATCAGTTTGTAAAAATATCTTGAAAAATCAAAGACGTTAAATATTTTCCTCTCCATAAAAGAAGTCAGTTTCAATAAATAAATAAATAAAATGGCCGACTTGAAGGGTAAAATTTCACAGCTTGTTTCTTTTTGAGAATAACATTCTTTTTCTAAAGAATTATAATTTTAAGTTCTGTTCGGAAATATTACAAAATAACAAAGATTTAAAAGAAAGTATTTTTTCTTCCTTTTTCTCTCAGATATTTTCTTTTTATATCTTAATGTTGACAGAATTTTATTTGGCTCCCAAACTACACTGTTTCAATTACAAAGAAGAAAAAAAAAACATTTCAATCTGCAGCAAATTTGCAGATTGAAAGGGCTTTTATTCTTCTTTGCAACTGAAACAGTGTTGTCTGATAGCTTTATTCTCATTTCAGAGGAGTTGGAAATATCTTGTTAAAGACTGTTAGTTGAATATAATTGCATTTGATAATTTTTGTATCAATTGACACACCTTCTGGCCTTCACTGAACTCGATTGCAATTTTCGTCTTTTTTTTTTCTTTTTTTTTTTTTGACAATAACAGAATAAGATTATTTCACTCATATTTACCATCTCCTCATAAAGCAATTTTGAAATAAATAAAGCAAAACAAAAATAAGCACTGTGCTCATAATGTATTTATTATTCTTTTATCAGGGATCATGGCTCTCTGCTATTTCCTATCCTTCATAGCACTAAGCGATGTTTGTCAACTTTCTGTCTTTCTAAATCCTTGTTCTATCCATTTAAACATTCTTATTATGGTAGGTTGCTTGATGTTTCCCTCTACTCCACTAGCCTTCGATATGCCTTGGGAGTGACAAAGTCACCAAACCCTCTTTTGTCCTTATGTCCAAGAAATTTTAACTCTTTATGTTTCTAAGTATACAAGCACTTTTTTGTTCCCATTTTCCTTAAAAATTAATCCTTGCTCTCACAGTCTGTTCATCAAAATTTCAACATCCTTCTGTAGAACATCTCTGCTTGCTCTTCATCTGTGAGGAAATTATCCAGTATTCCAGTATAGGAGATTTAAAATTACATAGTAGTTCTGACCTATTTCCTTTGTTTCTAATGAAATTTTCCTGTTTCTTAATACTTTGTTTAGCTTTTGGAAGGCACCTTTCACTGTTTCAATACATCTTTGAATTTCAGTGTCGCATTTTCTGTTATAACACTTTCCAAACAGTTGAATTTCTTTATTAGTTTGATTTTGACATCACAAATTCATAATTCAAATCTTGACCTGACCCCGCTTGCTAACAGCCATACATTTTACCATTTCTTTCAATTTGTTTTCTTTCTTTTTAAAGATTATTTTTTAGAAAATTTACATAGTTTAGTTTGGCTGGGTCTCTATTGGAATTCATATAATGCATGCCATAAGGAAATATCAAAATGAAAAATGATTTTTTTTATACAACTTTCATATAGATTTCACCCCCAATATTAAAGTTTTGGTAGGTTAAAAAAAAAAAAATCAAGAGTTGACTGGCTTAGAAGTATGGAGTTCCTTCAAAATGATACTGCTATGGAATAACCCAGGCAAACCTAATGTCAAGTATTTAGCTTTCTATTAGACAATTATTAGTTTTAGTGCCATGAAAATAGCTTATAATAAAGAATGTTGTTTTTAATAAATTGCTATCAAACAACTATGATCCATTGAACTCATTGAAAAAAGAAAGATAGGCTTATGTTATATAGAGATGAAGGTTGTGCTAATACAATAGCTTGTGCTTAGTAAAGGCCAAATTTACCCTCAATAGTACCATTTTTATTATTGACTCCATGTGGTTACAGTGGTTAAAGTGGGTGGCTATCATCTTGGTCCTTTTTCTGATTTGAGAGTTCATACAGGGTCATTGTGTTTTTGGCTGACAGAAATTAATTTGTTGAATTCATCCTTTCTTCTTCTTTTTCTTCTGAAGTTGCATGTCCAGTGAAACTTACATCCGATGAATCTCCAACCCTTGCGTCTTGATCTGCTGCATCAAAAGAGTTTCTGACTTTTTCTGCTGCGCACATGGTTTTTTTCTTCTTTTTATTGGGCCTGGCACATCCATGTTTTCCATTTGATATGTTGTCATTGGTTGATTTGTTTGTTTTTTGTTTTTTTATTTGTTTATGACATTCACTGACCCACATAAGCTATGTCCGGATACTGTCAGTTACCAAGGATAGGAACAATAGAAGGAAGAAAAGGAAGTATGTGTACTAGAGAAGAGAAAGAGAGAGTTTTCTTTGTCATTCTCTTAGTGAAAAGGAAAGTGTATATTTCCATATGGTGTTACTACTACCTAATCCTACTACAGCCTTTTAAAAAGATATGTAGTGGTTTCTTCTGTGAGCTATATAAAAAAAGTAGTCTTGTGAGCACCATGTGAGGGAGCATTATCTTGCATAAAATCAATGGCCCTTCTGAAGGCAACTCTTTGCCTTTTCATCCATGGCACAAGATGCTCTTTCATAAATGCTATGTATGCATCAGCAGTCATTTTGACGCCATCTGGTACTCTCCATGGGCTCACTAATGTTTTTCCAATAATACCACCCCAGATCATTATGCGTCCACCACCTTGTTGGCATCTCAAATGCTGATGGTGATTCTGTCCATTCATTACCCAGCCTTTGCACCATTTATCTGGCCAGTCAAGTGTTGCTTGAGTTTCATCTGTGAACAAAACTTTAGAGAAGTCAATCTTCATATTGTTCTTGGCCCATTCCAATCGATTTTGAATGTGATTTATTGTCAACGGAGGCTTCGATACAGGTTTGACTGTTGTTGCTATTTCCCTTAGATACCGACACTGAGTACTTTTAGACACAGTAGGATCCCCAATGCAACTGAAAAGCTCTTGACTGGTAAGTTCAGGGTCCTTCGTGGCCTCTTGTTTAAGTTATGACATGAGACGATGTGAAATAACCTTCGGCTTGCCTTTATCTTCCCTTTTGCAAACTTTTGAAGGGTCGGCGGTGAACTTTTTTTTTGATGACACCTCCCTATCATTTTAGAAATTTCTAGAGTAGATTTACCTTTTGAGACTTCTGAGGTGATAGTTTTCTTTTCAGCATCACTTAAACTGCTTTTATGACCCATCTTTTCACTAAATTCTGACACATTTCTAATAATTTGGCATTCTCAAATCACTGTGCTGATAAGAAATATGGCACCAGTTTGTTTACATTGTGTAGATCAGTACGAAAATTTCAGTGATTGCGCAGATCTGTGTTGCTAACATTGTGTGAAAATTTTGTGTGAATTGATTGGATGGTTTTTGAAATATTAGAAACAAAGTTATCTCGATAATAATTTGGCATACACTGTGTGTATATATGTGTGTGTGTGTATATATATATATATATATATATATATATATATATATATATATATATATATATATATATATATATGAAAGAGATATTGAGAACTGTAATATAGTTTCATGGTGATTAGCCCAGAAATGAAATTTATGAGTTTAAATTCTGAGTGAAGTTGTCTGTGGGACACTTGGGAAAGGTATAAATTTTTCTCTCCTTACAATTTGCTGAATAAACTGTTGTTTTGATGAAAGTTTTGTCAGTGACATTACCAAATAGTTGAATGAAAAGAATTATAATCAGTTTCTTCTTCTTTACTCATAACATGTAACCCAATAATATCTGTTGCTTATGGTTTATTAACTAATCCTCTAACCCACTTTATAAATGACCAACCTCACTAATTTCCTAGATTATGAAACCAATCCTCCGATATAATTATATTTGTGTAAATGTGTGTGTGTGTGTGTGTGTATATATATATATATATATATATAAAAATAAAGTGAACATTGAAGTCAGTGCTCAGAGGTGACAGACTGTTTCATGCTAAAGACAATCATCAGATCACCTGATGATTGTGTTCATCATGAAACAGTCTGTCACCTCTGAGTTTTGACTTCAATGTTCACTTTTATATTTATATATGCTCTATCTCTGATATTGAGCAGTTTATCCTACAAATATGTCATCCTTAAAAATATATTTCTTCATATATATATATATATATATATATATATATAAAATATTGCATATTGAGTGCTCGCATTAATAAAATAGTGCTCAATACAATATAACAGAGCTACCAAGTCATGTTACTGGATAAGAACTGCCTCACTATTGCAATAACCAGATATTTAACAAAATTTAAATTATATAATGTTCAGTCTCAGATATTATGCTTGAGTTGTGCTACTGGTGATGAAAAAGATGGTGTGTGAAAATATATTTATTTATTTATGTATGAATGTGTGTGTGTGTATGTGTGTGTGTGTGTGTATATATATATATATACACACAAGTACATTATAGTAGATAATTCATACTTGAACTAGGCTACCCAATTTTAATTTATATTAAACAGTATGTATTACTTCTATCAAACTCGGCATTCAAAAATATATCCTTAAAGCAAATGAATTCCCAAATAGTGGCTGAATCTACATCACCGTTTGTAGGGGAAAGTGTCACTTGATCCAGTGTTTTTTATATAAATATATATATATATATATATATATATATATATATATATATATATATATATATATATTTTTAATCTGACCTATTTTCATAACTTCAAATGTTATTTTTAGTGGATATCCATATTTAAGTAGATTCTCATTTTATTTTAGTCAGTATTTACTTGGTCTTCCAGCCTGTCAACTCAAACTTAGTAAAGAGAAGAGGGAAGTTTTTCTTTATTTGTTTTCCACTATAGCTTTTGCTAATTTTGGGTGAGCGTTGTTTATCCCTGATACTATGGGACATATTGGGATGCCTGGTTTGTTTGCTTGTTTTATTTATTTATATATATATATATATATATATATATATATATATATATATATATATATATATATATATAAATATAAGAGCCAATGGTCTCTCTTTGAATTTAAATCAGCCCACTGACAGATTTTTTTTTTCTCTACTAGCTCATATATCACATTGGGATATCAGTGATATTACATATGATTCTGGTCTTAAGATTATTATTGAGAATTGTGTAATTGGCAGATTTTTGCAATGCATTTCGTCATAGTTCATCTGTTTCTCTCCTGATCAGACGGATATTTCTTCTGCTAAATTTGTGATCAAATGTATTATGGTGAACCACAAGTACTTTAAATTGTTGCTATGTAACATATCTCTACAATGTTCATATAATCTTTTTTGAGGTTTCTGCATGTCTCAGCTTCAAACAATTTGAAAAGTACTTGGCTGTTTTGCCAGTATACATCATTAGGCACTTTGTATCTATTCATACAGCCAAATTAAATTTCCTTTTTATGCAGTTTTGGGTATATATCTATATATATATATATATATATGTTTGGAATGTATTTCAAAAACTAATATTACAAGTTTGATATAACTTGTCAGGCTATTGCATTTGCAGCAAACTTTCGTAACGTTTTGCATAAAATTTAAATGACATTTGTCTATGAAAACTCTTTGAAGGATTTGCATTTTGAGGATGATTCAGTAAGTGAAACCCAGAAAAGACCTCGGTGTTTCAGATTTGGCTCAGAATCTATTAAATAATTGAAATCTAGGAAAGGCCTTCCACACTTGAAAATGTTGAATTCCTGTGAGCTGCACAGAAAGAAATTGACTAACTGACAGTGAAAGATTTTAAAGATCTGGGGATACCATGATCTAGCCAGAAAAATTATGTAGCATTTCCGATTCTGTTGACTGCTTGTTTTTCAATTTTTTTCTTTTTTGTCAAGATATTGTATCACCACAGCCTCTGCTACTTTTTAGATTTGACTCCTTGCAAGATCTGTCTTTCCTCAAATTAAGATCACTGTTGGAAAGGAAGACATTTTAGACAGTGGACATTATTAAGGAGAAAGTTACAAGGCAAGTGATAGCCTTGATTGTCCTCTTTTGAGATTACTTTTTTAAAAGATGTAAGGAACAATGAAATTAGTAAGGTTAAAAAAAAATATTTTGAAGGGAGTAAAGTGCTATTTCTTTTCCTTATAAGTAAATGTTTGGTATTTATTGACTGAGCAATCAGTGCTACTTTCAGTTGAAATTTATAAAATCTTTCTGTTAAAACAATTTTCATGGAAAATAAGTTTCTCAAGTTCAGTAACTATTATCACTATTTCCAATATTGGTGGGGGTTTCTTTCCTAACTATTTGTTTAATGTAGTGTGGAAGGTCTATATCTTGATTATGTCATTATTTTTCTCTTTGAGTTATATGCACTACCCATTTCAGTAGTTGCTGCTGCTGAATGTTCTCAAGTGATGTGGTTTCTCTTATTTGGTACTATTCTTTGTTTGGGATTCTATTCCTTGTGAATAAAGTTCTTTAACACCAGTTCATGATGTGGTATGGTCCTCACTAAGACCTACAGGTTTCATTCATTCAAATCCATCTTTAACAATTGATCTGAGAAAGCAGTTGTATATAGCAAACCATTTAGATATTTCTGAATGAGTCTGGCACCATGCATGACATCCATATGAAAGAATTGATCTGACAAGGCTATTTAAGAAACACTGCTTGAGTTTTCATGTTAAAAAGACTAGAACATTTCTATCATAAGTAAGCTTCTAGTTGACCCTGGATTAAAAGTCCATTTTAACTATTCAATCTTAAGTAGATTAGAATAACTATAAATTTACCACTTACTTGTAAAACCTGAATATTTTAATTCTTAAAATATCAAAATATCAGTTATATGAAAACAGCCATTTCAAATGTTATTGAACAGACAAACCTTTAGTTTTAACAAAGAAGAAAGCCAATTTTAAGAAGTAATACAACTCCTGAGACATAATTACTTACAAAGACTATTTTATATACTATAGAATTCTGTTTAAAAGCTAATATTTAAAAAAAAAGACAAATACAGAAACCACCTAAATTTAATTTAAAGAGAAATGCCCAGTTTTGTTTCCATGTGAAAAAGAATTAATTTATTGCTTCTCTTTCTGAAATAGGCTAATTTGAATGTTTAGCTTTAGGAGTGGAGTCAGAATCAAAATCTAGCTTGAAGTCATGGGATCCCTCGGGCTGTCTTGCCCTTGATATGCACAATTTTGCTGCAGCTGCAGTAGATTTGGTATCCCATTAAATCTGCAATGTTATATAATTTTCTAATAAATTCAAAGGAAATATGAACTCGGCTGGAATTAGAAATAACTGAAAATGTAGCATATCAAATAGTTAGCAACAGCCTAAGTCTTAGATTTAACATTTTATAGTTAATCTGAGAAAAAGAAAGTATATACTGGGAATGAAGTAATTTGCTGCAGCCAAAATTGATTTAAATTTGGATGAGAATCCAACAGAATAATAAATATCAGACAATTTGGAAAATTCTTATTTTGGCATGTTTCACTGATAAGAGTAATTAGAAAAATGGATTTTATTTCAACCAAATATTCCTTGTGAATAATGTTCTATTTGACCTATGTAGATTTGGTTCAAATAAAAACCATTTTTCTGATGTACAATCAGTGAAATCTGTCAAAATCAAAGTTTTTCAAACTGTCTGAAGCTGAAATTACCATTATTATTTTAATATGTCTATATTTTTGAGATGATGTATTGAAACTATTTACACTATACAGAGGGTTGTCCTCCTCTTTGTCATATCCACAATGTTTCGGCCATTGTATGCTTTAGTTTTCTGTAGGGGAAATACATTGGAATTTTGAACATTTAGTCCATGGGCCCAGTGGATAAAAGTGTTGGTTGCAGTAATTGAAAAGTGACTTGACCCAAACAGTTGTGAGTTCAATATCTGGCTACAGAAGAGATGAACAAAAAAACTTGGAGAGTTGAGTTACTAAAGGGAATTAACTGAAACTGAGACTTCAAGAAAAGGCATGACAACTAAGACAATCTATCCTCGTGGAGTAAATAAAGGGTTCAATCCAAAATTCCAATGTATATCACCTGAAGAAGACCAGATTGTACAATGTCCAAAACATCATGGATATAACAACAAAGATGAGGACAGCAGTTCAAACAATGTAAATAGTGAAAATATTATTTTAATTTTAAAATTCCACAAAGTCTTATTTAACTGGAATAATAAGATGTACAATTTTCTAAGTTTGATAATGCTAACATTAAACTAAAAAATCACCAGTTTTTAATGGTTTGCTAACAAATGAAATATGGACACGTGGCCGAATCGTTATAATATTCATATTCTGAACATGAGACATTGGTTCGAATCTCACCATGGTTGATTTGTCAGGAAGGTGACTTCTTGATGTTATCTGTCTGGAGGGGTCAATCTCAGCATGCAGCACCTTTGGAAATTGCCTGAAAACCATACCATGAGTTAACCCAAGCTTGTGAGTAAAATTGGGTAGACAGAACACTTGGGTGCTGTTGATAGCTGTGCTAGCACAAAGTCACAAGTCATCATGCCCAAGGGCTTGAGCGTGCTGGCTTTGTTCAAATTCTTGATCATGCTAGATAACACACTCTTTCCCAGAAACTGTAACTAAGGTCTGCTCAGCATAGTTGCAGTATAAACCACAGGTAGGCTCTGTGGGTGTTGAATAAATGCAAATGAACCTGAGTAAGCATCTGCAATAGGGATTGGCTAGCCACCCTAATAGATGGGTATCCTCGAATACAATTGGCCAGCTATACAACAAATGAAGTGTTCATCATCAGGTACTTTAAGGGAATTTTTGTGTTGTTACTGATAGTTACTTGAATTTTTTTTTGTTTAAAACTAGGTAAGCACTTACCTTTGTCTCAAGTCAAAGAATTCAAAGTTCCTTGATAAACACTGAAATAAAAGTTAGGAGATAATTAAGAAAACAATTTTATTTGCATTTATCAAAATAAGGTTGTGTACATTTTTGTAGATTCTTCTTCTTCAGGCAAATTGCAAGCAGAATTTCATAAGATGTAATCATTGAGCAAATTATGTTACTGCTTTTGCTTGCAGAGTTTCTCTAAAGAGGATTATAGGTAGAAGTAATTTTCCTGATAGAATATATAAGAGTATGATTTCTTTTATTCAATGAAATTATAGCGACATAATAATGACAGAATATACTTCAGTTCATGCAACATTACACATACAGGTAATA
This sequence comes from Acanthosepion lycidas, assembly GCA_963932145.1. Lineage (NCBI taxonomy): Eukaryota > Metazoa > Mollusca > Cephalopoda > Sepiida > Sepiidae > Acanthosepion > Acanthosepion lycidas. The sequence continues at coordinate 103,772,067 of OZ010576.1, read as the reverse complement.
TAAATGGATTGTTGAAATTAATCGCATATACAAATCAATACATGTATATATTCCACAATAAGGCATTTATCAGTTGTATTCAGATCCCATAGAAATATATCCTAAATGAGAATTAACACAGGCGTCTAGCTTCATATCTACCTGATGGTACAAGTGTTAGTGGCAAATTTTGAAATATTCCTCTTGCACTTGTTGACACAGTATGGCAAAAGTTGTAGGTGGGTTAACTGAATGAATTAGGCATCATGTCACATATATGTTCAGTTGAGAACAAATGTCTGCAATGAAGTTCTCAAACCTCTTGTAGACCATACTGTGTAGCAGAGTCATTATGTTGGCAGGCTTTATCCTGCTGGATCTGCTCAGTACCTTTTCGTTGCAGAAATGGCAGCAGAATGGGTTGAATGATGTTCTGGATGTATAGAGGGCTTTTCAGTGTTCCCTAACCAAAAAGCAAAAGTATCCCCATATCCGGAGCATGTCTTTTGTGGGTGAAGACTTTCTATAAGGTGTCCATTTCTAGGTCTATCACACACACATGCAAATGAAAACCACTTGCATGAAGGAAGAACCTAATCTCATCAGTGTACACTATGAAGTACCATTCAAATACCGAGAGGATTCTTTCACAACACCACTGGACACATGTATAATGGTTTTTGTGGAGTAAATGGAAGTTTTGGCTAGATTAATGTATTTGTATTGTTCTCTCAGATATCCTTTAGATCATAAATATTTCTTGTTTTCACTGTCCTTAACAAAGCCATGCTTTTATTGTCCTATTTCTGGTCTAATTTTACTTTGCACTCTATTCATCAGAATTGAGAATATTAGCATATGACTCATTGAGCTGATAAAAACAACAAATCAAAATATATAACTTACTCAATATACATGGCCATTATATTTGTACTCATGGAAGTTGTCACATTAAAATCTGCAAGAGATCTGATGCTGTTTGTTGGCCATTCATCAGCCAATGCAAAGCTTAGTATTTTTTAAATTTTATTTTTTCACAAATATCACACAGAAATGAAAGCTGTTAAAAATTAAAAGGCATCACAGGTTTCATCGTTTAACATGAATTAAATCCCCAAAAAAAATGTTAGGTTTTCAAGAATCTATTTCTGCAGCCAAATAAAACTTCATTTTGATATAGTGTTGGGTATATGCATATGTTTATATATTCTTGTATGTGTATGAGGTGCATGTATATGAAGTCTTGCTAAATGAATTCCTGCTGTAGACCTCCTGCAAGTAAATAATTCTCAATGTTTTTGTGCCAACACACCTGACACCACACTTGTTCTAGTTTATGCTGTGAACACCATGCAGTCTTAAGGACTTATGGCACAGTGGATAAAGGTGTTGGTTAGATCCAGTGACAGGACCCAAAGAGTGTTCAGTACCTGGTTTGAAAGGGGAATTAACAGGAGATAACTGACATCCATTAGATATGACACATGAAACTAGAACAGTCTACCCCTGCAAGTGAAATAAAAGGGTTCAGTTCGACATTCCAACCACCTCAAGAAGGCTGAAGCATACAGCAACTGAAACGTTGTGATAAATATGGCAACAAAGATGAGGACAATAGTCCGAATAATGTACATAGTGTACATCTCCTATCACATCTCAGAAATATAGACAGATACCATGCAGTCTGTTACTGTTTTCTATTCAGTCCTGGTGAGCATCTGTAGCATGTTGCCATCCAGAACCTGTTCTATGAATGTAGGAATGGGAATTTAACTTTAATTGATAACATTGAAGCATTACTGTTATGGCACATCCAACATGTGCAGTAGTTATCTGTGTTTCTAAAGTCATGTTTCCTGGAACCGTTGGCTTCAGCAAAGGAGATCTTCTGTGAGAAACGTTGTGATAATTAGTCTAATGAATTTTGGAGTAATTTTTCTTTAATTTTATATTCATAATTTTACTATATACATACATACAGGATATTGTTGGAAAACCTTTGGTTATTATTAGGTTGGTGCAAAAATAATGTCGTTTTCTCACATATGTTACTATGTGAGAAAACGACATTATTTTTGCACCAACCTAATATAATAAAAAAGATAGACATTACTAATGGTGTATAATAATTTTTACATGGAGTTTTCCTAAGACATGAAAGCTATTTCATGGGGTCCACAAGGGTAAAAAGGTTGAGAAACACAGATCTAAAAGATAATACAACTCCCAAAAGCCCATAGTCCAACACCTCTTAAGTGGTTCTAATTGAACAAAATGAAAACGTGTATCTTTGTGATATGGACACACTGAATATTATTGCATGTATTACCACTGAAGGCTCAGACACAAAGTGCACTGGTATGTTATGACATCACAAGTTGGCAAAATACTTTGGAAATTTGAACTGAATATCTATTACTCCATTATAATATCCATACTTTATCCAAGTCCAAATTGGTGCTATTTTTCAGAGGGTTATAAATTTATTTTCTGTCAGTGTATATTTACAGTTTCATTTTTCATACGTTTAAAAAAAAATACAGTAAAAATGTTAGAAACAAAAAAATATGCATGATCAAGCTGTTAACTGAATGCAAGCAGCCTTCATTACAGAGGAATCAGACAAGATGGCTACCTTTTTGAATCTTAATTATTCAATACCTGAAATAAATGGATAAAAAATAATGAAACAGTCATTAAATTCAAAAACTCACTTTGCAGAAAGAATCCTTTTTCTATAAAGAACAGTTTTCTACTACTTTTTGAAAAGTGGATAACAACTTGAAAATTCAAATATCAGCTTTTGCTTATCAAAAAACAAAAAGTCTGTCCATCCTCACAACAGGAATCCTTTCAGTGTACTTTCTTTAGTACTGCCTTTCAATCTCTGTATTGATCTTCAAATTCCTGTGAATGGCTTTGGTCTCTCAGAATTAACCTTAGTCAATTGCCTGAGCAAATTACTTATCTAAAAGTTACACGAAGAATAACACATTGACTCACTGATAACTTACTATCAATACCGTGCAAGAAGAACTTCAGTAAGTGAATCAAGTTAAATTGGATGATGTATTGAAAAAAATGTTTACTTGTAATTTCACCAAAAAGAAATAAACAAATTTTGTATCCAAAAATCTTCTAGTCTTGTCTACAATCTTCTGAAATGCAAGAAGTGTTCAGATTGCAAATTGTCATTTAAAATTCATATCCTTTTGTGAAACTACAACCAACAGTATTTTCATTTAAAGTGGGTTTATTCATCAGTCCCACTCTGAACTCAAAGACACCTTTCAGTATATTAACATCACACATTCATCAATCACTCTACATCAACAAAGTGAATCTAAATCCTTCAACTATTACCAATCTACTTACATGCTTGTAAAGAAATTCAAACAGCTAAATTATGATGTTTACAGAAAAGAAACAGAAACTTAAGCAAATCTTTGTCACAGTATTACAAAAATTATTTTTAACAAGCTTTTAATTAAATAAATTAAATATCTTTGTTTATTTATAACTATTCTAAATATTTAAAAGAAAGTTTTACTCATGCTTTTGATTTTTATGAGAAATATTTATAAATTATGCTGTTTTCTAAGCCATTACAATCAAGGACTTTTAACAGCATCAACAAGTAAAACTGATAGTGCATTGTAACTCAAAGAAAATAATGACATAATCAAGATTTTGATGTTCCAAACTACTTAAAAGAAAAGGTTAGGAAGAAAACCCCAATCAATCTTGGAAAGAACAATAAATCTGGCTAGACTTGAGAAACCTATTTTAATGAAAAAGTCTCTTAAGCAGAAAGATTTTATAAATTCCAGTTGAAAGTAGCAGTGGTTGTTTGGTCAATGAATGTGGAATGTTTCCATATAAGGATATGGCTAATATTACTATTATCATTCACATCATACCAATTCTCTTTTTGAAATGTCAAGCAGTTTTACTTCCTGCTGGACCAACACTATTCTATTTGTTTTAGAAGATTTCACTATTTACAAAGTTATCTGGTGGATAAGAATTTTAACCTGTTCTCAAAAAAAAAAAAATAGAATTAATGAATTTAACTTCACAAGCTCCATATAAAATTGAAATGCTCTCAAGAAATTTGTCAAACTTCTCTGTAGTCCTCTCTTGCATGCTGTCTTCAACTTCTCTAACACTTAGTGCTCATGAAACCACAAAAGCAGCATTCCCCTACAGGGATTTATTTTGTCAACTATTAGATTCAAGTGCTGCACAAGAGCATTTCTGAGTTTTCTCTGGCATGAAGGTGGTACCCGTTCCTACTTGAAATGGTAATATTACTGCCTGCCAATTGACATCAGAGTCATTTTCTTGCCGTGTTGCTCTCAGAACAAAATCAATAGAAGAGGTCAGACATAAAAGCTTTGGCTCTGAAATTAGCCTGAACAGAGTTTCAAGAAAGAGAATTAAAATCATTCCAAGATGGTGAGTGTTGACCACTGACATAGGCAAAATTAAATTTAACTTCTAACTATACTCAGAGTTTACTGGGAACTTTCTATATAAACAAAACCATAACTCTTTAACATTTTAATACCATTCTAAAATTTCGGAAAATACTGTCACAAACTTTCAAATCTATTTCTACATTTTTGCATGAGGTGAACATGCTTGAAGTTTTTTTTAAATAAATATTACCTGATATGAGGAATGAGAATCACTTAAAGTAAAGGATTGCAGTAAAAATGGTAAATGATAAATGAAGATGTGATATGAATATAAAAGAAGCAAAAGTGTGGAGATAAGGAGGATAGACAACAATTTATACTTGAAGAAGTCAAAATGTTCAGGAATAGTCTCACATTGAAATTTGTTCTATAAAGTGATAGTTATTGGGAGAGAAATCTGTCAAAGTGGAACTTCTTACACTTAGAACACAGAGGAAAAGATTTGTTTCCATAGATGTAGCATGCCATGTATGTGTGTGTGTGTATATATATATATATATATATATATATATATATATATATATATATATATATATATATATATATATGGCATGTGCCAGCAGTAAAGGTCTGAAATAGTTGAACAGAGCTATGGAAATAGCAATAGTATTGACAGTTTTGAATGATTCTGACTGTTGAGGAAAGAGGCTGCAGAGTAGAAAATAAGTCATCCTCCCCACAAAACCATATAAACTATTTTTAATATTATTAAAGGCTGCAGAAGGTGGATTGTGCAGCTCCAGCCCAAATATGGCAACATTACTCCATTCTGTGCCAAATCTTAACTCTTATACAGATACATGGTAGAAGATATGGATTCTTTTTTGAGTTCAAAAGTTAAATGGACATTTCAGCTTCTTTATATTGTTTGTTTAGTGGCATATCAACTCCTCATGGGTCATTTAATGCTGAAATTTAACTTTCTTGGGAACATTAGTAATTTCTTTTACCAAAATGTATTGCTGGCAATATATATTTTTACTATGAAAATGTATTTCTATTATATTTATTTCCTAGTGTTTTGACCATATTTTGGGGTTTCACTATTTGCCCATAGCTGGGACCCTAACAGGTGCTACCGCTCTGGGTCAGAGTGGACCTGGGAACAACTGTCAGAGGTGGTGCCATGCTCCTCAAAACCTCCCAATCAGAGGCCTTGTTGCTGGAAGTAGTTTATTATCATACCCAGGATGCAGCTTTTTTAGAACCGGATTGGATATACAGAGTTCCACTTGAGGTCTGGAGTGAACTTTACACCCATCCCAGTTATGTATTTGACAGTGTTTGAAATTATCTTATTTAAAGTTGCAAAAATAACTTAGAAAGATAGCAACCCACAATGACAACCTTTATACAGAGTGAGCTAAAAGTAAGTAGGCATTAAAAAGTGGTAACAAAATCCATATTTCTATTAAAAATTTATTGAAACAAATGATACATTTTCTTTATTACAGGGGGAAAATGAAAGTAAATCTTCATATTACGACGTAAGCACTGATAGCATCAACGAGTTTCCTCAAATGGTCGGGAATGAAGGACATCATCTAGAGTATCATGGAGAACCTCCTGACTCTAAGTCTTAAGTGTATGAGGTTTTGTCTTGTACACATCCTCTTTTATGTAACCCCACAGGTAAAATTCATATGGAGTGAGATCTGGACTTCTTGGGGAGCATTCATGAGGTCTATATTGTCCTATCCAGCATCCTAGAAAATGGTGGTCTAAACATGCACACATGGACAGTAAGAGTAAAATGGGGTGGTACACCATCCTGCATGAATATCAGGTCACCATTGTTATCCCAGGCAGATACCGTGAGCCACCCACATTTTTTTGAGCATCTAAAGATAATGGTGTCACACATTTGATATGGGGTGACTACTCTTGTTACTGCTATTCCACCCCACGGTCATTTCTTGTCAAGCTTACATCCTGTCAGCCATTATGTTCAGATAGTTATCACATGGTGCCCAGTAATGGCTATTGTGACAACTGATCTAGCCACCAACATGAAATACAGACTTGTGTAACTCCAGAGAATGTTTTCAAACAATTCAGGCCAATCTTCATGCCAACCTAGAATTAAATTTTCATATTCAATTCTGTAGTTACAATCTTCAGGTTTTAGCTCCTGCAAGTAAATAAGAAATCCTTATTAATGTTGTCTGTTTAAAAGTTTTCATCATGGCTTCAGTGGCATTAAATATTCTTTATGCAATTTCTAATGCTTAGTCGCTTTCCATCCACTCTGTAGAACAAGGAGTAATAATCAGTTAGCTTTTTTCTTGTTTCTGTATTTTTAGATTATATTTTTTATACTTGCACTTACTGCTCTTTTATTTTATATATTTTTGTATATATTTATATATACTTTGAAAATATCCTTTCATTAAAAAAAGTCCTTGTTTATCAGTACAGTAAGAAACTGTATCTATTTCATACTCCTTACCAGTGTTATATGACAGCTTGGTAGCTGAGCTGCTTGGGCATTGTCATTCACTTTGTGAAGTGTCATAAACAATCAACATTTTCTTATCGATACCCATGAGAAAAGAAGAAAGCATGTCTTGCTTCAGTTGGATGAAAAAATTGACATTTTTTCTGCTGATACAAAATGGTCACTATCATGTGGATGAGTTATCCACTGATGAAATCATAACCCCCAACTGTGTACCCAGGTGATTCCAACTCATACTTTGGAATATCTTTCAGCACTTTTGATTAGTATATGGGGTTTGGGTGAACTCTTGTATATCATTGACCATTTTACTGTAAGGATTTTTCAAGAAAATGGTGAATTTTTCCTTTTCTTGGAGATCATACATTTGCCAAGAATTTAATGAATGGTTCCTTCAAAGAGATTTTCAAACAACTGAAATAATTTATTTTACATGTTTGTGAAATTATTCATTGTTTCCATCTGAATTTAGTTTTTATTACATATTATTGGCAACACTGGACAAAAGGATTCCTAGAATGAAGTCACTGGCCAAGGGCAGATGATTTCCCTGATGGAATCAACAATTACATGACCAAAGTGAGCCTTCAAACTAGAGGACATTGGCTGTGGTTTGATCTGAAGAGGTACAGACTCCACCAAGACTATGCGCTCAAGATGTATGCTATACATGAATAAATAGGTCTTTGGATTTCAAAATGTATATGTGTAGAGAACTTGTCAGGGGCTCAGTTGTGCAATGACCCTATGACCACACTCAGTCAGATGATTTTTGATGATTGTTCCCACAATTTTTACAACAATTCATTCTACAGTCTTCTTTGATTAGTACAAACAAAGAATCCTGTAGAATGAAATTGTGCAAATCGTAAAGACCATAGCAAACTAAAGATTCTCAACATTGTGATTTTACTCAGCATTGCTATCATTCTATAAAATAAAGATCTAGTTTCAGCAGGGCTTGTTCTATAATTTTTAATGTGTAGATGTTCTTCAGTCCTTAAGATCAGATAACAAGGAGAATTTTTCTTCTTCATATGGATTGAACATGTGGGCAATGACAAGGAAACAAATAAAAGACACAAGTACATATCATCAGGAGGTTATACTGAAGGCAAGAAAGATAGCAGTGAATAACCTACCAAGTGAGCTTGTGTAAATGGTTGGCAGAACAAGGACTAAGAGAGATAGCAAAAAGACAAACTTTATTAATAACTACAAAGGACAAGAAATTGTGGAGGACCATGATCTCCAACATCCCCAAGTAACACAGACGAAGAAGGATTTTTTCTGATGATTTAAAATTTTATTTTATCTTAAATGCATTGTTGTTAACAATTAAAATTTTTGTTTATTACCATTTTTTGTCTTAATGAAAAAAATGACTGCTCACACCTGAAGACAAAAGAATGGATTGTCGGAACAGCAAAAATCACAAGAGATCAGTTTTCTGAAAATGTCTTTGAATAATAAGGACTAGACTCGAAATTTAAAACAAGAGCTGCAAAATAGATTGGGCAAAATATAGGAAAAACATCAAGAACAGAAAGGCTAAAAATATAGAACTGGTGTTCAATTTCAAGTAAAAGTCAATATTTTGAATGCATATTTACAAGGTTTGGAACATAGGTGCAACACAATCTTCTTCCTCATTGGGCCTTCTTACTTTCCAGTCATGTTTGATCTTCAAAACTTTAAAAGTAATGTCAGTCATTATGTTCTATCTTCTTAGTTCCTGTTCTTTTGTTGTTTTCACTCCTTCATAATGTTTTCTTTTTCTTATATTCTTTCACACTCAGTTACCCTCTACATATTAGTGACTTTATTGCCTTGCTTGGGGTGAATTGATTAAAAAAAAACTCAAGGATATGCATAGTAAATAATCATATCAATTGTCATATTTTAATATACTAGACAAAGATTTTGCAATAAAATTGGTATAAACCAATTCATGCTGGTAAAGTTTTTAACATTTTTGTGATAAATATACCATATGAATTCCAGCTTATAATATTTCTTTTATTAGAAGAACATGCCACCAAATAAGTTATTGTCAAGGCAGCTCTAGACTTGGTCATCATATTGTGTGATATATATATATATAATATTAGGTTGGTGCAAAAATAATGACATAATAATGTCGTTTTTTTAAATATTTTTAACGTCAAAAAACGACATTATTACGTCATTATTTTTGCACCAACCTAATAGTACAGTTATTGATATTCATTTTGTAATTGCAGATTTCTTAAGGTTGCCAAAGGTCATAAGAAAGATGCAATGTAAAAAGAGAAACAAGGTATCAACTGATGAGAATAGAACATTAGCAATTGCAATAATGTTGAGCCAATATTACAAAACAATCAAAAAAAAATTGAAAATACTGACAAGAAAAAATGGCTTTAAGAATGTATCAGGAATAGATATGGAAAAAAATAAGCAAGAAAAGTGGATTGACCAGCCAGAAAATATTTGAAGAAGTTGTTTCAAATGTAAACAGAGAGAAAAGATGCAAAATATTAAGAAAATTGGCTAGACATGAAAACAACAAAACAACCAATTTTTTTTTTTTTTAAGTAAACATTGCAAAGAAAAAGGATTAAGGCAAAGTAGATGAAAACTGATTTCTCAACTCTGAATTTAACAAAGATTGTAGAGCTGCATTAAATGGGCTTAATATATGAACTTAAGGTTAGATCATCTGTAGAAATATTCTACAATCATGTCTTAGAAAACAAATGTTAGTAATGTAAGCAGTAAAATTTAAAGGTTCTCCTAATAGAATAATTATTTTCACTTCCCTTTATACTAAGTTGCTTGAGATGTTTTTGAATTGTACAGGTCAGAAGTAGAAATTTTCCCTGTAAAGAAGTCTATTCATGAATTCATTCATAGATTCCTTAATTAAATAGAAAACTTGTCATCGATCATTACAAAAGTTGTAACAGACAATGAAAACTATATTCAAACAAAGAATTTTACTGAAGAGAATGCTGACATCCTAACATTAGTAAAGTTAGGAAAAACAACAAATAAGATTTAAGGTTATAGAATTCAAGGAGTAAATGTTGAATAATATATTCAAGTATCTTATATATAAAGTACAGTGTATTTATGTGTATATTTGTGCATGTGTGTGTCCAAGCCACTCCTCCACTCGCACTGGTCTAATTTCAATGATTCATAGCTCATTCAAAAGCCCTAGTAAAGTTAGGTGCAGGGAATTAATTATACATTCAACATTTGAAAAGTTAGAGAAACATAATAGCTAATTAAGTAAAACCTATATTATGGAATTTTTATGAATGAATGCAAAATTGGAGCTCAATTCACCTACAAATTCTGAGATTAAAAAGTCCCAGCTCTACTTTATAGCAATTTATATTTACTTTAACAAATAGTTCTGTTTAGGAATATTGTCTTATATAATGCAGAAAAGTGTTTGAAATTTGCATTTTACTTGGCCTTCAACAAGTTGGCATTTCTTTGCAAAACTTTCCTTAACTATAACAAGCCAATTTATGAATGAAATGTTCATTTAAAAAAATTTGCTTCAAAGATTTCAAACAGTGAATATATCTTACTTTGCAAAGCAATAGCAAGTGGGTGAAGCCTGCTAGCATGGATTAAAGAAAAGGTTACAAAGGTTAAAAAAGACATTAAAATTGATGTAGTATTCATGTTGAAATACAAGGGAAATAGCATAATTAATAACTCCATAACTTTGTTATTTTGCTTAGTCAGGTCAAGAACTGTTTAGCATTCTCTCCTACATGTGTTAGTAATTGGCATTAAAGGGTGAATTGCATTTCTTTCTTTCTTTTATTTTTTTTTCATCAAGACATCCTGATAGATAACAATGGTGGAAGTGAAAAAGGCAGGGCAAGTGTCATTGGTATAATTCACCCTCGGCCCCCACCCCATGACTACTAAGGCAATAAATCTGTTCAGTTTAGTATCTATTTATTCAGCAATAGTGAGTAATTTGATAACAAATGGGAAAACTGATATGATGCATTTTGTCATGAGCAAGAACTTTTTGGGGCTAATAATGGTTTTATTAATGGAGTCATTCTCAAAGTGGTGGTAGTGGGAGAATTGCAACAAACACTGCAGCGAATCTTACATTGAAAATTTTAGAGATACAAGAACATTTAGATTAAAATTAAGTTTTTTTTTTTTTTTTTTTTTTTTTTTTTTACATTTGGTGTATCGAGATGCATAACCTAGCTGATCTTTCTGTTTCTTTTGATTTTATTTTCAATATTATTACATTTCTTTTGTTACTCAGTTATCTTCCATCATTCTGCTCTATAGATATTTGCATTTGTGTGTATATATATATATATATATATATTTATATATATTTATTCACTATTGTCTATCTATCTATATCTATTTCTCTTCTTCGGGCAGGATCATGTGCTTTTATTTAAGAACCTATAGAATCTGTAACTCCCAATATATATATATATATATATATATATATATATATATATTTCAGCTGGCTCCTGCAGAGGGCTCTTGCTTGGACTTTCATCACAATAGGTAGGGAGGAGTAGATGCAATAGGCAATAATAAACTACAGAAGAACTCCAAATTGATCACTGTATTTAAGTATTGTATTAATATCTAAGCTTAGTTTTTAAAAGTTCAATGATAATTATTCTGCTGCCACTTAATTTAAAGACAGTTTGATGCACATAAGTCCTTATAAACAATTTTATCTTTTCATGGGTGACTTTCACTGGATTTTGAAATTAATTTCAATTATTCTCCAATTTATTCCCAAGTTATAAAAACTGTTATTGTACAAAAAAATTTGTCAAAAAATCACATACAAAAATTGCTGTAAACAATTGTAGTAATAAAAACTTTGGAATCCAAAATTCCAGAATTGTTTGTCTGGATCTGCTCCAGAATGTTTTTAATTTGCTCATGGAGCCAGCTTGATTCCAAAAAAGGTATAATATATTGGGCTACTGCCTCTCGAATTAAGGTTAGAAAAGCATGACACAACGACATTTGAATTCATTATATAAAAGAAGATGAACTATTGAAAGTTAGAGAGTCATGTGCCTTTAATTGAAAAAGTGTGACACAGTGATATTCGTATTTATCATATATATATATATATATATATATATATATACACACTCAGGGAGTGTGGCAGAACAAGAACTGTTGCAAGTGATCTTAGTGGACTGAATTGTGTATGTAGAGTGTTAACCATGATGCTTTAAAAATAGCTGATTCTGCAAGTACAAAGGAGAAGGCTTGGAGTGTTGGCAGGTTTTCAACAAGACAGAACATTTTATCTTCTATGTAATAGAATTTCTGAATTAAACATTGAATAGAAAATGGATTTGGTAGTCATGGATTCGATATGGCAAATCCTTTTTGATGTCCAAACTTTATCACTTTTAAGAATTTGCTTTAGGCGATAAAGAAAGATGAAACTTTGCAACTTCCCTCATGAATGTCTGTGAAAGTGAAAACAATAATAAAAACAAGCTACAAGAAAGCCAAGAACAAAAGACTATACACAGGACATTTTGAATTAAACTCACATGTTGTGTGTGTACATGCTTTTGCATGTAATAGAAATATATGTGTGTTTGACATAGTTTAAATTATTAAGACATATATGATGAGGAAAGAATATAACACACAACATATTGAAGGCAAGAGGAACCAATGGAAAATGCGAGGAACCTCTCTAATGAGCTTATGTAAATTATTAAGGTTTGTCTTTTTCTAATTCCTCTCACTCTGTTATCAATTCATATGAGCTCATCAGGTATGTGGCCTTCTCCTCCTCTTCTCCCTTTTTCCTTCAATATGTCCTGTGAATATCAAATTTTCCAAGCCCCCCTTCCATACTGAGCCCCAGAAATTTCAACTCTCTCTTACTGATTCTAGGTGATGTTTTTTCTATTTTCCTTAAAACTCTTTGCTTACACACTGTCTATGGTATTTTTAACATCCTCTGTTGGCTCAAGGCTCTTCTTTATCTGTGAAGAGATTGTCAGTATTCACTGCCATATATTAGGTTGGTGCAAAAATAATGTCGTATTTGACGATTTTTTTGATTATCATTCACCCATTTATCCAACTTTTTTGACTTCCCTATTTGCTTTAAATGGTGAACAACTGTTGAGTGGTCGACCTCGAGTTCAACAGCAACTTCTCGTGTGGTTTTGCGAGGATCGGCTTCAATTAAGGCTTTCAAATGTTCGTTATCAACCGCAGTCAGCCGGCCGCGACCGTCTTCATCTTCGAGGCTCTCGTCACCATTGCGAAATTTCTTGAACCACCGTTGTGCCACACGTTCATTAGTGGTTCCTGGGCCAAACGCATCATTGATATCACAAGCTGTCTCGGCAGCTTTTCGACCGAGTTTGAACTGGAACAAGAAAATCGTGTGGATTTGAATTTTGTCGATGCTGTTGAAAAGCCTGCAAAAAAATGAATGAAGAGATTGAGAACGGTAACAAATAACACGATTCAATAGAGCGAAAAACGCGCTTCAAAATTATATATAACATGGCTATATATATATCAATGAATTAATTCAGAAATCATATATAAATGTAACATATGTGAGAAAATGACAATATTTTTGCACCAACCTAATAGAAGGACCAATATTATATAAGAATTAAACTGTTTCTAATAAAATTATCCTTTTAATACTTGTTTTTTTTTTAAAAAAAACTCTAAGAAGGAATACATGTGCCATTAAGAGTTTCAATCTTAGGTGTTAATCAGTTAAATCAGTCAGTTACCTTAGATATTACTAAGCTGTGTTTTAATCGGCAAAAGTTCACTAGCTTTTCAGTGCATAGCATATGTCTGCTAAGTTCAGATGAGATTTTTATATATTTGTTATTGAATGGGGGGAAAAAATCAGGAAAATAAGTTGCATCAACATATAACAATAAATATCTTTATCTACATACATAATCCTCTATAGAATTTTAAACATTTGGAATAAAGAAAATTGTATGATAACATTGTGTCTATCGGAAGAAGACTACAGAGTGGAGAATAAGACTTTCCTTACAAGAACATGTAAATGATTTTGATTTCTATCAAGGAAAGAGAGGATTTTTTAGCTCCAGCCTAGATATCACTACATAGTCCATTTTTTTTTCTTTTTACCATAGTAAATTTTCAATTAAAATTTTTTATCAATTTTGTGTATAAATATGATTTAAAAATATATAACAGAAAAAAAATCAGAATCTACAACAACAAATTTCAAGAGGAAATTTTTTGTTTTACCAAATTTTTTTCTAAATTTTTAAAATAATGATTTTCTTTCAATTTTAAATACATTTAAAATACTTGCATTTATATCTCTGATTGGACAAATGTTGTTTTGTGAAAATTCCCCGCCAGCAAATTAGCTTTCCTCACCAGAAATATTAAATCTCTAAAATATTCTTATTTCTCAGTATTTCTTTGTGATGAATCAACTACTTATTGCTGCAATAAGTTTTGTACATAATTTGGTTCTTTCAGCAGAGGCAGCTTTTTTATTTTAAAACTTATGTTTTTTTAATAATTGTTTACGTTTTTTTATTGTTTTGAAATCAAAACACTCTACACTAATATCCCACAGAAATTTAGATCTCAATTTCTATGCTGAACAATCGATTTTATAATCTCTGCACACACATATATATATATATATATATATATATATATATATATAAAATGTGTAAGATTGTTAACAAATAATCATATATTCAATCTATGTACACATATATCTGTTTTCATTTTTGTAAAAATATTCTAATCATGAATTTGATTTAATGATGTATATGGTTTATGTATTCATTTGTTTTATACGCTGTATCTATCTGTTGCATTATCTACCTATCTGTGTGTTTTATATATATATATATATATATATATATACAGAGAGAGAGAGAGAGACAGTGGATAACAAATTTTAGATTTTTTTGCTAAAGGCAATCTTCAAGTATTTTTATATGCATGAAGCCAATTTTTAACATTTCATTCGAGAGAATACATTGTCATAAATTAGGTATGACTTTATTATGTTTTTTTTCACATGTCTTCATTTTTTTCCAACTGAAATCATTGAGAACATTCAATAAATCTTCTTTAACAATTCCAATTTGTATTCTTTCGCTATTGATTTTGGACAGTGTCATTCAGAGGTGAATTTATTAATAAGAATTCGTTTGTTTATAGTTGGAAACATTGTCTTTCCTCATAAATCTAGGCTTTGGTAAAAGTTATTTTCATCCACCTAATAGCAACTCAGATTATTTTACTTGAATGTGATCATGATAGAGCAAATATAATTTTAGACTCCTTGAGATATACTATTTAAACAAAAAGATAAGCTGACCAAAAAAAAAAAAAAACACCCCAAAAAGATAAAATCATGTGAGCTAAAATATATATAACTTCTTCTATGTGCCATGTTGCCTCAAGACATGGGCAATAATGACTCTCCACAATTGCATATACATTGTAGCTCTTAGATCTGTTTATCATCTTGCTATAACCTCTTGCTCTCCATTCTACCATCATTAGTTAGGTGGCCACTGCTTCCCTTGTGCTTCTGATATGCCCTGTGAGTGTTAAATTTTCCAATTTCTCTTTCCTCTTTATGTGTCTGAGAAATTTCAACTCTTTCTGATTCAAAGTGTCATTTTTGTTTCTATTTTTCTTAAAAATGTTATGTTGATTACACAGTCCATCCATATTATTCTCAGCATCATTCTGTAGAACCATATTTCTGTTATATCAAGTCTCTTCATCGCTGAAGAGATTGTTCAGCATTCACTGCTATTCAAAAGAATTAATATTATATAGCATGCTTTTCTTCTGAATGGAATTTTCCTGTTTCCTAGTATCTCAGTTTTTTGAAGATGTCTTTCACTGTTCCAATGCACCTTTGTCCCATTCTCTATACACTGTTAAAACACTTCCCAAATATTTAAACTAATGAAAATACTAGTAGATAATATAAACCAGGATATATTTACAAAATCCTATAAAAAATTAATTAAAAACAATGAAATATGGTAATCCTATATAGAATATTACCCCCACTATATAAACATTATATGGCCTAACAAAAACACAAAATTGATATTCTAACATGACCTAGTTTTGGAGGCATGGTGGAGGAATGGATAGTGGCTTGGATTGAGGAATCGGATGATCGAGTTTGAATTCCAGTCGAATCCATTACATTCACTTATGTGCTAATAGCGTTTGGAAAGGTATGAATCCTCATCTTCTCCCTGCTAGCTATGGGTAAATAGCAAGACAGACTGGGTTTTATACCCTTGGATAGCAACTAGTCTAATGCAGAAAAAAATGAAAACCTATTGTGGGAAAAAATCTGCTTTGTCAATCGTGTATCAAAAGATACATGATCGCCTAAGCCTGTATCACGTATGACACATAACTGACTGATTGACCTTATCAGTTGAATTGTTTGAATATCAGTAAAATTTAACAAAAAATATTTTTGAATGAATTCTTGCTATATTTCTGAGTATATTAGAGAGAACATTTGTAGATATAGTGCTAACATAGTTATCAACACTACATGGTGACTGTCAGTTTCACACTTTAAGCAGGTATCAGAAGAATGTTTCACTACTCCATAGTAGGTTTCCATATATAGACTGCCTGGAGCCTGTGGGAAGTTGGAGGATCAGCACAAACAATAAAATAAAAAAAAATATTTAAGATAAATTCAAGGTCAGGGCTATAAACAAAGTAAAAAAAAAATTAGGAAAAGTCAGTATCTTCCTTCCTTAACTATATATGAAGCCTATTGTGATATTAAAATAAAAACATCCCATCTCTCATCTCACATATAACTATCCATTACAATAAATATAATATTTTTCATTGCTAAAAATAAATTAGGCTAATAAAGTTTTTTAAACTTCTACTTGGTATTCTTACTATATTACAATTTATTAGGCTCTCTTTCCAGTGCTGGAATGTATATTGTTCCCAAACAAATACAGATACAAATTTTCTGGATGCTGAAAGTGAGTATCACGAAGAGTGAAAAAATATTAAAAACTTCTTGGAGGAATCTTGCAACAGAACATGTTACTTAACAAAGTATATATCAGCTAACATTTACATGTATTTCTCAGATGCAGCCATATATGAGGAAGCCCAAGAAATTCTGGACAAACTCTGTCAGAAAGGAAAACATTATATTTATTGTAATAGTTAAAAGTTAGAGAGGAAATGAAATATGCTTCTTTTATTACCACACCTCCATTGCCCTATTTTGCTTTATGTTAATGATCTGCCAAAGAACATTCTCAAGTCATTAGTAAATATCTTACTACAGTTTATGGATGCATCTCCAAATCCAAGATAATCAGAGCATAGCAGTTGACTTAGCTTTAATAGATCAATGGTGAACAAAACTGCCTTGTAACATTCAATACCTCCAGAACCTAGCTAATAACTTTCCATCACCACCAAGCAGATCCTGAACTTTGTCTAGTCATAATTTATGGTTGTACTTTCAAGTTCAAAAGCATTTATGATGCCTTGGGGGCAATAATTTGTTTTCAACCATACAGCTGCTTTATTCACAGATGTAATCTCACAAACCTATCATTATTCTATTGCTATTTCCGTGGCATATGTTCAGACAAACTAATCTCTTAGTTTCACTAGTTTAAACCTTTACAACTATGGCCAGTCATTCCATGTAAACAGTCAAATCATCCTCATTCCTCTCATATTCCATTGGTAATAAAGAAGTTCCCCGTGGACAGCTTCTTCCCAAGAATCACTACTTTGTGGAACAAATGCCTCAGACGTTGCTTCTCTGATAACAATCTTAATCTCTTCAAGACTTGAGACAACTGTTATCCATCCTACATATCCTTATAATGTGCATATAGTTCTTCACATTCATATAACCACATTCAGTAAGCCTCTAACTTGAGTGGGTCTCATACTGGATGAACATTTATTTTTTTTAAAAATTGCATATATAATTTAATAATTGAACACCTAATTTTTGGCATAAATATGTTTAATTTCTGTAAAATCAATCTTAACAGTCAATGAGAAAGAATGAAGTGCCTTACGGGAATAAAATATATAATAAATTTGAAGATTTGACATATTTAACATTTCACTCCTTAGATTTGCAATTGATTCACAACAAATTTAGAAAAATACAATGATACTGTAAAAAAAAAGAAAAAAAAAAACATGGCCACCAAAGGAGAGTGCAATTCCAATGAAAAAAATTTTATTTCAACTTCTGTTTCCTTGTTTTCTCTCGCTGTCTTGACTTTTCACCTTTTGAAACATTTTTCTTCCCGTATTTTAATTTAACATTTCTAAACTTACACATTTTTCTTTTTCTAGCATAAAAACATTGTAGCATATATCCCTTTTTTTTGTTTATATTCCAAAGTGAAAACGTTTGAATGAATAAAGATGAAGAAAAAAAAACACAAGAATAAATCAAATTCTCTATTTTCATGATAGATTGTTCTGTTTTACCAAAATAACATGCTGGGAATTCTTCACTATCAGAATCAATGCCTTTCAAACACATTTTTTTATCTAGTTTCGGTTTAAGCATTTTTTTTTTTTTTATTTATTTAAGAATGTTTACTTTGTACATTTGGTCACTCTTTTCTAAAAACAAGAAACATTTTTGCATTGATCAGAATGTGACAAAAAATAACAGTGTGCTTTTGAAATACTGAGAACATTTTTTAAATTCCCACTTTGGCATGTTCATAAAGATAGGTAATGATGTCCTTTCCTTCTGATTGGTCCCTCATAAAAAAGAACAACTGCTAGATGTCTTCCAGAGAAAAATAATTATTACTTTAAAAAAAATTACAGTATAATATCTATATAAGTGAAAAACAGTGTAAAGAAGTGTTAACACATTCTTTTTCCATTTCTGCATTGATTTTAGGGAAGAGGAACTGGAGATTTCCATGCTGAATATCTCAGATCATCTGTTTTTCTTGAAACATACCTTTGATCTCAGTTGTTTTTATTTATAGAAATTAATTTATTTTTAATAATGGGGCTGCTATGCAGGAAATAATATTTCTAGTTTGCCTTTATAGTACATATAAAATCTATATTTCATGATAGGCATTATTATACCTATGGTATAGTAACACCTTAATACACAGATGGAGCAGAATAGCTGAAAGAAAGGAATGACAAATGTGCATTATTCTTAAAGAGTTTTCATACCACCAATATATATATATATATATATACACACACACACACACACTAACTTATCACATTTGACTGACTTGGTATTTTTCTTTCTTTCAACCAATCCCTCTCACAGGCTGACAATTACAAAATGAGTGAATTATATTTCACTGATTTTCGTCCTATTTCTAATACTGCCAAGAGCATAATTTATATTTTTGCTGCATGTTAGTATTAAACTAAATATTTTGAAAGTAAGCTTTGCTATCACTTACCTTTCTAATACTTTTGTGGTCTTTTTGTGTGACAAAATGAAATTTAATTGTATACTTAGGTATTTTAACAAAACAATATTTATATTTATGCAAATTTTGTCTTTTCTGCTCATTTTTCCTTATTAATGAAATTTTGCATTAAATAGAGGATAAAATATAATCTGTCTCGTGCAGAAACTATGACATACACACAAACACATATATAAGTGGTGAAGGGTGACTTATTCAGGCTAATCTCCAAGATGGAGAGGGAAAAGGATCCCCCTCACAAAAAAGTTGTTTTTTTCTGTATTTTAAGAAAAAAAGTAATTTTGATTTCATCTTGTTCACAATTCATCAAATTAAGTTTCTGTTTGAATTTTTTAATATCTGTTTTCTTTTTTTCTTTTTAAAAATGTTTAAATATATTTATCTCTTAATGACAGGTGTCAGAAAATGGTGTTGATTGATAACTGGAAAAGTAAGAATTTTGATGTAAACTAAATTGTTTTAATTTAAATTGTTTTTTAATCATTCAAATGTTCTTTTTAAAATAATGTTCAACCTTTCTTCTTTAAAATAACACCAACATTAATATATGAAATTTGAGTTTAAATACTTTAAATTTAACTTTAAAATTAGGTATTGCAGTGAATTTTTTAAAAATGTCCTTAAACAAAATTTAACATGTTTAATGAAATAATATACGATATTATCAAGACATGTTTTTACATGACTTTTAAAAAATAATTTTGAACATTTAAAATTAAATCTTAACTTTTAAAACTTAACTTTTAATCACAAAAAATAGACATCGCTGGTTGCTCCGTTTTGCTCCATGTATGAACTGGTCAAATATTTTCTGGTTAATGGTCACATGACTGAATACAGGTCTTAAGAAGAGGTCAAGAATACTCTCCTTGGGTTAAAACCTTTTAAAAGTCAGTAAAAAAGAAAAAAAAACTTTTATGTGGCATTAAACTCATCAGACATTCTCTATATACTCTTCAGAACCGAATAATACAAATTTTTTGTCTAAATCTGACTAGAAGTCCTTTGAATAGACAAGTCTTTGATTTTAGCCGCACACAATAAAAAACATCATCACTTCAGTAGAGAGTATCTCTTTTTCATGC
The DNA here is from genome assembly GCA_963932145.1 of Acanthosepion lycidas. Lineage (NCBI taxonomy): Eukaryota > Metazoa > Mollusca > Cephalopoda > Sepiida > Sepiidae > Acanthosepion > Acanthosepion lycidas. The sequence continues at coordinate 103,751,528 of OZ010576.1, read as the reverse complement.
ATCCAGCTTGAAGGAATAATAAAATAGGGAAGACTAAAGCCACAGCCTTTTCTAACACAAGCAAAAGAATTTCTGCTTTTCTGTGTCTGTCACTCTTTCAGCCACTCACTATTATGTTCTGGTTCTCATGCTCTTACTAAAACTGCTAGTAAATTCATTGCTTTTTCTTGCATCACTTCTTGCTAAACAACAAGCATTTTCTCTACATACACACTCTAAATAATATCATTTGTAACAATTATCCGAAGAAATGGGGAAAAAAAAATGAAAGTACACAGGGGATAGTGAAAAATTATCAATAATTAATTTTATATTACACAAAATTATTTATCTTGGAAAAAATGTGAGACATGCTGTGTATTAAAGGGTATTTGTATGAAAGTTAATGCAAAGTACTTGACTCGGGTCACTCATTCTGAGCTGCTCATAATTACACCACTTGCACATCTGCTTAATTGCACACTGATTCATAAAATGTCAGAAGAAATTATCAGGCCTGAAGAAATTGCTTGTCTTGATATCATGGCCATTCTAGAGAGAAACATAAAAACCATATTTTCACAACTCAGTGACTGCTGGACCAATTGATTCCTGATAACTAAACAAATAAATATAAAAGCACACTGAGAAAACACTTTGCAGTGTTGACATTCAGATTAATTTACTGAAAAAAGTTTATTATTTTTATACATTGTTGGCTACTCTTAAGATATGCCTGGTCAGTATTGGACTATCAATTATTCAACAATGATTTCTCAAGGAGGACATGCAGTTTTTTGGCATCTGCTTTCTATTTTTTTTTTACTTTGGAATTGGGAAAGAAATAATTGCATCTGATACTGAAAGGATAAACGAATTTTCCTTGTAATTCTTCAGACCAGTTCTTTTACTTTACTTCTGTGTGTTATTCATATTTTGTAACACAAATACTTAAATTCCTTCTTTTTTAGCAAAATTGATTTTAAATTCTCAGTGATTACAAAACAATGATTTATTACAAAATGGAACATAACAGAATGACTTAAAATGAAGTTATTACGCAAATCTCATAAATCTCAATGACTCGAATTTGCCTTGAAAAATATTCAAATTTTAAAAGATTAATTTAGACATAAAAAAATGGTTGTGTTAAATTTTTATGCAGTTTCAACATGTTTTATTAACATGATAGGATTTATTATAAAAACTGTTGTCTGATGTTAGGCAAAAGCAGAAAATGACTTTTTTTATTTCAATGACAAGTTAATAAAAGCATCAACAATTTTTCAACACCTATAATAGAATAAAAATATATGGTAAGCATTTATATCTTAATATTATAACCCTTCTTCTCAATAACAGCCAGCAATCTATTATCTATTGACTTGTTTAATTTTTTTTTTTTACTTTAGCAGGTTCAATTTCATGGTAGTTTTAATTGCTTCCGATATGCTTCCTTTACTGTCCTATTGTGTGCCACCTTCATATGATTTAATTTTCACAAATGAACCAGAGATTTTCAGATAAGGACTTGATGGTTGGCATACTATTATCTTCTTCACTGTAAAACTTTTATGCTCAAAAATTCACTGGTAACATTAGATACATGAGAAGGAGTATTGTTATGTATAAACAGACACTCCATTTTTAAATTGTGATGCTGGGAAATGAACTATTCAAAGGAAGTTTTGTCCATGAAATTGCAGCTCTGTTTAACTCCTTTGACTTTAAACAGTGTAATAATGGTTTGATCAACAATTCCAGCTCATATCATCAAACTGCTGCCTCCTTGCATCCTTATTTCAGCCGCAGGCTCATCTGCATCAGATAAAATCCATCCTTTGGCCTATCTATCAGATCTATCATGTGGCACCAGATATTTATCCTTGAAAATTACTTGAGAAAAATAATTTTTTATGTATTTCTTGGTCCAAATTTGATGCTTTGAAATACTTGTTTTATTAAGAGAAGTTCACCTAGAAGATTTCTTAATAGATTCCAATTTGCAAAGTATTCTACAACTTTTGTCCTTTTTGAGTTTCTTAATACCAGCCTGCATTCTGTGTAAGATGATAAACTATGTTCGTGTCCTGAGTAAGATGATAAACTACGTTCAGCAGCAAGGCCTCTGATCTGGAGGTTTTCAGGAGTGTGGAACCACCTCTTAATTGCTGCTGTTTCCAAGTCCACCCTGACCCGGGGTGGTAGCACCTTTTTAGGGTCCTAGCTATGAGCAAATAGTTAAGCCTCAAACTGGGGTCAAAACACTATGAAAATGTAAAAATAGGTTTTAATAACAGAAAAACTTTCTAAAAATTATTACCAACAATACATTTAAAAAATATACATGCATACATACACACACACACATTACCAACTGTACATGTCTGAAAAAGAAAATACTACCAAATACAAAAATTTTGTTGGCATTAAATAACCCATTGAGGTTGATATCCTGTCAAACAAAACAAAACAAAACAAAACAAACCTAGCCTGTTAAAAGATCTGATCACTGGTTAAATGTGTTTGTTTTCCTATAACTTGCTTTAGTTTACATTCCCCTCAAGAAGGAAAAATCTTGAACTTTTTCCTTTGCTTCATAGTTAGATTTTCAACAGCCTTCTTTATCATTCAATAATCTGTGAAGTTCCTTTGACATCTCCAGTGTGGATATTCGCTCATTCAATAACTTTGTTATTCTATTTTTCAGAATTTGTTAGATCCTTTCTATTATTGTTTTAATATATAGAAGAAAAAATGAAGAAAAGAAAAAAAATAGTTTTTATTAGATTTCAGAGGCCTTAAACTAATATTAATATAATCTCCACAATAACTACAGACTGTAGATTGTAATAATAAATACAATAACTTTAATAAAACATCTTGGAATAACAAAAAATTTAACTCAAGCTTTGTTTTGACATCTCAATTAATCTTTTAAAATTTGATAAATTGTTCACAGTAAATTATTTAAGATTTATGTGATTTGCATTATATATATATATATATATATATATAATATATATATATATATATATAAATGACAATAGGAAAACTGTAGTAGTTGCCAATGCATTTTGTCCAATGTGGACTTTCTCTAGGCAAAAATTTATGAATTTATTTAAGCAAAATAACTAATAATAAAAAAAAAACAAAATGTCGTTAGCAACTGGAAGAATTTAGAGAACACTATTTTCATACTGTTAACTAAAAATTACATCAATTACTGTCACATGTTGGGGATATTGTTATTATGGCTGTGTTGTTTAAATAAATTCATTTCGATTTAGCATTGAGAAAGTCCACTTTGGATGAAATGCGTTGGCAACTACTAAAGTTTTCCTATTGTCATTTATATTTGTAAATATTGTGTTTTCTACAGGTTAAATCTGAGAAATTTTCATATATATATATATATAATATATATATATATATGCATTCATATGTTTCTGTGTGTGTATATGGAACTGATTTAAATGTCATTATTTCTCAGTAAATAAAAAAAAAAACTGACATTTTTGTTTTTTTACTGTGAAATGTAAATTCAGAATGCAGCATATAAAATAACTTACAATGTGTACCATTCTAATTAAAGATTTTAATTAAATAAAATGCATATGTATGTACAAATGTATTTCAGAAATGAATACACACATATAATTATGTGTGTATGTATATATATATATATATATATATATATATATATAATCAATAAATTTTTATAAATTGGCATTTTATGCTAAATTGCTTGCATTATGGAATTAATCAGAAATGACAGTAACTTTACAAGAAATTAGAAAAAAAATGTTCTGCTAATGCTCAATATATACAATTATAAAACTGAGCCACCATCTTAAACTAAAAGAAAACAAAAATAATTACAATTTTCAAACAAGATTCTTTGCAGTTAATTTTTAGTTTCTTATAGGCATAGTATACAGTTCATAAACATTTAACTATATTTACTTCGTGAACTTCTGACAATCCATGTTACAAAAAATGTCCAAACTTAGAATTTGCTTTTACTTCTGAATTAATGCATTTAAACAGTGTTGAAATCAGTGAAAATAGGATCCCTGAACATCTAAACATTTTGTTATAAAGTTATTTCTACCTTTGTTAAACCTCTGAATGTTTGGGCACTAAGAAATCTTTGAATGCAGTGGAATGTCTTGTGGCTTAAAAGAAATTGTCAGGATACATGAAAAGGTGGTAGTCAGTGGGTATAAGGTGGATGTGACAATGTTTTGTGTCTCAAGTTGATGAGCTTCAGCAGTGTCAATTTGGCAGCATATGGTTCAGTGATATTCCTGAAGCAGAATTGAACCTTGTCCATTTACCAGTGATGGTCACATTTTGCTTAACTGAATGTGCATTTTCATCTAGTTGCTGGCAGTAAACTATGACAGTGATATTCTGGTTAGATTCCAGAAAGCTATAATGGATAACACCAATGGTGGACCATTAGGCAGTCATTGTCATCTTCTGTTGCTGCAATCTCACTTTGGGAAAGTGTTTGGATGCTTTTTTATGATCAAGTCATTGAACCAGTCCTTTATGACTGTCGTAAAGGGTGTATTTTCTATTACAAGTTATTATTCAGTCAAGATCATGGATCATTTGATTGTAGTTGGTGCAGCATCAATCTGACATGAAAATGTCAATGTGACTTTTATTGAGTCTCTTCACCTTGCCAGTTTCGATATTCTTGAAATGCTGGCACACATTATCTGAGACATTTCTCTGACACTTTGACATAGTTTTTGTTTGACTAGTGTTTTCAGACATACATTGTCAATTGCAATTCCTCTATCATCTTCATCTTCAAAACACTAGACTTCATAAACCAGTGCTGTATTGTTCAGTCACAAATGGATCCATCATCCCATGATCTGTTAATGTTGGCAGCTATTTCAGAAGCATTATGACCAAGCTTGAACTCCTGCAAAAAAAGTAAACACATCTGTTCTTTTTCAGGTTCAAGATGAGGAGAACATAATATTTGAAGTTAAATTCTGAAAGAGATTGATAAAAAATTAACAAAGATAACACTTTAATCTTTAGGAATGAGCAATGTATTTTTGTGAAGCTATTATAATAGAACAGAAAAGGTTTATTCTAAAATCAGGCATTATTTTCTGAAGAGCCTAATAAAATTAGTTTTGGCACATTGTTTTGAATTCTTGTTGGTTCGCTTTCTGAAACTCTCTCCGATTCTAAAGTAAATTGGATAAAACATCAAAATTAGAGAAAACACAGTATAAGTTCAAAATTGCTTTGTTAAGCATCATTTCTAAAAATATTGCACAAAGAGATTTGCATGTTTGTAATAAAATAAAAGACAAAAAACTTAAACTTAGAAGAAATAATAAAAAATGAAAGAATACTTGAATAAATTCTTGGTACTTTCAGTAAGAAGGCATTTCTTCAAAGGCGAAATTCTACTCAACATCTTTTTATCTGCCAAGGGGTATTCTTCATAACAGAAAGAATTCCTTTTCTTTAGGCTATTCTTATCACATTAAAAAACAAAACAAAAAACAAAATGGATATTAGCTTCCAGCTTTTTAATTCCCCATCCTTGGCTTTCAATACTTGCCTTTCAGTCAGGAATTGTTGAAGTAAATTAGTTGGCCAGAGTTTCTATTACCCCCCCTTCCACATTTTTGTTTTTAGGTTTCAGTTTAGAAGGGTATTTCAATATTTTTTTTATGGCAGTTATGGAATTAAAAGTTTAGCTATTTTCTAATGATGGAATATTTATAAAAATACTTTTTATTGTAGACTTTATTGCATTACAAACATGTTCTTTTCCTCTATAGATATGTATATAAATTTATATACGTATCCTCATATATAGATGTATACATTCCAACCATGGCTGTTGTATTCACTTTCACATAAATAACCTTTTGAAAAAGTCTAAATCCACCTCTTCTACCACCAACTGGGAGTTAAATAATAGGATAGACTGGTCTCTCTAACATTGGTTAACAATGTCTTGGAGAATGAAAACTCTCCTTTCAAAACCTAAGAAAGGCTGTTTAGAGACTTCATGCCTCACTGTACATATCAATTCTCACAAACATTGTCATTGGTTTAACATAAATATCCACCACTACAATCAAATCATTTCCATGGGTAGTTCAACAGTTCAAATCTATATTGTATGAACAATAATGGTATGACGATAAACTACATCTGGCAGCAAGGCCTCTGATTAGGGGGGTTTTAAGGAGCATGGAACCACCTCTTAATTGCTGTTGTTCCCCGGTTCACTCTGACCTGGGGTGGTAGCATCATGTTAGGGTCCCAACTATGGGTAAATAGTGTCTCCTCAAACTAGGGTCAAAAAATTATGAAAGTATAAAAATACATTTTGTAGTAATACCAGCAATATATTATTGGAAGAGGAAGAGAAAAATTACCAGCAATTCGTTTTTAAAAAAAAAAAACAAACCCAAAGCTTCCCCAAAAATTAAATTACAGCATTAAATGAGTTGATAGCCTATTAACCAAACCAAACCAAACCAAATTTATAACTGAAATGTTAAGCCCTTATACCCAGAAATAATGTGGGTATCCACTATAATTTAGTCAGTACCCACACAAATTGGTATCATCATTCTCTCTCTTTATTCCCTTTCTCTCCAATCTGATGGAAGTGGCAGAGATGGCTGTGAAAGCCCAGCCTATTCCTGAAGAGTCATGAGCAGGAATCACAGAGGAGTGTGGGTGACAGATGTGGCTGGGTGACAGATGTGGCTGGGTGAGTTGGGCTTTTCTGACAGCATGTCACAGATTCTCTTCATTTTGACAGTTGGACTCGAAAGTCTCGGTCCCTACTGGATAACCCATGCAAGAAAGCCAATTTGCAGTGACATATTCCCATGTCACAGGGTCAATATTGGCCAATGTCCAGGATGTCTTCAATGGATCTTTGCAGCATCATTTTGGGCCTCCGTGTAGCCTCATTCTGCTGGTGAGTTCTCCAAACAGGATGATACCAGGAAGTCGAGCAGGGGGATGCATTCTGAACACATGACCTGCCTATACATATACATATATATATATATATATATATATTAGTAATATTAACTGTTTCCCTACAAGGAAATACTGACATTCATTGATCAGACAGCCAATATTTCTGACATTTGAAATTATAAAATTTTTCTTTTAAATCACCTTTTCACCGAAATAGTTTTCTCAAGTCCATTAGTTTTATCATTCTTTCTGGTACTGATGTGAGTTTTTCTATGAAAATTTTAATTTGAAGTAGTGTACAATTTCAACATCATGGTTATATTTTTTTTCTATTTGAGTTATATGCACTGTCCATTTTAGTTGTTGCTGCTGTTGGGAGTCCTCAGGTGAGATGTTTTCTGCTATTTGGTACATTTCTTTGTCTGTGATTCTGTAGCATCAGTCTATGATGTTCACTGTTCTGGGTATGATGATAAACTACAGTTGCATCTTGGGTAAGATGATAAACTACGTCCAACAGCAAGGCCTCTGATCAGGAGGTTTTGAGAAGCATGGAGCCACCTCTTAATTATTGGTGTTCTCAGGTTCATCCTGATCTGGGTGGTAACACCTGTTAGGATCCCAACTATGGGTTAATAGTTAAACTCCAAACTTGGGTCAAAACACTATGAAAGTGTAAAAATAGGTTTTAATACCAGAAATACTTTGTAAAAAGAAATTATTACCAGCAATAGATTTTTGAAGGAAGAAAATATTACCACCATAAAAATTGTCAACATTAAATAACCCATTGTGGCTGATATGCTGTAAACCAAACTAAACCAAACTAAACCAAACCATGATGTTAAAAAAAACAATGGTCTTTGCCAAGACTCTTAAGTTTAACTCACTAGAAATCATTTTAAACCATTGATTTTAGAAAGCAGTTGTATTCAACTGACATTTTAATTTTTTGGTGCTATATGCATGACATCTATATATAAGTCTCAACCTGAAATGACTATTTAAGAATATGACTCAAATTTTCAGGTTGATGTTTTGGTTTTGTAGCAATTTGTGGGGTTGTGTGAAACTACTTTTGGTACAATCTATTATATGCTCAATTTACTTTTTTCCTGTATTAAATTTATTATAACTGATCCATATGCCAAAGAATTTGACGTGTTTAGTATTTACTAATTTCACATATAGAATTATATATCTTCAAGTATGATAGACTTTTTAACAATGCTCAATATCAGGGAATGAGCAACTACAGAAACCAATATTTTTATAAACTTTGATAATAAATCCCAGTTGTAAAACATCTCCAGGGATTATTTTCAGTTGTATATAAAGGAGAAATTGGGAATTATTAGCTGTCCTGAATAATACTGCCTCCTCGGTAGAAGATTATAGTTTGTTTTGTTAGTAAGTGTAAGCATGGGAACAAATACTTCTAGCTGTGTCAGTTAGATCCCTTCTGAATGGAACAGGCAAATATTTTTTGATTTGGTAAATGGTTACTATTACCACCACTACCATAATGGTAAAGAAGGTAGTAATCATAGTTAGTGATTATAAATTGCATCAATTTTTCTCTCTCTCTCTCTTTATATATATATATATGTGTGTGTGTATGTGTGTAATAATCATTCCTTTCAACAAGTTTTATTTAATTCAACCAAAAAAAAAGGTCTACCTGTTTAATTTTTCTTTTTGTATTTTTTTCAGTTTTGAATAAGTTTTGGGGCCATCTGGATCAAATGAAATGAATTGAGCTCAGTCACTGTGTGTTTATCTAAAAATAAATACGCTTAAATTCACCTTCATCTTTGCTGTGCACCAAAAGCTTAGGAGTAGAATCTCTGACTGATACTAGTTCAGCGAGGTTTGAATCCTAGCTAGAGGCAACCAGATATCTAGTCACACTGATGAGCTGTGATACAGCTCATCAGTGTGATGAGCTGTGAATGACATATATATATATAACTAGCTTAAAAGCTTCCCTACTGGGTGGCATTTAAACTAGATCCTGCAGAGCACTCTTGGTTGAGTCTTCATCACAACAGATAGGAGGAGTAGATGCAATAGGCAACAATAAACTACAGAAGAACTCAAAATTAATTACTGCATTTAAGTACTGCATTAATATTTAAGCTTACCTTTTAAAAATTCAATGATAATTCTTCTGCTACCATTTAATTTAAAGACAATTTGATGTATGTAGATTCTTACTTTCCATACAATTATTTTTATTTCATGGGGGACTTTTGCTGGATTTTGCAATTATTCTCATATTCATTTTTAAATTATAGAAATTGTTATCATAAAAAAAATTGTCGCAAAAAATCGCCAGAAACAATCACAGTAATGAAAACTTGGGAATCAAAAATTTCAGGATTGTAGGTCCATATCCACTCTGGAATGTTTTTAATTTGCTCAGGTCTGATTCTTAAATGGTATGTTATGTTGGACTACACTCTCTAAAAGTAAAGTTAAAAATGTGTGACACTGACATTTGCATCTATTATATAGATATATGTGTGTTAGAAGGATTCATAATAGTATCCAAAACAAAAGTGAAAATAATGAGACAAAGCAAAGCAGAATTTTTTTTTTTTGTCCTCAGGTCATTGAATGTTATAAGGTAATTTTATTTGTTGCTATTTTTATACTAAAAATCCCCAATGTACTTTTCTTACATACAATTTTGTATTTCATTCCAACCTGAAGAAGCCTAACAAATCAACAAAACATGTCATTAAAAATGCATTTCCACTTTGTCTCATTATCTCCACGTACACACACACACACACACACACACACACATTTTTTAAAAATCAAAAGTTACCATAAACGAAGACAGTAAAGGTATTCAGGCACAAGGGCTTATTGAATGTGAAAGAATTAGAAAACATAAAGATTACAAATGAACAAGAACAATAGAAGAGGATTCAGGAACACCAATAAACATTGTATTTAAATTTTTGAAGATCAAAGTTAAATGGAGAACATGTATCCAGAAGAGTTTCACAAGCAAGAAGTGCAAGAAAAAAAACTTTTAGCATAGAACATACAGTTACATCTAGCTAATTGAAGATTTCATGTAAAAAGGATTGTTTACTTTAGTAAAAGCTAGAACTGAGTCTCTTCTGAGTAAAATTTTATTTGGGAGCACTAAAAAGAAATTAAAAAAAGAATTTAATATGGAACCTTGGTCTTGGATTCTCACCAATGGTGTAAAATTCATGGACAGTGAATTGTTATTAGTGTTTTGAATTATTCTTCAAAAGCTTATCTCCATATATTGAAATTGAAACACTTATTCACATATGATCATCAAAGTTAAGTGATGTTGAGCCTGTTCAGCACCTAGATGGGTGACTACTTGAGAATACCAGGTGCTATAATCTTGGATGGGCAGTTGGTGTAATGGAATTGGAAATTAGAGAGACTAGTTCTAATTCCAGTGTGATATTCGCTTAATCCTTTTATGCACAAATAACTTTGGGAAAGGTATGTTTTGTGGTAAGAGCCAGTTATCCACCTTACTATCATGAATAGATCAGTCTATTAACGATAAGTAGTCCTGGGTAATTGTCAAGAAAGAAAAGAAGATAATACTATTGCAGTGACTTGTCTAGCTGAGTATTGAATACTACTATAATGTCAGACTCTGTTAAATGTTTTGTCTTGCCAGACCACACATCACAACAGTATGAATCCACCTCTTATCCCCCACAGCTATAGATTAATTAGTAGGACTTGTATCAGTAAATCATTATCTCCAAAAAATACTTGCAATCTAAAAAAAAAAAAAAAATTCTGGTTTTAAATAACCTGTAAAAGACTGATAAACCATATGAAACAAATCAATCTTCAGATCTGAGATGAGAGAACTTATTCTTATGTCCAAAGATATGATCTTGTCCAATTATTTGATAAAAATTCAAGGTTTGTTGTATTTTTTTTATGATTCTTGTTTTTTTTTTTTCTTTCAGCATGGACCATTATAAGGTTATATTGTGAAACAGAAGAAAGTTTTAAGCCTTTCTCACTGGTACCAGAGGCTAGTGTTCAATTTTGGTTGAAGAATCAGGATTTCATATGCTGATTTTCAGGAAGGTAAGCTTTTTGTTCACTTAAAGAATTCATTTAACAAAATCTTCCCATACACATAAATGTCCAAATAATAATCAACAAAATCAATAATAATGCCTTAATATGATCTTCTACTTGCTACTAGCAGACATAAAAACATGTGATATTCAGACATAAGAGTGTTGATATACCAAAATTTGAGAATTTTTTCCTCTCTTCCCCTTCTCCAACAGGCTAATATATTTTTCCATTTTTTATCTTTTCTTTATACACAAATACAAACATTACACTTACACAAATCCTCTAGAACTCTTGCAAAAATAATTTTATTCTAGTGCAAGATATTTCTAATTTAAAACATTTTTTCCTTTCTTGATATTTTCATGGTTTTCTACTCAAGTAGTGGAACAAATCTTGTGTAAATGAACTAAAGTTCAGCTCCGTGTATTATTGGGCATAAACTCTGGTCTTGACAATAATGACATTTGACCTATCCTGTATTTTTCAGGAGCTAAATATACTTTCTGTTTTCAATAACCACATTGGAGTTGGTATTCATCAAACTTCCCTTCATTTGGCAGGGTCTCATAGTAAACTTTCTGGGTCTAATTGTAATGGAGTTACCGTTTTAGTGATATTAGTTGGTAAAATGTATATGTATGGTTGATGCAGAAGTCTTCTTGAATGGGAAATAGGAATGAAATAACAGAAAATATTGTGCACTTAAAAACATTTATTGCCTCGGCAAACTAAATAGGAAGAATATGAAGTGGTAAAGAAATGTTCTTATTCATATGTATGATAATAGTAATATTAACCATTTCTTTATAAGGAAACATTCTGCATTCATTGACTGAGCACAATATACAACTTGTGTTACAACCTTTCTTCAAACTCTGGCCATCAGGATGAGGTTAAAGTGTAATATCTGTTCTACTCATCTCTTATAGTAATATTAGCTATTTCCTTATAAAGAAACATTCTACATTTATTGACTGACCAACCCATGCTACCGACAGAAAAATTATTAGAAATGTTGAAAAGATAAATAATCAGAATAGAACAATTTTAAAAAAAAAATCTTTTGCTGCTTTAATGAAACTTAAACGCACACACACACACATATATATATATAAGTATAAGTACATATGAAAATTTTATTTACTAGTTATTTAATTTTTATATGTGCTGATCAAAAGACATTTCAGTTATGTGCATTGCATGATTCAATAACAATAGTTTCTGCTGTTATTTTACAATATTCATATTTAATTCTTTTAAGTTTCTCAATATTTCTTGCGTGTGTCTGATAATGGCCCTGCAGAAAAAAATCCAAAGGTGTGAGGTCTGGTGACCACTCAGTATGAGGTTATGGTGGCCACTCAGCAGGACCTTTTCGACCTATCCATTAACTCTTATGGTGTCTGACTCTTGTCTCACTTTGTATATTTAAAGATTTGGCAATACATTTCTTACAAGTGTCTATTGCAAACCTACGTTTTATGTCTAAACACAGATTGGAAATCATTTGTACCACAAAGTAGAAAAATTAATTTGTTAAAAACATTGGTACATCATGCTCTGATGATTTGCTCTGCTAAAAAGTTGAAGGATCAAGTGTATTTATTTGAACCAGTGTTTCTCAGCTTTTTTAAGAAAGGGCACAACAAGGACCAAATGAAAATATCATAGCACACTTTTTTAAAGTACATACATTTAAATGTCATGAAATAAAACCATGTATTTTTTTTTTAAATACACACATAAATATGAATTTACTTTATTTTAGTGTTTATATTCAACTATTTGTGCATATTAGTGTGAAACCTATGCCTGGTGTTTTTTTGTGATTACTTCAGTGTTTGGTCAAATGTATGATAAGCAGACACTCATTTCTTCTACAGTTGAGTGTAGTCTTTCTCACTTCTTATTCTTTGTTATTTAGGGTTGAGAAAGCCTAATTCACATAAATAAGAAATAGAAAATTGCAATAAAACTGATAAATCCTTTTTAGCTAATGTGGAATATTTCTTTTGTATTGTAATTGAAAATGTATCAAGAATATTAAAAAGAATTATTTGAAAAAAGTTTAATACTTATTCATTTATTCAAATACTAATACTGTACCATTACTACTTCCATACACACACTCATATGTATGCTGTGACAATATTGTGTGGCATGGCAGTTCAAAATCATTGTTTTGGACAATGGTCATTCAGAGGATTTCCTCATGTGGGTCTGCGTGTAAAATTTTAAAATTTAATTTTCCTAGGCATGGTCCTAACAAATGTTCCATTTATTTAAAAACCATCTTTTGGAGAAGTAAAAACAGTTAATCTTTGTTTGACCAGATTAGCCTTTACATCTTTGTGTGCTATTTAGGGAGGGGGCACAAAAACACAATTTTTTTCCTTTTTCTGAAAGGTTTGAAGGACAAGGTTCATACCTTTTCAAATAGCACTGGGGTGTACTATTTTAAATGTCAGTGAGATGCCGACTATATAAACTGAACCAGGCTCTGCTGGGTTACTAGAATCCACCAGCATGTACCAGTTTATATAAGAGGGGAGACGTTGCATAGTTTAACACAAGTGATAAGGTTCAGATTCTACTATTGGCCAGCAATTGGTCCAGTGTGTGCAGGTGAATATCAGGAAAATTGGTTTGACATTTTACACAGGGTACATTCTCAACACATACTCAGAATTGAAACAATTAAAATCAAACATAAAAGATCCACCCTGGGCAGGTAAAACAAGAGATTCTTTTTGAGAGAACACTAATGATTTTTCTGTCTATTTCTGGTACTTCTCCAGGTTTGTAAGCAATTTTATTCAGTTTTAATTAAAAAAATTTCCTTCTAAATTTGATTGAAGATGAGTTTTATATTTTAATCATGTGCCAATTTGTTCTAGTAATTCCCTAAAAATATTTTCAACAATCTGATGAAGGGTCAGCCAAAAGTTTCCTTAGATATTTGCCTATTTTAGTATTAACGTGTTTCATCAGTGCTATTTAAGGTTTTAATAAAATTTTGTGGTATCAAGTCACAGTTTATATATATATATATATATATATATATATATATATATATATATATAATGTGGTAATATTCACAGTTTCATTTTAAGGAATCATTTAGCATCAATTGAATGAGCAGGTAGTGCTATTGTTAATTGAAATTTATAAAATCTTTCTCTTAGAACAATTTGGCAGTAAAATAAGTTTCTCTTGTCTACTATTATTGATCTTTCCAGTATTGATCGTGAGGTTTCCTTCCTAACCTTTTGTTTCATATAATGTAGAATGTCAACATCTTGATTATGTTATTATTTTCACAGGTTACATGTGCTATCCATTTCAGTTGTAGCTACTGTTGAAAGTTCTCAAGTGACATGGTTTCTGTTATTTGGTACAATTCTTTGTATGTAGCACCAGTCCACAACATTCAAAGAAAGCTGATCATCTCTAAGAACGACATTACTTTTAATCATCAATCTGAGACAGCAGTAGCATACAGCTGATAGTTTAGATATGAACAAGTTTGGGGCTATGAATGATATGTATATGAAAGTCTTGATAAATTCCTCATGAAAATGCTGAGAGACTTCCATCTGAGAAAAGTTTCTTTTTGGTTTGATAGTTATCAGCTTAGGGCATTTGTATACTGTGTGGAGAAATAACATATCTTTTTTTTTCTACACCATTCCTCAAGAGAAAAAATGAAAGAATATTTATAGAAAAGTCACAAGGACGCTCCATTATTGCTGTAGGGAAAGTGATTGGAGACGAGATTCCAGGTATGAAAAATATATTTGTTAGTGTTTGTAAAATACTATTACTGTTACCAATGGTCAGTGCCTGAATTCAATGGAAATGCAAGATTCTGATGCTGATTAATGAAGCAAACTTTCCCAACTTTGAAGATTTTTGCAATGTAGTCTTCTTAAAGTTTTTCACAAGACCTAGAATGGTGGTAGACAAAACTAAGCCTAGTCAACATGCATATATATATATATATATATATATATATATATATATATATATATATATATATATTTGTACATATCTGTCCATTTATATTTCTGTTTCTTCATATCTACAGATATATATCTATTTAGATATGAATTAAATAAATTCTATTTTCAAACAAGAATCAATGCAATGAAAGAAGACTTTCTGAAAAATGAACATCTTGTTGACTTAGCGGATTTTTTTCATTATCTTTTGTATTAAAGCAAAAACTTTTCCTTATTGTTTCTTATACAAATCTAAGCTGCATTCACAATCTGAAGTAAATATTGAAGTTTTCACATTTTTCATGAACAAAACTGGCACAAACATATACAGTATAATTCATGATAGAAAAATAATGAATTCAGGATAACTAATTAGTATTGTCCAGGGTCTCACATATTTTAATTTTTAAGTTGCATGGCATTGAATTCTGCATTTCCTGAAAATTGTGTTTTTTTTTTTCTTTTTACCAAATAACTGATAAATTGATATTCGTGATGCATCCACGCATTTTTAAACAACAAATTCTTTAAAATGTCCTCCTACTCTAGAAGCAAAAATCCATGGAATTTTATAGTGAGCTACAGACAATACAAACAAAACAGCTGGCTTGGCAATTTCTCAGCCTCTTTTTACCCCTTTGTTCAAAAATTGAAGCAATTATTCTTGGGTCTTGAATAAAAGGTGAGGGTGTAATAAGTGGGGGTAGTGGTAAAAAAATCTGGGAATGGTTTAAGACTAGTCTAGAATTAAGTCTATTTGAATGAAGGAATGGTATATAATCGGAGAGCAATACAATATTGCTCATGAGAACCACTTCGAAATGTTCTTTTCTCAGTCATATCTTAATGACAAAAGATAGCAAGTTACACAACTAAAATATTATTTTGATTGATTATTGGAATTAATTTCTGGAATTGAATGAATTATAAACAGAATAATTACTGGCTACTCATTTTCCAAGCACACCAGCCAATCCCTGTAG
The DNA here is from genome assembly GCA_963932145.1 of Acanthosepion lycidas. Taxonomy (NCBI): domain Eukaryota; kingdom Metazoa; phylum Mollusca; class Cephalopoda; order Sepiida; family Sepiidae; genus Acanthosepion; species Acanthosepion lycidas. The sequence goes on along the minus strand of OZ010576.1, from coordinate 103,735,474 downwards.
TAAACACCTGCTCAGGCACATGTACATCTACTGTAGATGGTGAACATCATTGTGTGTGTGTGTGTGTGTGTGTAATATATATGGCCTTGCAATGGAAATCTTTTTTCTCTCAATAGCCAGTTAGAACACATAATATTAAATTTATATCTAGGTCAATCTGACCTAGATAGAGTGAATTCATTTCCTACTTTAATAAATTGTGCATTTATGTAAAGTGCAAATTTTATCTTGAGGGTATTTGATATGAGATTGTTCCACTTTGCTATAAAACAACAAGTTTAGGCTTATGCCCATTGGTTGAAATATTGGTTTCTGTATGATCCCTGAAGCTGGTCAGTACCTGGATGAGTGACCACTTGGGAATACTAGGTGCTGGATGTGTGGTTGGTGTAATGGATAAACGGTCAGAATTGTTAATCGGACAGCTAAGTTTCAATTTCAGTTGGGTTTGTTATGTTCACTTACTTTGGAAAAGTATAAATTCACCTCTCTTCCCCCAGCTATGGGTTAATTAGTAAGATTTGTATCACTAAATCATTATGTGCAAAAAAAAAAAATAATTAAAAAATATTTTCTGGCTTTAAATAAACTGCAATGTAGAAAACAAATCAATCAGTAAAAAAAAAACAAGTTTGCTTTCGAAATCTAACAATTTGCATACAGTAAATGTAAAGTGATTGTGTAGCTCTGTTTTCTTGTATTTCTTTTAATAGGGAATTGATTAATTTCCAATGAGTATAGGGAGAAAGGTGGGACAAATGAATGGAAAAAGAGAGATGGTAAGCAATCTAATGTTGCTTTGAGCAAAAAGGAGACAGGAAGTTGGGGAGAGTAATGATTGCAATTTTATGGCATATAAAAAGCAGTAGTCTACATAAAGTGCTTAGTAGAAAACATACAAATGGGTGCTGAAAGATTCTGGAAACAGAAACAAAAAGTATAATTGTACTTAGAAGAGTTCAATTAGGTACATAATAAGGAAAGAGGGCTTAGAGAAGTTAACTCAATGTATACTGAAGGCAAGAGGAGCAGAGGTAAACTTCAAGTAACCTACCTAATATGTTTGTATAAATGGATAGGAGAACAAAGACTGGGAGGGATATTAAGGGGGGTGGCAAACTTACTTTTAGAGCTAAAAAAAGGTATAAAGTTGTTGGGAGTCATGATTGCCCATGTCCTGAAGAGACATGACACATAAAAAGTAGACCCTGAATTTTCACCTATCGTGACAGATGGGAATTCTTCAGTGAGGCACAGTGCCTTGAGCATCTATTTGACTTAAAAACAACCCAGACTTCAAGAGGAATTCGTACATCTGATCCATTGCTAAGGACGCTGGACAAATGATTGGTTCCCTGCACTGCTCGAGTACGTACCTGAATTCTCCTGGTATCCTCTACCTTTACAAGAGCCAGATCATGCCAAAATGGAATCTTGCAACAATACATGCACAAGAGCTGGCCCAGCCTTCACTTACCGATCTTGATAGTCCAAAATAGAATCTGTGTCATTGTTGGTTATGAATTATTTTCTACTCTACAACTCTTTTCCCGCTGCTCTAACATTCATAGCTAAGATTTTCCATGTTGCACACATTGTAGTGAATCACCATCATTCCTTTCACATTCCATTGTTGAGATATAAGTTCCACTCAAGCAGGTTCTTCCCAGGAACCACTGCTTTGTGGAACCAATTCCCAAGATGATACTTCCCTGATTACTACAATCTTGATCTTATAGGACACAAATCCTATATCATTCCAACAAATGACTAAAAAACACAAAGTAGATTTGCACACCCGCAAAATCGGATGAAAACGATTAAAAACAGATTTCACAATAAGGTGTGAAATTAATTTTCTGATCAATGAAAGGAGGCGATTTGCTAAACCAAAAAAAAGATAACGAGTCAATGTGAAAAAAGTCAACAATAAATACAGAGTTTCAAGTCAGTCGTCAGTGAGAAGCATGCAGAGATCACAGAAGACTGATTCAACCCGACACTAAGAGCCGAAAGTGGATTAGGAAAGAACAACAACAACAAATTTACAACTGACTCAAAAACAATTTATAAGTACATTTTCCTTTTATCTTTTATTGCTCATTCACACTCTCTTTTTCAACTTAAATTGACCGCCCCTTTTTTCCTTTACACCTATACAAAAACAAAAGAAACGGACATTACTCTGCTACTCTATTGAAAGCCAGCGAACACAGACATTTTTGTAAAAATCACATTTTTGCTTAAATGAACTAAAGCATTAATCCTTTTTACCCTATTCACAAGATAATAAATATACAATGTTCTATTTTCTACAACTGTTCCTTATCGTGTTGTTTCTTCTTGAAATTTGCATTGTATTTTGTGGACAGGGTATCCCGTGTTAAATTCTCCTTTAATCTGAGTACGCTGAACCCCACAATCTGTTCAAAGCAAGGTTTAACCATTGTCATCCCCACATATCCTCATAAGCTGTACTTCTTACTGTAACCTTCGACCTCAAGTGGCTCTTAGCCCTTGTAAATAATTGTAAAAAAAAACGTAAAATTATTGTTTAATTGAAAATGAGGGCATGGTTACAGAGTAGCTGTTGGAAAGTTCCAAAACCGACTCACTTCATAAAATCTTACCAAATAACCAAACTTGAGAATGTTTTGAATAAGTAAGTGTAAGAAATCTTTAGCATGCAATCATATATAGAAAATTTCTCAACAATAATACAATACACTAAAATAAATAGATTGTAATGTAGTAAAGATTAATCTTAAGTTAATAATAAAATGTTTAGAATATGTTTTTAGATGAATGGTTTGCTATTGTGTCCTACTTATTTTGTATTGATTGTGCCTCAGGACTTAAATTGGTTTATCTTAACTATGATATAAGCAAATAATTTGTGAATCTCTCACTGAATCTATAAAAGAATTAACGAAAAAGAAATAATTGAAATGGTCCTTATCTAATCCGATTTACCTTTTTGAAGTGGGTATTGCTTTTTAAATGATCCAAGAGAATGAAACAATTCATTTGTAATTAACAGATTGGAAAATTATTATGTCAGAATGATAAACAAAAAAAGAAAAAGGTAAGGCAAAGTCTAAGAAGATGATAATGGGTAACTATATGAAAATACCTAAAAAATGAAATATTTATAATGCAATAGGTAAGACTGACCATTATTATCACATTTATAAGTTATTTTTATGATGAAAATGTTGCTTAGGAAGCTGTCACTGAGTTACACCCACTCATTCATTCAATCATTATCTATCTATATCTATACATTTCCTGTTAAATATATGCTTGTGTGTCTGCATTTATACACAGGCCAATATCACAGATTAAGGCCCCATTACTTCTCATGTCTGATAGACTTTGGGAATGCCTGGGTCCTGTGATGAACTTGAAAGTAGGCGTGTGGGTATAACTTGGGCTGATTGGCATTTGCTTACATTCATAAAAACAAAATACTAGATTTAGCTGTGTAACTCTGCTGAGTGAAGATAGCTCAGTAGTAGAAGCTCTGACACCAAATCGGTTGGGTTTCAATCCTAGCTTGAGGCATTCAGATGTCTAGTCGCACTGAGGAGCTGTGATATAGTGAAACAGTACTGACTGCGAATGATATATATATGTATAAATTTTTTAAGCATTTCACCCCAAGCAAGGAGGGGAGTGCCTCTAGTATGCAAGGAGGTACCAAGTCAAATTATGAGAAAAGAATAGGTATAGGTGGGGGGATTGTGGAAAGGATAAAAAGAAGAACGGGGATCAAGGCATTAAAAGATGTTGATTGACATTACATTTGAATATTTGAAGATTATAGTTATGATTGAAGCAAGTAAGAGAAAGGGAGTTCCATCATCAGGAAGTGTGAGAAAAGAAGCTTTTGGAGTAGAAGAGGTGGATTACATTTAATTGTTTTGACAGTGAAAGGGTAGGACCAAGATGACAACCTAGTAGAATGCTTAAATTCATGTAGTAGGGGCACCAGTGAAAATAGCTCATCAGAGCAGTTGCCATGAAAATATTTGTTAGAAAATCAGAGGGAAGCAACATCACCTCTGTGAGAAGGTAACTGGATTCAAGTTGCCAGGTCAGGCATGATCACATTGTATTAGGTTGGTGCAAAAATAATGACGTAATAATGTTGTTTTTTGACGTATAACGTCAAAAAACGACATTATTACGTCATTATTTTTGCACCAACCTAATATATCCATCTCTGAATTTTGTTGAGAACTTTGAGATAAACAGTAAGAGCACCATACCATATATGGCAACAATATTGATTGCAAGGATGAATGGAAGTTTTGTAGATTTGAAGGATGGATTCAGATAAGAAAAAACTTATCTTTGTGAAAAAATATTTGTGCAAAAATGAATGCAACAGCATCAATTGAGATTTGAATGCAGTATACCAATCCCACTGTTTTACTGATAACTAATTTACCTCGTACATATCTTTTTTTTCTTTTTATGTGCCGTGTTCCTTCTGTACATAGGTGGTCATGACTCTTCACTTCTCCCTATCTCTTGTAGCTCTCATTAAGTTTTGTCACTTTGCTACTTCTCCCAGGCCATGTTCTATCATCCACTTGCTTAAGTCCACCAGGTATGTCATGCAATGCTTTCCCTTGCCTCTCTTTCCCTCTATTTGGCCTGTGCATATCAGGTTGTCAAAGCCTTCCTTTCTCATTACATGTCTCAGAAATTTCAGCTAGCTTTTTCTGATATTAAGTATAAGCTTCCTCCTTGTTTGACATCCTCTCCAAAACCTCATTTCTCACATGCTTGGTCTGTGCTATCCTTAGCATCCTTCTGCAGAACCATACCTCCACCATCTCGAGTCTCTTTTTCATCTTTGAGAAAACTCTCCAACATTTGCTGCTGTAAAGGAGGACAGATGTCACATAACAGCTAAGTACTCTTTTCTTTGTTATCAAAGAAATCCTTCTGTCTTGTAATACTTTGCCTAGCTTTTGGAATGCATCTCTGACCATCCATGTTGCACATGCTGTCCTCTGTCAAAACACTTCCCAGACAGTTAAATTTTGGCACTTGGTTTTTTATAGTGTCCACAACCTGTAAATCACATTTTGGGCTCATCCTTATACTGATGGCCATGCATTCTGTCTTCTTGTAGTTTATGCTTAGTCCATTCTTCTTGCTCTCCTTCACTACCTTCTGTAGGAGATTTTGTAATTTCTTTTCTGTGTCTGCTATCAGCACTGTGTCATCTGTGTATCTTGTTTTATTGAGGTTGTGACCACTAATGATGAATCCCAGTAGGACTTCCAATTCTCTCAGAATTGCCTTGCTGTATAGGTTAAATAAGTCTGGTGAGAAGACACATCATTGTCTTACACCTCTTTCTATTTTTGTTTATCGGCTGGACTCATTCTCTATGTGCATGCATGCTGTTTACTGTCAGTATATATTCTTGATTATTCTGATATCTTTCCCAAATATATCAAGGTTGCTGAGCGGTTCCAACAGATCTTTGTGGCATACTTTGTTTTTTATGGTTTATCAACCTTTAAAGCTAGAAAATATTTTTATATTACAAGAATTTTTGGGAGATAATGATTTTTACTGATACAAGTTCTACTAATTAACCCATAGTTGGAGGAAGAAGAGGTGGATTCATACCATTCCCAAAGATATTTGCACACAAGTGAATGTAACAAACACAACTGTTATTGGAACGCTACTCTCCAATTACTGATTATACTGCCCATACATTCATGCTTACAGAACGTGGTATTCCCAAGGGGTCAGCCATCTTGTACTGACCAGGCTTGACATGGCTTAATTTCTGTGATTGCATAAGAACTGGTGTTTTAACATGATATGAACATAAGCCCAATAAAAGATAGAAAGTCCGGAATATTTCAAATAATCTTGAATATTATTAAGTTTGATTTGTACTGTAAATCAGAAATAAATGGTAAGCTCCGTGTGATTTGTCTTCTTTTTGTCTTGAGGATGGTTGAAAGTATCGGCTTCATTAACCAACTGAGCTGCTATGATCAAAGTAAATACTTCACAAGGCAGGAAACACCAAAAAACCTACCTCACAAGTTTGTGTGACTAGGTAGGAAAGTGTAGATAAGGAGGGATGATAAAAAAAAAATAAAACTATATCCTACAATGGGAAGGAAGCTGTGAACAACCAGTTTTGCTCAATATGTACATAAAATGGTTGGTGTTTTACCTTATAAAAATGTAAAAGATAATACTGTAACAAATTTAGATTTTATTAAAGTCAGCATAGTTTAAGCTTTGTGGATTACAGTCAGGTAAGAAACATTTGTTTGTTTCACTAGCGAATTTATTTTCTCTATAATAAATTGGTAGTAATAAAATTTATCAGTCAGGCATGTTGAATAAAAATGTAAATGTTTTGGTTGTTCAACTAATGTATTATTTGGTTTGCTTTTTTAAAGACTCAACGGGTCATTCAGCAAATCAGTTTTCAAGTTTCTCAGTGTTTGATTAACATAAAAAAAGAGGTGAAGTTTTATCTGCATCATCATTAAGATATTTGATTGAATTTTTAAATGCGAACATCTCAATAACAACATAAATCCAAAAAGGTTTAAAGGAATAAGAAACAAAGCTAAATGAAAGAAGAAGTGAATGAGCTTGAACTTTTCCAGCCAAACATACTTGAGAAACTATTAATGAAAAGGAAAAGAAAAAGTGTCAAAAGACAAGTTGAGATTTCAAAAAGAAAAATGGCTTTGATTTGGTATTGTCTGTCTTTGAAGATTATATAGCATTCTTATTTTGTTAGTTTCTTTTAAGCTTGTCTTTCATGTCTGTTTTTCTTTTAAATTCTATAGCCCTTAAGTAAGCATCATAGACAAGAAATGAAAAAATAAAAAGTGAAAAATTAACAATGTATCATCTTTGAAATTTGGATGACTTAATAATAAATCTAGTACTATTATTAGGCTAGACAATATGGCATAAAGTCAGATATGACTAAACATATGAGTAAATATAGATTTTGTTTGTGTTATAGTTTACTCAGTTGCTGTCAATGTTCGGTTTACATAGGATATGAGTTCAAATCCTGTTGAAGGTTACTTCTTTATTGTCTATTCATACCGATTAATCAACAGTCATAGAATTTAAAAACAAACAAAAATTATGATAAAGCTTTTATGAAATTTGAACAAAATAAGTGTTTCTGAGTCTATATTTCTGAGATGAGGTATTATGTACATTATTTACATTATTCGGACCATTGTCCTCATCTTTGTTGCCATATTTATCACAACGTTTCGGCTGTTCTACACTCTGGACTTCTTCAGGTGGTTGGAATGTCAAACAGAAACCTTTATTTCGCTCACTGGGGTAGACTGTTCTATTAGGTTGGTGCAAAAATAATGACGTAATAATATTGTTTTTTGACGTTAAAAAATACGTCAAAAAACGACATTATTATGTCATTATTTTTGCACCAACCTAATATATAAAAAATAAAAATAAAAATTCCTAATTTTCTTTGTGTGCATATTTATAAATTTGAATGAGGATACTAAATATTAGCATTCCAAAATCACAAAAAATGTATAAAGTTTTTAGGATCATTTTTTTTTACACAAAAAATAAAGGGGCACACTATACAGAGGTAATATTTTTGAAGAAGTTAAGTCATGCATTTTTGGTGGCTGGTTTATACACAGGTAATTTTTTTTCTGGATGGGTTAAAATACATGCATTTTCATGCTTTTTAAACATACAGTTTCTAACAAAATAAAGCAAAAAAAAACAACAACATATGCATTTAAAGTATCTTTTACTTAGAATGACTTGAATTATCATGAAATGAAGCATGTACATCAACACATGGACACCTTGCATTATGTAGCAGTATTCCTGGCAAAAAAGTTGGCATTGAAAAGGCAAAATCTTAGCAATGTAAACACTTGCAAAATGAAAATGAATGCCAATTTCAGATGGAAGAAAATCTATTAGGTTAGTGCAAAAATAATGTCGTTTTCTCACATAGTAACATATATGAGAAAACAACATTATTTTTTGCACCAACCAATATTAATTCTTAACTTATATGAAGTATTTGTTGACTTTAAGTGACATACAGAGTGGATGAGATTTTTCTCTTAATGTATTGACAGAAGTGAAGAAACTTAGCGCTATGTTAGTCAGGCATGAAAGAAAACAAATGTATGGTACCTAAATTTTTATCAGATATTTTATGATACGTAATTTTCCTCCCCATTTTAGGCTAGCTTTGTACAAAAAAAAGAATGAAGCCCATTTATCTGCTGGTTCAGAATGATGCCCAGTACTGCAATATTTGACTAAGGTAGGCCTACTCGTATTGCTAAAAAAATATTCAGATGTGTGTGTGTGGGGGGGGTGCACTATGCATGAAGTAGGCTTATGTATGTTATAACCAGAATAAGGATTAAAATTTAAACAGCATGTATTCATCAATTTTAAAACATATATACAATATTCAATGTTAGCATATGTAATTGTGTGAAAAGGGAAGAAAATTGTTGATAAGCATTTCTTTAGTTGCCATTGGTAAGGAAAGCAATTATGTGTAAAGGTGTTGTTGGTAAGGTGAGGGGTTGACAGATTTGTTGGGTCATTTGACTGAGGTCATGATAGTAATTGGCTATTGTATTTTAGACTTTTGCAGGGATTCATTTTGTGGACCAGATGTGATGCTCTGAGCCCATGTGCAGAAGATGACTGTTTTTTTACTTTGGGTTTTGCTTTCTTAGCACCGACATCTGGCTGACATGTCTAGTGAAATGTATTTGTGAATCAGAAAGAGATTTTGATTAAACCAATATAACAGTAGGTAGCAGACATGTCCAATCTTCACCTCTGGGAAAATTTTGTTGCCTGACAGCTATCTAAATTTCAATCCAACCACATAATATGCACCTGTGCGCATGCACACACAATGATTAACTACATAAATGTTTTCTTTCCTTTTTTGATTTATCTGTATCCATGTAAACAATTGTTTCTTTCATGAGTTATGATGTTCTTATAAAATATATGCATAAACATTCTCCATGTGTTGAATTTGTTTCTTTTGAAAATTCATTTACTTTGATTGTTCTTTACCTGAACTGCAACAAGCTAAAATGTCTTGCTAATATATTCTCTATGCCCATAATACTCAACAATAAATAAAAGTCCAAAACATAAGTTGTGTGGTAGCATGAGTGTGGGGTTGTTGGCAGAGTTGGTCTGTCTATCTTCAGAGTTGAAATCACCACCAGTGAGGTGTGTGGATAAGTTGAGGGTTATTTAATGTTGTCAAGGTGTTGAGCCAAACTGCCCATTGTTGGTGAAATATGTCTTTTTATATCTGTGGTTTAAGAGATACAGGCAGGCTCCCAGGCTCATCCTTTTTTTTTTTTATTAATATTTTCATATCTTTTATACAAAAGTTTTCTTTACATATTTCAAGACCTTATAAAAATGTTAAATTAGAAGTCATGGTCCAAATGCAAAATAAATAACTGTTCAGTGAACAGAATTAATAATATGTTCAATAGAAAGAAAGAGGGGCAAAAATTAAATTATATTAGGCAAGTAAGCAAACATATAAGTAAATTCACAGGTAAGAAAGCAAAAAGGTTTAGAAACCACAATTTAAATTCTACACAGAAAAGCTAGGTCAAACAACTGAACCCAATAATTTTCCCTATAGACAAGGTAGATCTGGAGTGAGTCAAGTCAAATTGTAAATCGACCTATTTTATTGACTAAGACAGTATCCCAGCATGCATTTTGTGAATTTTTTTCCTATAAAAGTGGAGGGGGAAAACTTTTGCAGTCATTCCTACAGATTGAAAATATAAAAAAAATGGTTTAATTTTTATCTTTATTTTGATGATGGTATGACAAAGATTTACAAAGATTTATATATCTGTTTTCAATGCCGCATAGTTTTAATCTTTTCACTGGAGCATTGTTTTTATCATTCTAGTTCTTTTGTCTTTTCTTTTGGATTTGAGTCAGTATTTAGCCAATCTTTTGAACTGTCTTCATTGGTGTTAAAACATTTTAATTTAAAAGAAAATTGCTAACCTTTTGGAACAAAATATACTGAAAAATCTGTCATTTTAACAAAAAAGAAACACTTATACATTATTTACATTATTCAGACCATTGTCCTCATCTTTGTTGCCATATTTATCAATGTTTCGGCCATTAATAAAGTTAAAATTCATGTGTTCAGTTGGTTCATGTGCATCATGTTATTGCTGGACAATAACCTCAGAACTGGAAAGACATGAAGCAACAGAAATGTCTTTTTACTAAAAGGTGCTAGGAATACCATGAGCTGATCATCTGAGAAATGATAAAATTATAGGAAACAATAGAAACAAAAAGGACAGTTAAACTTTGAATCAGAAAAAGACATTTGAAATTTCTCTGGTGCATAAGGAAATAGGGCTTGGAGAATTTGACACTCACTGGACATGGAAAGCAAAAAGGACAGACGAAAATAGCAAATAAAACTACCTAATGAGCTTGTGTAAATAGCAGAAAAAGGATTAAGAGACTTAATAAGAACTACAAAGTACAGGAAATTCTGGAGAGCTATGATTCCTTGTGTCCTGAATAGAAGAAAATGAATGTAGAGTTTGTTCTTGGGGAATAAAGTTCTGGTGTATCAGATTATTATCAAAACCTGTCAAAAATAAAAAATTCCAAATTTTCTTTGGGTGCATATTTATAAATTTGAATGAGGATACTAAATATTAGCATTCCAAAATCACAAAAAATGTATAAATGCAAGTGTGTGTGTTCTCTTTGGACGAATATATTCAAAGAAATGCTTTATATACTTGTCTGCATGTGAATATACATACAGATCTATATCTATGCATGTGTATATAATTTTATTGAAAATTATGGCCTTTCCAATAGTTTAATAAACAGTCAGATGTTGTTATAAAGGTCAAAATGAAATGCGCTAGCATAAAATTAGTCTCCTCAAATAAAAAAAAAAATTACGCTAAACATAGCAGATAGGTTGAGTGATTGATGCAGTCCAAATTTAATAACTGAACAAAATATACCAATTCCAGAATTGTTATTCTTCTAACAAAGTGTTCTATAGCTTTTCCTTGGATTTTACTTTGACTTCAGATTATTCTGTGACAAAAGAGAAGTGAATAATTGAATTTTGCAGTAACTTGAGGATACTTGCCGATTTTGTTTTTGTTGCCTTTCTCTTGACCTGCATGGAATATTAGACTCTATTTTTTTTGTAGAACAATAAAAAGTTATTTTTTTTTACGCTAAAATTTTTTTTTATAATGTATCCTATTTTTATGTCTGATAGAAATTTAATAAAAATCAATATTTTTCAGTTACTAAATATTTTTTGGATGTGAAGTAAGTGTAGTGGTAATATTAACCATTTTCCTATAAAGAAATATTTGGCATCCACTGACCGATCAGCCAGTACTGCTTTTGATTGAAAGTTATCAAATATTTCTCCAAAACAGATTTCTAAAGTTCAATAGCTGTAATTCCTCTTTCCAGTATTGATAGTTTTATTTCTGTGCCTTTAATATGAAGTTTATATGAAAGTCTCTAAATGTTTTTCATCATGGAAAGCAAAACCAGGAAGCAGAGTTCCAATCCTTGACTAGTCTGTTGCATTCACTTTCACACAATTACCCTTGGGAACAGCATGAATACATCTCTTCTCTCACCAGCTGCAGAAATTTGAACTTTCTAGCCTTAGGTAGCAGCCACTCTAGGAGGACTGGATATAAAGCTGTGGAGAAGGCAACAGAAAACCACTCCACTATCTCCAAAAAGTCATACCTGTTCATAGATAATAAAGAATAGGAATGGGCTATGAATACCTACATCCTCAAGATACCTGGCATTTAAGAAAAAAGAATATCCTTCAAGTTTGTGTTGCCCTAATATTAATATTACAAAAGATATCATATTTACAGGATCATGAGAAAAGTTGTATGAATGCTCAATAGAAAAACCATACACTTTAAAGTTATATATATACACACACATACACAATGTATGTATGTGTATTAGGTTTAATCAAAAAGTATCAGGACCGGTGCTATAAAAAGAAAACTACAACACAGATCAATTCAACTTTTAATCTCCTTCAAAGTATTCCCCTTCTGAAGTCAGCATCATTTCTATTGATAGGAGCATTCCTGGAACTTCTTTTGGGGATAGTGAGCATCTGCCTCCTTTTTTGCTTTTGAATTCTCTTGGATCTCCTTGAGATCATGTACATTTCCAGATGGACTGATTTTTGGAATGAGGATAAGATCTGAGGGATCTGCACCAAACCATGACCACTGATGGAACTTCTGTAGTGTTGTGAGAGGACCACACTTTACACACTAACCATTAAAACACAGCTATAAACAACAGGAATGAACAAGAATTTTATAACTTAGTTTGCATGTGTGACAGAGTTTAAGGTCAATCTGTGCCAAGTGGCTTCACTCTGTGTAATTTAGCTCCATTACTGTAGCAACAGACTAGATACTTTTAGATCAGACATTGTGAGGTGTGTAATTTTATATATATATAGGGGGGAGGCGATGTGTAAATTGTCACCATATTATATTTTTTTAATTTCATATATGCACGTTGTTTGTTTTTGATTTTGTCAACTGCACAGTAAAGTAGGGTCAGTTGGGCACTGTGTGAAAAAGAGACCCTGACTCGATTCACTCTGTCAAAAAAAAATGGGAAATGTCATTCTGTACAGCTTGGCATTCATGCTGGAAGCTCAAATACAAATATTTCAGAATGTTTAGATGTCAATCTGAGGTGTTTGGACAGTGCAGAGGACTCAGAAAGATTTGAATGAGTCTAATGGTGTAATGAAAGAGTTTGACGTGATCATTAGTTATGACAAAGTTAGTCTGAGGCCCTGTGAAAAGATGAATAATTTTCCTACAGTGCCTCAGACACAACCAATGGAATATATCAAGTGCTTTGAGGAGGTACTGCTGCCCTGGATCAGGAGGGTGGCTGTTGGAAGATCCTATGTCTGGCAACAGAACTCTGTACCATGTCACACATGCATGAGAACCCAGTCATAGTTGTCAGACAATTTCTGCAGCCACATCACCCCTTACATCTGACTATCTAACTTCCCAGACTGGAAGCCCCTTGATTATTATGTGTGGGCATAGTTGAACAAGAGACCAACAAAACTCCTTGTAACACCAAAGATGAACTGAAAGCAAGGATTATAGCAGCATTTACTAACTTAAACAAGGAGACCGTCCAGAAGAGATGCAGAAGATTCTTTAGTCATCTGGTTGAAGCCAATGGATATTTTTATTGAATAAATTTACTTTTTATTCTTTCAAGATATTTTGTGCAATTTTAGTAAATACAACTGTTAAAATGAGATAACAGTATTATTTTCATTTTTGTGTAATTTAATTGACAATTTAGCCATCAATCACCTTTTGTGTGTGTGTGTGTGTGTGTGTATATATATATATATATATATATATATATATATATATATATATATATATAATCTCAAGAGAGAGATATGACACATGTTATCTCTCTTTGTAAAGTTGCAGTTTAAATACATCCATCTACTAGCTTGTGTGGGGAGAATCATGATTGCTTATATCCTGAAGGGATATGACATAAAAAAGTATCAAAATATAATATTTTTTACAATGCAACAGACAGAATTGCAGATAAATATGTTTAACATGATTCTGTTTACTTTTATATTGTGCAAAAATTAACATGCTTCATTGTCTGATGGAAGCTGTTTTCTGGAAAATCTTGGTAACTTTTTTAAACAAAATGAATATTTTAAATTTAATATTTTCAAAAAATGTCACCAAGAAATCTCTTGTGTAAATTGCTATCAGCAGAACTAGACATAATAATGATGATTTGCAGAAAATAGAATTTCCAAAGATTAAGGCGAGAGTTATTAATGAAGGCTGGGATTTGGTGTGTTTTAATTAATTTGTAAAAATTTTGTAGTAACTAAATATTTATAAATTTTATAATACTATTAAAATTATTAACTCCAAACCTGGAAATCATATTTTCTCCAAAATAACATTCTTATTTCACTTTTGGTCAATTTCTTCAAAACTTTGCTTTTATTTATGGTGAAATGTTTTGCTGTATTATTTTGCAGGAAAAACTTTTGATTCTTTAAAAATTTGCTTGCATAAATTGGTTCCTCACAGACAATGAGCTTAATTGTTTGGTTTGTGCAAAAGTTTCCAGCAGTTTTATTCTCACTGTGTGTTCTGTTTTATGATTTCAAAAAACAGTTCATTGTAAATTTTTGCATACACCCAATGCATATTTTATTATTTTTCTGTAAGTAAATTAAAAAATAACAAGCAAATCATTCTTTTTACTATAAACAATAATTTTAAATTTGTTCCACAACAAGTATATTTATTTTATTTTTTATTTATTTTTTTTTTTTAGCCCAAAGCTGTCTGAAAGGCAGAAGATAGAAACTCCTGAAATTACTGTAAGGTTTTCAGTAACATAAATCTGGCATTATCTTTCATCTTAAGATTTCAATTCTTTCAGAATAAAAATAAAACTGAACATGAAACATTTCTTTTGAGATAATCCTCTATTAGAAAGTTCGACTTCACAGTGATCCAAAGTGTTGATGTTAAATGTGAAATTTTGAAAAAATAGATCTGTTTAGAGTGATAAGATTTAAGAATTTATCTTTTTCTGTCTTTATTAGAGAGATCAGTGTTTGTCCATTGTGGATAAAAAAGGACATTAACATTGACTGAGGAATGAAGGAAACATTGGAAGATTTTGTTACATATCGTTTGGCTTCTAGTCTCATTAAGGAATAGTGAACACTAAAATCAAACAGGTACAAAAATTTAAATATCTGTGAAGGGATCTAACGGAGGATGGAAAGTGCACACTGGCCATCCCAATATATCTTCAGATCTCAGACACATTTCAAAAGCTAAACAAGACAGGAAAGTTTTGATGGAATTAAAGAAAAGAGTACTGAACTGTTATATAGTATCTGTCCTCCTGTATGGCAACAAATGCTGGACAAAAAGATTTGAAGCAACAGAAATGTGGTTCTATGGATGGATGCTAAGGATAACATGAGTTGAACATGTGAGCAACAACAAGGTTTTTGGGGAGAATGGAAACAAAGTGGAAACATTCTTAACCTCAGGAAGTGTCAGCTGAAATTTCTGGGACATGTAATGAGAAAGGAGGGCTTGGAAAATCTGATACTCACAGGATGGATAGAAGGAAAGAGCAGCAGGGAAAGCAACATGTAACATACTTCATGGGCTTGAGTTAGTGGATGTCGGAATAGGGTCTGGGAGAAATAACAAAAAGATAAAACTTATTAAAAGCTACAAAGGACAGGAAGAGGTGGAGGGCCATGATCGCCTACTTTCTGAAGGAACATGGCATATAAAAGAGGAAGAACTTAGCAAAAAACTTTCATATTTTCCTTGTAGAGGTTGTGTATAGATTTCATAGTCAGAAAAAGATGAACATATACACGTGTGTGTGTGTCTCTGTCTTATATATATATGTATGTATATATATATATATATATATATATATATATAACAATGATTCTATTTTGACAACAAAAAAGATTAACCAAGGTAATTCTGGAAGATAATGTTTTAAAAGGAGACAGAGTGGAGTGACTGATATCAGCTCGGATTGGGGAATCGGAGTGCAGAGTTCAAATTCCAGTCAATTTCATTTCATCTCACTTATATGCTGATACCCTTTGAAAAGTTATGGGTTCATCTCTTTCTCACCAGCTATAGGAAAATAGTAGGAAAGACTGGGCTGTATAGCTTTGGTTTGCAACCAGTCCACGAGAGGCAAAACATTGAATTCAAACTACTTGCTGCATTGTCGGTCCTGCCTGTTTAGTCGAAGTTTAGAAGGTAACTTCAAAAACAAATCGACCTTGCACATTGTCTAAAAGAAAAGAATTGCTCCTTTCCCCCACCTACTTTGAGGCATGACAGAAAATAATAGACTCCTTGGGTTTAGTACAACGGTTCTAACAAATACATGACTAGGACACAGCATGACAACATGGACCTTTCTGGTTTCTGTCTATTCCCATGGGTGTATCACCTACAGCATTTTAGATAAGGAATGTTTTAAGGCAAGCAATCTTTGTAATTATAGTGCTTGATATCAAGTGATAGAGCATTAATAATTATAAATTTGCTCACTTATATGTAGGAAAATTCTAAGGGTGTTTCATTAAGATGGGTCAAAGTCAGCAATCAGTGTTGTTGGTGAAAATTTATTTATTTCTCTATTAGATCATGTTATTTAAGTGATGGAAATTATATGTGAAAAATAATATTGGCCAAATATTTGCCAAGGCTTCGGCAGCACACCTCCACTTGATGGTTAAAATTTTTGATGACGTCTATGCAGAATTGCTCCTCAATCTTACCAATATGCCTTATTATCTCATCCTTTAGTTGTTGAATTGCTGTTGGCTTGTTGGCATTTGAGATGACCCCAAAGGAAGAAAACTAACGGCATCAAGTCGCATGATTGTGATGGCCAATTGACTTCGCTGTTTCGAGAGATGATGTGACCTGGGAATTTGTCATTCAAATTTTGTTTGAACATCCATTTTGTAATAGGCTTCGATGTCTTTAACATGTTGAAAGATTGGCAATTTCAACTATGAAAAGATTAACAAAGACTTAAGTTGTTAAATGTGTAAGAAAAAGAAAAAAAATTATTAGATATTTAAACTTAATTCACATTTAGAATTGGTCCAAGTTATTAGAACTCCAGTTTTATATATATATATATATATATATAAATCATGATAGTTTACATATTTTATCGGTTTACTCACTCATTGAGTATGTGACTTATTTAATGCTGCTTCAGTGACTTTCAATCTACTCTGTAAGTGTTGAATTCTCAAAGCCTTCTTTCCTCATTTTTATATCCACAATGATTGCAGTTTATGTTTTTCTTATTCTCAACATTCATTGGTAGAACCATATATCAGTTGCTTCGACTCTTTTCATAATCTTTGTGAAAATTACAGAATATTTATGGAATATAGAAAATAAATTAATACATAATAGTTCAACTTTACTTCATTTCTAAGAACAATTTATCTCATACTTTGCTCAGGTTCTGAAAGGCATCTTTCACAATCCCTATGCACATTCAAATTTGAATGTTTTGAGGAATTTGGAACCACCTCTTAATTGCTGTTGCCCCCAGATCTACCTTGACCCAGGGTGGTAGCACTCATTACGGCCCCAGTTATGGGTAAATAGTGAACCCCAAACCAAACAGTATGAAATTATAAAGATACATTTTTATAGTAGAAAAATTACCAACATTACATATTTATAGTAAAATGACCAACAATACTTTTTTCTGTAATTGAATTACATTGAAAATATATTTAGTTGAAACCATAAAATCATGTTCAAAATATTTAAATTTTGGTATTGGATGGCACATGGAAGTTGATGTGCTGCCGAACAAAATCAATCAACCAACCAACCAATGTATTCAATTGCGAAAGCAGAATAGCATATTCTTATTACTTCAAAGCTCCCAAGAAAATAAAATTTGGGCATTAATAGCTTATAAGCAGTTGATATACCATTATACTCAGTCTATACACTAGGGTTGAATAAAACAAAGTTTTCATCAGTTGAAATAGATCTATTCCCCATATGAGGTAATTTTTTATTTTGTTGTGTAAGCTATTTATTGGCTCTGTTATAATAAATATATTGAGCTCTTTTTATGGATCAGTTTTAATACTTTATATAACTAGGATCAACTTGGATTATATACCAATGGATTTATTACCTTTACTATTGGGGACCTTTTGGTATTTAGTGCTCCATGTCTCTGTATGTGGCCCTTCAAAAAGTGTGAATGGCCCTGCATGAAAACTTCACCACTATAATCAAGTCTCATGTGCTGTTGTTGGTTTCCTCGGAACTGATCTGCTTGACCATCATATGTTAAATTTGATGGGAGAGTTGAGAGTATGTATATATATAAACACTATTTTTATTAGATTCCCATATATAGAAATAGGGTTAGATAATAAAATCTGTTAGATTAAAAAATAAAAATTAGTTACTTTATATTTTTTTTAAGATGCATAGCACATTTGTCCATCACTTATTATAACAATGTGATCACAATTTAAACAAGATTCATTCAGTAAAAAAAAAAAAAATTTTTTTGAATATTGCTCATTTACTTTTTGCTTTACCAGACTTTGAATTATGGCACTTTGTGTCTTCCATATGTTTTGACTGACCTTTCAACCACAGGATGAATATTCATGAACATTCTCAAATTTAAAAGCTTTGATCCACCAATGACATCCTTTCTTTTGTATATGAACATGTGCAACAAAATAAATCCTACATTTGCCTTGATAAATTCCCTCATAGGACAAAATGTGTCGGCTAAGAATAATTTTTACTTTTGTGTCTTTACAGATACACACTATCTGAAAATTATATATATATATATATATAAGGGGAGGCATCATGGAGTAATGAATACAAACTCAAATTGAGGAATTGGTGATCTTGTATCACTAAACCATTATTATCTAAATTCTTACACTCTAATATATTTTCTGGTTTTAAATAACCTGCAAAAGTTTTATAAGCTGAGAAAAGAAATTAATTAATAACTGATGTGATGGAATAACATGCTACTCATGACGGTGGCAGGTTATTCCATCACATGAAAAACCTTTCTACTTGGTCTTCTCAGCTTCCTTGTTTAATATTTTTTAAATTTTCTTTCTGAATCTGCCATCAGTAAGGTGTCATTTGTATCACACATGTTGTTAATATTCTCTGCTAATAGTCAATCCTGGTAGGTTTTGTAATCCTCTTAGAATCATTTAACTGTGCATATTAAATAAATCCATTGAGCAAACACCTCTTTATTGTACTCTTTCTCTTTTTTTCTTTTTTTTCTTTTTTTGTTTTGTATATTTGTTGGTCTCTCTCTATCTACATGAAAGCTGTGTGTTCCTAATACAGGTTACAAATTATTTGAATATCTGTCCTATGTAAATCAATCATTTCTAATATTCCAAGGAGCTCCTTGTGTTATCTCATCTTGGATGCTTTTGTGTAATCTATGAAGCATAAGTATAGATTTTTCTGCATTTGTATGACTTCCTCTGATAGGATTTCAAACTTAAAAATCTCATTTCTTTTACTAGTGTCTTTAACAAAGCCTCACTTTATTGCCATATTTCCTGTCTAATTTTGCTTCTTTCATGAGACCTGTCCTTTGAGGGCACAGGTAATCATGGCTCTCCTCATCCTTCTATGCTTCATAGATTTAAATGGTGTTTTTTCCTTTATTATGCCTCCCAGTCACTGTTCCGACATCCATTTGCACAAACTTATCAGTTTAGTTGCTGTTTCCCTCTGCCAAATTTTCCTTTTAATAGGATTTTTTGTGAAAGGAAAAGAAGATAAAAAAAATCAAATCTTTTATCTTGTATATTATGAATGGTGCAAATGAAAAAAGACAAAAAAAACTCTTATTCCAGTGTGAAATTTCAAAGAAATTTACATTTATAAAAAGCCATACAAATAATAATAGCACAAAATACCCAATTTACAAAAAAGCTTGCATAAAATTTTCCACTGTGTACCAAACACTTCAGCAAGATAAATTGTAATTACAATTTTGTTGGCCTCACAAAAACAATTATAATTATTATCTACAAAATATGTACTTCTATCCTTTCTACTGTCAAAAGTTTTGAACATGATTCACAGCATCCTGGGTATGACATTAAACTACATCCTCATTCTGGGTATGACAATAAACTATGTCCAACAGCAAGGAAGGCCTCAGATAGTGTTTTCAGAAAAATAATGTTGCCAGCTATACGTTTTTTTGGAAACAATGTTGCTAGCTATACGTTTTTGAAACAATAATGTTGCCAGCTATATGTTTTTGAAACCCTAACGTTGCCAGCTATACAGTTTTTGTAAAAAATAATGTTGCCAGCTGTACATTTTTGAAACAATAATGTTGCCAGCTGTACGTTTTTGAAACCATAATGGTGCCAGCTATACGTTTTTGAAACAATAATGTTGCCAGCTATACGTTTTTGTTAAAATTCATATATTTGGCATATATATATATAAACTGGATTTGGCATTAAATAACCCACAGTGGTTGATATGCCATAAAACCCAAACAAACAAAAACAAACATGATTCACAGGTGTTGTCGAGTTTCTGGTTTATTTAGTTAATAGTTCAGTTTTAAATCTGAGATTAGATAAACTTTGTATTTTCATAAAAAATTCAAAATCAAGGTTACTATCTCCAATTTAAAAAAAAAAAATCTTTCACAAACAACTATAGAAACATAATCATGTATCTCTCTAAATTTGTAGAATTTTCTTCATTTATTTAATTTTTTTCTGTTACTTCTTTCTTTTCATCATAGTCATTGGTAGCATTTAAGTTTTCTTTTGTTCAGATCCCAGAAACTGCCTATAGTCATTCACTGGTGAAATCTGAAAGACTTTAGCTTTATTTTCTTCATCTAAGTTCAGGACCCAGAAACACCCAATGTCTTTCTTTTGAATGCCAAACCTTTTTCCTCCTTAGACCAACCAGACTTCTTAAATAGCCACAAATTGGCTTCAAAACAATGGAAAATTTGATATCTATGCAATATAAATTATCCATTGTTTAAAAAAATCACAAAATGTATCTTTTTAAAAAATAGTGTATTTTCAGATTTGATTCTTCTTTGTTTACAAGCCTCAAATATACAATGTTTTATATATCAAATTTTATTGAAACCATTTTGTTATATAGGAATAAAGTGTTGCTGCTGACACTTGAGTTTGAACCTAGATCACCAGTGAGTAAACACAGGCAATCCCATTATTGAATTAAGTAGACCACATGACCATAGAGAAAACATATAAGTAGAAACTAGCATGACATCTAAACAATTGCATTTCTATTCTATCCTCTATTGCTATGTGGACTGCTATTCTCTACTCTATTAACTATACTATTCCTCTGTTTGGATCATTATTCGGATTACTGTTCAAGTGAGTATTATTAAGCAAGTACTATTAGTGTGAGTGATATTTGAAGGCATCTGACACCAGCATTGTTCAACAGTGTACTATAGTTTGTTTCTGCAAATACAAAGTCTCTACTACAATGAGCATTATGAAAGTGACAAGAAATATTCGTTGACATCACAAAAATGGCAACAAGTGTTCGTTGACATCACAAAATATTTTTGGCTTTATTTCAGCATTTTTTTTATTTAGTGTACACATGTAACTTTCTTCTTTTTAATAAATTATTTTTAAATATTCCTTACAAAACAAAGTGTAATAAATAAATCTAGCCTATTGTATTTTTTTTTTTATTTACCTATTAATTATTTTTATATAATTTTTGCATTTCTTTTTCGTTATATAATTGTTATTGCTTCAGTATGACCTGTTCTTTTTGTTTCCATTTTCTTTAAAAGTTCCTTGTTATTTACATGCTGTATCCTTGGTATTCTCGTGATGTTTTTCATACCTGTACATCATACCTGTACATCAGAGCTGGCATTATACAATGATGATAAATGTTATATTTTAAGTCCATGGCAAATTGCTTTTAGTTATGATTCAATTTTTGTTTAATGCTTTCCATCTTGTCATCGTATTTTGTTTTATTTCTTTTTCATAGTCTTTGTTTAATTTTAATATCTGTCTAAAGTAGTATTTCTGGACTTTTCCAGTTCTCTTTTTATGATTTTCTTGGTACTTTACAAATGACCATTACTTTTGGATTATTTCTGTTCATTTTTGAACCTACATTGAGACCCTTGCTGCTTTTAGTCATTTAAAGAAAGACAGAATAGGCAATGGATGAATCACGAAAGTTTAATTGCACAAAGAACAAATTATTTTTTATGCATAGTATTAAAATTTAATTTGGAAAAATAAGAGAACACATGCCTCTCTTACCCCTGAATAAGGCACAAACTAACAACACTCAACCACTACACAAATTTTAAAAAACAAACATTTATTACATTTCATTTTGTGTACCTTAAACAAAACTTAGGCTAGATAATAAATATATAAGACAAAAAAGATTACACTTTTTGAAAATGAAAGAAAAAAGAACATTTAAGAAGCAAAAATATAAAATAAATATAGAGGTACACCTACCAAAAAAAAAACTGCTTTGACTTATCCCACGAACGTCTCTGGGACCTTTTAAAATATTTGAGATGTCTTTCAGTTTTCTCTCGGCTTGACTGCCCACATGCTACCCTGAGGCTTTTAACAATATCTTTGAAATTTCTTTATGCTTTCTGTGAGCTCTCTTTTCATTGTCTGTGGCAGCATGGTCGGTCTACTAAAGTTTTTCTTTGTTCTCCCCTTTCTTTCAGCATTGTCCTTGCAAAAACTGAAGCCATTTTTGTGATTTTCACATGTGAAATTCAAAAATTCTACTGCTCACTGTAGCAAGCTGGCTTTCTTTTGCAACTGACATGTAAGTGCTTTCTGTTTTGAAGTCTGAATACTTTCTAATCCTATCTGCTGACTCCCAAAGACCCCAATTTCAAGTTTTACAAGGGCATAAGACCAAGTTTTGATTGATCAGTAAATACGATAAAATTTATTTTTCCACCAAATTCAAAATGAATCCACAACAATTCACAAAGAAATAATTTGGGTTGTTCTTTAACTGCTAATTCTGAAAACAGATTTTTACACAACAATTTTTTTTTACAAACTGTCTGGCTTTCGTTAAAAATACACTTTTCACAAAAGAAAGTGTAAAAAAAAAACAACCTAGACTATTAAAACATTTATTTATTACACCTTTGACTAAAGACTAATTTTGTTTTACAGTAATAAGAACATAAATTTTTTAAAGAATAGATTCATATTTCTTTTAAGAAAGGGTTGTCTCTTGCATAATATATTTTCCAAAGTGGCACAATATGGTTTCAGTCAATTTCTTTCAATAACAAAATTTTAGAGAAAATGGAAATGAAAATACTTAATATAATACTTTATACCTAACATCAGGAAGAAACAATTGAAATTTCCAGGCACATAATGAGAAAAGATGCTTGGAAAATGTGATACTCACAAGACAGATTGAAGGCATGAGGAACAGAGGAAAACAATGGATCATCTACCTAGAGAGCTTGAGTAAGTGGATGGCAGAAGAAGGTTTAGAAATAACAAAATGACAAAATTTATTAAGAGCTACAAAGAACAGGAAATTGTGGAGAGCCGTGATCGCCTGTGTCCTGATAGGGACACAGTGCATAGAAGAGGCAGAAGATTTCTATAAATGACCAAATGAATAGATATTATTCTCCTGGCTGGTTTAATATTCAGGAACATAGATTTGGGAAAGAAAATATTTTGTTTCCTTGGTTGACTGAAGTTAATTTTGGCATTGTGAAATCCAAATTAGTTGATACACCTTCAGCACACAAAATTCACTCAATAGGTTATGCCATGTCAAACATTGTATTGTTTTGTATTTATGAAAATAGCTCTAATATTTGCAGTGTCATCATCCTCATAATGAAATGAATGATCAAATTGTCAAAAATTTTACTCCACTCAAGAAATTTAATATTTTGGTTTTGTATTTGATTTTATTTATTATTTTCACATTTTTTTTTCTTTTTGTTTGGAAGATCCCAAACACATGACCTTGTGGCATGATGATACCCTCACCTTTGATGACACTCTGGGTGACTTGAGCCAGACCTGCTTGACAGTAAAGAATAATTATCCTGCTCAGAGCCACTGTTTCATTATTGGTGAATTCTAACAATGCAAAAAAACTTATCTGTATGTAACACACATATATGTAAATATCGACCTTATATATTTATAACATTTTTTGTGAGAAAAGAAATGATAATTAAACAGTATAGATCAAGATCTGGTGACTTAGTTTCACACCATAAACAATCCTTAGACCATCAGATGATTAACTTATGACAGTCAACATGCAGTAATGATTTTGATATTTACACAGTTCATATCTATAAATATCTCTTTATACTCATAACAAATTTTAAATCATAAAAATATTCATATATATATATATATATATATATATATATATATATATATATATATATTTATGATTTAAGCTGCTTTTGGATTAATTAAGCTTATCAGCCCAGGATAGCAGTCTATCTCCAAGAAGAAAAACCCTGATATTAAATTCCCACTGGCTTGTGGCTTTATTCCCAAACATAGGAAAGTCTATGGAAGTAAATCCAGACAACCTTTCAGCAACTCTTGCAGCCAAGCTGGCCCCAAATGTATTGCAATGCATTCCTTTGTATCTTGTTTGTAGAGACAAGATGGGGTCTATGTGATCTGCACAGCACATGGCCTCCATATACCATTGCCCAGTCTTGCACCAGGGAGAGGTTACTCTAGTCTTAATTTGAAAGGAGTGAATTTTCATTAGATAAATAGATAACTTGGCCATCCATGTATGCACATAATGATTCAAACAAACCTTATCTATTGTCCTGAGTAAAAACACCTATAATGTAAACTGTCTGAAAAATTCATGGCCCAATCAAGAAGTGAATCAAAGAATTTTCTCATATTTGGTCATTTGGTTAGATTTTAGGAAAAGGGTTGTACTCGTGAGCAGTGCACACACACATATATATATGCATAATATATATATTTGATATATATATATATATATATATATATTATTTGCTAAATATAAGAGGAAAGTGCTCAATATCAGAGACAGACCATTTGTAAATATAGACTATGTAAACACAAAAAATAAATCAAATATCAATTTAAAATTAAGCTAAATATAACAAATAGATTGTTCAATCGATGCAATTCAAATTTAATACAAATCAAAATATTGCATTCCTAGAATCTTCTAATTAAATTTTCCATGGCTTTTCTTTGGATTCAATTTTACTATTGCAAATTATACTGTGAGAAAAGAGAAGGAAACAATTGAATTTTGCAATCACTTTGTAGTTTACTGCATAATCACACTTCCAATCGATGATCTTCATGTCTGATATACAGGGTACAATGGATAAATTGTCATCTAAATTAAGCAAAAATGAAAATAACACTGCCATCTCATTTTAACAGGTATATTTATCAAAATTATACAAAAATATCTTGAAACACTAAAGAGTAAATTTATTCAATAAAATCGCCATTGGCTTCAACCTGATGACTTTGGAATCTCCTGGATCTCTTCTAGACAGTCTACTTGTTTTAGTTGGTGAATTCTGCCATAATCCTTGCCTTCAGTTCATCTTTGGTGTTACAAGTAGTTTTGTTGGTCTTTTGCTCAACTGTACCTCATGCATAATAATCAAGGGGGTTATAGTCTGGGGAGTGAGTTGGCCATATGTAAGGGGTGATGTGGTAGCAGAAATTGTCTGACAGCCATGACTGGGTTCTTCTGCATGTGTGGCATGGGGAAGAGTCCTGTTGCCAGACATAGGGTCTTCCAGCAGCCACCCTCTTGATCCAGGACAGCACTACCTCTTCAATGCATTTGATGTAGGCATCTGTGTTGAGTTTGAAACATGGAGGCATAACTTTTCCATCACTAGTGATCATTCCAAACACCTTCCTCACACCATTAGACTCATCCAAATCTTTCTGAATCTTCTGCACTGTCCTCAGATTGAAACCCACTCTGAAATGTTCATATTGGAGCTTTCAGTTGTGAATGCCAAGCAGTACAGCATGTCGTTTCTAAATTTCTGGTGGAGTGACATGACTCCTGATGCTCTTTTTACTCAGGATAATAGATAAGGTTTTTTTAAATAATTATGTGCATACAGGCATGGCCAAGTGGTTAGCACATTTGCTTTCTAACTATGAGAACCTGGTTCAAATCTTGTTACAGTCAATTTGTTGGGAAGTTAACTTCTTTATTTTATTAGTCTGAGAAGGTAACCCAGTGTGCAGCACCATTTGAAAGTGCCTGAAAACCTTACAACAGTTTACTTCAAACCTTGTGAATCAAATTGGGTAGACAGAACTATTCAAAGACCATTGATGGTTGTGCTAGCATGATGTTCATCATCATCATGACTGAGGATTTGAGTGTACTAACGTTGTTGTAATAGTTGATCATGTTAGATTTTGAACTCTCCCCCAGACACTCTAACTCTCCCCGACCCAAATGTAGAAAAATTTGTACAATATGTGCATATATATATATATATATATATATATATATATATATATAGTATGTTTGTGGGAGAAAGAGCTGCTGAAAAAATTAAATTTAATCATATATCAGAAAAAATATATCTTGTTGGGACTCAGAATTTTTCAGCACCTTCAGCTTTGTTTGAACAATTGTGTGTGTGTGTGTGTATATATATATATATATATATATATATATATATACTCTTGATGTGTGCTATATTTATGGAATAAAGTGCTCAATATCAGAGATAGAGCGTGTGTAAATATAAAAGTGAACATTGAAGTCAACACTTAGAGGTGACAGGCTGTTTCATGCTAGACGTAATCCTCATAGCCTGACGATTTCATCTAGCATGAAACAGCTTGTCACCTCTAAGTGTTAACTTCAATGTTCACTTATATATATATATATATATATATATATATATATATATATATATATATATTCTCACAGATGGTGCCCAGCTGTCCCTGCTATACTTTGCAGTCAACAAAAACAAACAACACACATGCGCAAAATTAAAAGTATAAAAAGGCGACAATTTACCAATCGCACCCTGTACATGTGTAGATCCTTCTTTCAAGGGCATCTTTAAAATTAAATGACAGAATTCTTTCTAAATATTTTCTGTAAATCATTTATTGTGGTAATTCTCATCATTTCCATGACAGCATTACTTTTATCGTACTGCATTCTATGTCTGCTTTCAGTTAGTTCTACTTGTTGTTCCCGATGACAACATGACAGTTTTTAAAATTGTTAATGGAAATGAAAAATATATATTCAGGCTGTCAGCTTTTCACAGAAACTGAGGTGTGCATGCATTTATTCATATGAAATGATGACAATATAAAAAATAGAAACTGTATTGCTGTTTATTTACAAGGAATGAATTTACTTAGAAAAATTGTAGGGAAAGATTTTCATGTATACAATTTATCATAGATATGAATTTATTATATAGCTCCACGACAGAGTTGAAAAATATTTATCAAAAATTAAATATTAATAGAAAAAAAACTATAAAATTACTTTGCCAATATGCTTAAAACTTTGTGTATATTGAATATATAATATTAGCTCTGTTGTTGGGGGCTGCAAAATAGAAAAAATAACAAAATTACTTCTTTCCACTTTGGTAACTGGACTTTATGAATTTAAATAAAGTACTAGATTGACAACTATATCTCATATATTTACAGCTGAATTGGCTAGATGCAACCGTAAATTCTATACTAACAGTTTCTTTTCTCACATTTCTCGCTTGTGAAAATCTCTTTTGGCTTCATGCTTTCCAGACAACTTTGATCTCCAAAAATTTATATGCAATGTCAATCATTATTTACAGTCTTCTCTTCTTTTATTGTTCTCGTACTTAATAACATTTCTATTTTTTTTATTCTTTCTCACTCAGTAGCCCTTTGTGTCTTAGTTACTTTATTGTCTTGCTTTTTTGTGAAAAGATTAAAAAAAAAATAATAGCAACAAGGAAAAAATAATGGAAAGGGCAGTTATAGGAATATCTCCAAGAGATAGAATGAATTCCACATGGATGAGAGAGGAAAAGATAGGTGATAAAATGAAACAATAACAGATGGAGCTACAGGTTTGCTTGATTGGCACCTACTGAATGGTAAACACAGTAGGAAATGATCATAGAGAAGATGGAGAGTTAAGAGGCTTGGCAGAGAATGACACAGTCATCATGGAAAGATTATTTTAGGAAAGTTTTTTTTTATTTTTTTTTATTGAGCATTGAATATGCAATTGCTGCTGCAGATGTTTCATAAATCCACTTCTCATATCAATGACATTTGTCATTAATGAACCAGAGAATTAAGTATTTCTGTTAATATTTAAATATTGCACCATCCTCAGAAAGTGATATTTTCTTTCATCTGGGAAAAATAGGAATACAAGCTGTAGCAAAAATCTTTAAACTTTTCCTTGCAACCATTGCCTGTGATCAGTTTCTTCTCACTCATTGTTCATGACACATGTAGACAGTGCAACACAGCAGTCAACTGTCTTTATCTGTTGCTTCATTCTTTCTGTTTTTATGTATCATTGACAAGTCTGCATATGTGCAAAGATAATTTTGTGAGAGTGTATATTACTCCAGGATCTAGCTATTTTAAATATGTAACCTGCAAAGTTGACAATTCTTTCTTCTTTGGACAGTTTTACACGCAAGGCACATTCGAATCTTTACTCGCACTGGAGGTGGGTTATTTTATTCTTGATTTTATTTTAGCATTGCAAAAATATGTGCAACCCTAGGCCTCTTTTCCTTCTGCATTAGTTCAGTACACAAGCCTGGAAAATAAAATGGAACCAAAGAAACAGAGGAAAAATAAACAGTTGAAGCAATGTTACAGTGAGGATAAAGATTTAAACCTAAAAAAAAATCTAATAACATAGGATGGCAATAAGTACTTGGAAGATATGACAAAGTTTAGGAAATAGTCATACCAAGGAAGACCAAACAGTTTTAATGGAAATGACTTCTTAACTGAATATTGTTGCCTGTTATCTTCATTTATGGGAAGCACAGTGGAGTAATGGATAACAGCTCAGATTGTGGAATCAGAAAGCCAAGTTCAATCAAATTCCAGTGAAATCCATTGCATTCGCTTATGTGCTAATACCCTTGGGAAAGGTATGAACCCTCTTCTCCTTCCAGCTATGAGTAAATAGTAGGATAGAGCA
The DNA here is from genome assembly GCA_963932145.1 of Acanthosepion lycidas. Lineage (NCBI taxonomy): Eukaryota > Metazoa > Mollusca > Cephalopoda > Sepiida > Sepiidae > Acanthosepion > Acanthosepion lycidas. Next base: position 103,706,450 of record OZ010576.1, on the reverse strand, counting down.
GGTTCTATAGCCTTGGATGCCAACTGGTCTACCGCTGAAAGAAATGGCAATATACTGCAGGAAAAAATCTGCCTCATCAGTCATTGCCTAAGTGTGTATCACACATGGCACATAACTGACTGATCTTCATTTACAGCAAAATTTCCAGCCTTAATAGTAAGTCTGATAGTTCCAGTAAAGTAAATCTGGCAGCTGATAAAAAAAATGACCTCCAATAGGTTAACTGGGACAAGAAATGGCTTGTCCATTTTAAAGCCTCCAAAATGAAACTTCCATCTTTATTCATCATAGAGAACTATTTGTATCTTCCATCAGCGTGTGTGATGCTGACCTCCAGCCTTCTTTGAGCCTTTTTTGTTTCACATTTTTCACTGACACAAAGAAGAATCAATTATATTGAATCAATTTCTAAGTTTACTGCTAAGAAAGTTGATTCACTCTGTTGTGCCAGACAATTATTCTTACCAGAATTCATCTTGCACATTTATAAATCTACAATGCACCTGTGTATTGAATATTGCTGCCATATTTAGTCTTGTTATCTTGTTATATATCTTGAGATTTGCAGCAAAATTCAAAGAAGGGGCTAAAATGTTATTCGCTCTGACCTGGCATCTCAACTTCAGTCGTTTTTTTTTTTTTTTTTTCACTACCCTGTACCTTTTCTATAAATATTTTCATGGCAATTGTTCTAATCATTTTTTATCCATGGTACTTCAACCACATGAATTTAATCAGATTGGCAACAAAGTCTCAACATTTTACTGTTGAAATAGCTAGATGTAACTATAAGTGCTATTCTAATAGTTTCTTTTCTTGCAACCAGACAAATTTATGTATACTTCTGGATTGGTAAGTAGAGCTCATCTCTTATTTTACTGTTGAAATAGCTAGATGTAACTGTAAGTTCTATTCTAATAGTTTCTTCTCTTGTACTTCTTGTCTGTGGAACTTTCTTCTGGTTTCTTGCTTGGCTACCGCCTATGATCATCAAAGGTTTAAATGCAATGTCAATTACCTTTTTGATTCCTATTCTTTTATTATCCTGTCTTTTTATTTTCTGTCTTCTCAGCAACCCCTTGCATCTTAGTAACATTATTGCCTTACTTGAGATGAAAAAATTAGAAAATATCTTATCATAACTCATTTTATATAAACTGTGGTATTATCATATCACATTTTATATATAATCACATGTTACTATACACAGACATAATCACTTTTATATATGATTCCATATATTGTATAAGGATATTATTATGTAGTCAAATGTCAAAACTGATTTCCATTGTGTGCAGATGTTATATACATAGAACGGAAGTTATTTCCCTTTAATTCTGTTCCTATAAAATTTAGAAATTTGTTAAAATGTGATTTTCTGCCAGTTTAATGTGGTAGAAAAACAAGTGAATAACAATTTCGAATATCAAATTATACTTTACAGTCTACTGCTTTTATAATCAGTTGGTTAAAGCCTTTGCCCACAATTTGAAAAAATTTCCACACTATTATTATTATGTGGTCTATAAGAAATCATTGGACTCTGGCTGCTCAAGCAAAAACTTAAGAAAGAAACTGAATGGCCCTGACCAATTTCACTTACAGTTGTTAATAGTGTTTGACTGAATCTTTATGTTTCTAAATGGATGTCTTCTTTTTCAACTTGAACAGCCTACGTTAATGTGAATGGGGTTGAAAACCACTGGAGCATCTTTAGGCATTAGTTCACTGGGGCATAATGCTGGCTGTAAGACGTGTGATGTAGACTTCACTCAGTAAAATCCATTTTTTAAAATTTCTTTGAACAAATTTATAATCAGGTATAACTATCTCATTGCAATCTTGTTGAATCTAGAATGGTCCATAGAATATTTCTTAAGTAAATGAATTAGGTTTGAATCTTGTGCAGATTGTACCATTCGAATGGGTTAACTTGAAGAAAAGAAACACAATTCTATGAATTCAAAATGAATGAAGACTTTGTTTACCTTGTTTAAAAACTTTAATTTTAACTATCAAGAGTTGCATTCATATAAATTAGGTTTTAAAAACGGTTCATGCTAACATTTTGTATCTGATTGTTAAGTGTCAGATATATAAGTTTAAATTTTATTTAAACATTTTTTTATATGAACAGAAAATATTTTTTTTAAAAATGCACAAAGAGAAATAAAAACCTCAAAATGTAAAAATCACCCAAAGATTTTTAGAAGAATTTCTTGCTATGGTGTTAACATGGAGTAATGTTTTTAAAATATTGCTTTAACATGGAGTAATATTAAATAATTGAAAGGAATAATGTTATGTGATGACTGATGAAAAATATGATATATGAGTCTATATATCAAACTAAGAGTGGGTAATAAAGATATGTAAAATAAAAGATGGCTTAGCTATTGTACAGATTGTAATTAGTCAAGTGATGGTGGCTAAGTTGAAGATTTTGATTAATTAAAAATTAATCAAGATTTTACTCATTATCTTGATAACCAACATTATATTTATTGTGAATCTGGTTAGAACCAGTTTCATATCTAATAGGGGAGTAATTTTTTAAGTTTTTATTTAAAAACTATTCTTAATTTATTTTGAACATATGAACATGAAATAATTTTTTAAAAGATGCAAAGAGAAAGAAAATTAATAAAAATATAAAAACATAAAAATCACCCCCCACAGACTTTTAGAAAAATTATTTTCTAATGATGAAGCTAACATTAAGTAATATTAAATGACTGGAAGTAATGTTACAAGATGGTGCATGGAAAATATGATACACACCTCCTATATATTAATCTAATAGCAGATAATTTAAAGACAAAATGGAAAAAAAACTCTCAGATGATGATGCATGTAAAAAATACTTTGTGAAAAGAAGATAGTAATTTGGATGAATGTTTTCCTTTATCTTATGCCTTAAATTATATATCAGAAAGTCTTCAGTGATGCAATAAACATGACTGTATTTGAGGATATGAATACTATAGGCCCAAAATTTGGTTGCCACACTGTGGATTTAATAATTAGTAAGTTTCATACCTTCTTTGCTTTAATTAACTTTTATGCAGCATGTCTCTTCAAGACGTTAATGATCATGGCACTCCACAATTTCCTGTCCTTTGTAGGTCTTAGTAAAGTTTATCATTGTGCTATCTCTCTTAAACCCTGTTCTGCTGTCCATTTACACAAGCTTGTTAGGAAGGTTATACACAATTTTTCTTCTGTCCCTCTTGTCTTCAATATATCCTGCGAGGGTCTAATTTTCCAAGCTTCCTTTTCTCATTGTGTGCCCTAAAACTTTTAAATGTCTCTTTCTGATGTTAAGTATAAGTGTTCTTTTTGTTTACATATTTTCTCTAAAATGTTGTCGTTGCTCACATGTTCAGTTCATGGCATTCTCAGCATCCTTCTGTAAGTCCACATTTCTAATTAACTATTTAACCTATTTGTGCATGGTATCCAATTTTTTTAGAAAGTGGGTTATTTAAAATTCCAAATCTGTCATACCTAAAATTATCATTATCCAGCTCTGGCCAAAAGTGAGCCAGTAAATTATTTTTTCAAAATGCATGCAACTTGCAATTTTAGCTGATTCCTCAAAATCCTGAGAGTGATCCCGAAGCTCTTGATCTATAGTGTAAGATCTGACCAGTTTATATTTAATACTAAAATATTATGGTCCATCTACAACATTATGTTAGCTTACCAGATACCAGAAGTTTATATTCTGAACCAAGAGATATATTTTCTTAATAGAGGGGTCTTAAATGTTATCGAATATAGCAATAAACTAACCTAAATAAATATAATTTTATACATATTGATATATTTAACAGTTTTATAGACTGGTAAGTTTCGTTTGGACAAAATCTTCATTTTTTTTTTTTTTTTTTTTTTTTTTTAAGATATGTAAAAATTTTCATATGATTTGTTTCTTAAACTGAAATTTGTTTTAAAAGTTTTTATGATTTTCATATTAGCGATTTATTTTTATATTTTGGTTCTGAGTGAGAATAAAAAGTAAGCTCTCACAAAACTTAAAATTCCTTCACGTTGTCTTTCTTTTGGGATTGAAATTTCCTTACCATGAAAGAGAGTCAGTTTTTTTCATACAGGAAAGTACAAATACAGTAAGGTGCTAAACCAAAAAGCCCTTCCAAAAAAGAGATTTTTCGTCATTTGTTCATATTTTAAGGTAGTTTGTTGGGCTGCAAAATTTTCAGTTCCATCCTTATCAGACAAACGGGGACATTGCCATTTTACTATTTAAAAAAATAAAGCTTAAAATGATTCTTTTGTTTTAAGCTATTTTGTTTCTGTTTGAATTATTGGTCATTGCTAAAATATCCTAAAATATTATTTCAAGTATTTTAGACAATGCTGATTTTGATAGATCTTAAACATTGTAAATTAAGCAACACAGTTAAGTTTTGATGAAGATAAAAGACTAACAACATTTTATTCTGAAGAAAAATATAGTGCTTGAATGATTTGAAATAATGTTTGCATTCTTGAAGATGTTCTTAAATTCTTTAAAATCAAATCAAATAAATCTTATGATTTAAATCCACTTCTTAATCTCATTTTTCAAGACAAAATTAATTTAAATTCTGAAAGGAGAAATAAAGATGGTTGTGAAATAGTTTTTCTGGAAGGGTTTTTGGTAGTTTTATATTGAGAATTATCCATTTTTTGAATAGTTTCCAATTATTAAACAAAGCAAGGAAAAAAATATGATAAAGTGGGAAAAGAAGTAAGAGTAATGTCTGGAGTTTATTGATTCTTTCCTATTATTTTTATTGAAATTTTTTTCAAGATAAAGTTACAAAGTATGAAATTCAGATTATTGTAGCATGCTATCTGAAGTTGTCTGCATGAAATACTCTTTCACTGAAATTGAACATTATCTATTAAAACTTGCAAAAAGAAATATAAATTGGAATCTGAAAGAGTTTTACATTTAATCATTTTTTTTTTTTCTTAAGCTCATTTCGTTTGAAAACCAGAAGATGTAAATGATAATGTGAAAGTTCAATATATTTTGGTCTTGGCTCCATGACAAAGTTTGAAGTCTGAATCTACAGTGACATGGTATGAAAATGGGGAAATAAATGACTTTTTGGCCTTGAAAAGATTATATTGATTTCAATTAGGATTGTGTTAAGAAAATAGTTTAAAAATTCTAATCCTGTTCAAAAATAAAAGTAGTGTTACTTTGTGAATTTCAGATGAAATATTTTACCACTGATTTAGCAAGATGATCAAATTTCAAATCTAAATAGGTTGTCCATTGAAAATATTACATTTATTAAAAGATATATTCAGTTCAAATAGAGTATATCTACAAATGATTTGAAAAGCTATGCATTTCAGTTTATACTATTTTCCTGTCATCCAGGGGTTGTTACCAGATAAAGAAATTATCCTTTGTGATACAAATGTCCATTTAAATTGTATGTGCATGTAGATTTTAAGTCAATGACAGAGCTAAGAATATTTCTACAAAATTAAAAAAATATAAAATATACTTTTAATAATAATTTTCTTTTTACTAAATAATTTTAGAACAGTTCAGTAAAATCTTGTCTGATTTATTTATTTCTTATTTTTTTTGAGCTAAAAAATCAATTTGTTTTATGCTGAAATTGCACATGCATTTTTCCTCTCATTCCACGTGATTTTTACCTGAATCTGCTTTTTTAGGGTGATCAACTTTTTTAAAATGCTTAACTTAAATTCATTTTATAATAAAGTGAATGTTTATTTAGTAACTGTCTCAGTTGTCAAGTTTCATCTACCAATTGATATGAATAGACTGATATCAATTGATAGAGACAGTGAAATAAGATACAGTCTCTCTCTCTCTCTCTCTCTCTCTCTCTCTCTCTCTCTCTAGATAGTAAGAAATGTTTATTATTTCTTTGTATTTTATTTGACAGCTGTGCACACAAAGAGACATTTTGACAGTTGTTGATTGTTTCTTTTGTTTTTTTTCTTTATTTTGCTTGTCTCCAGCTTTGATTTTATTGCTCAGCTCAGGGTAGGGATTTTTCAGACTAAGTAGGCGAGAAATGTATTAATTTATTATTTCAAACTAAGTAAAATTGTTGTGTGTATACATTAAATGGCAGAAGCGCTTACATAACGCAGGCATATGATATATGTATATACATTATGTACACACATGCAAAGTCATATGCAAAGAATGAACAAAGAATCAGCTCTTTTAAAATATAAATTTATAAGAAAACTTTAGCAATGAACTGTTTATCTCATAACAGATAAAGTAATTAAAAACAATTTCACCTGGTACTTCAGACACTAGAGCTAAAAATACAGGTACACTAGCAATTATCTGGCACCATGCAAGATGATCATTTTACTGGGTCAACAGAAGTCATATAATAACAGTTAAATAATTCCCCTCTGACCTACTAATTATGTATCTTTTACCTCTACACCATCACTGACTGTTAGAAACTAATATTAGACTTTTAGTAAATAAAGTGCTGTTCAATAAAAGTGACTCACCTGATTTTTTTTACTTAAAAATATTTTTGCCTATTGTTTTGGGGGTCAAACTAATTTTTAATCTTACTAATATAAAGACCCCTTCCTGGCCACCTAGTAAAAAAAAGTTTACTTTCCCTAAGGTATTCTATTGATAATTATAATTTTGGACATAAATGAGATTTAGGGAAAAACTCTATGAAAAAAAGTGACTTGCTTATTTCCTGCAACTAGTAATCAATAGAAACATAACCGAACAGCTTTAAATAAAGAATAATAGAGATATAATTTATTTATAATAGGTAATATAGTTCGAAATATTTAATAATCTATGGGTCCTCATTTATTTTGAATAACCTTTTCAACCCTTTTTGGCATTGACTTGATTAGGTTCTGGCAAATCTCATCTCCGAGTATTGAATTTCATTCAGATATGAAATTCACAATCAAATCCTCTTTGTACTCAACTACTTTCTCAAGAGCCTGTACTTTATAATGCTCCATAAGTTTTCTATGAGGATGAGGTCAGGAGATTGGGGCGGCCATGTCATAACACTCACCTGCTTCTCATCAAAGTATTCATTCATCAATTTTGATTTGTGACGAAGCATTATCTTGTATAAAAATGAGCTTGGTGGGGTCAATTTGCACCCTTCCAGCAGAAGGGAGCAGACAAGACTCTAAAATTCTCTTGTACAGATCGCTCCTGTGGGTCTTTTCAATAGGTTTTAAGAAACCAGTTCCATGAAAAGAAAAGCATTCCAAGAAGATTATACTGAACAGATGCTTGACAGTACTTACTGCTAAATTCAAAGAGCATTCAAAGCTTCTTCTTCGGATTTTAGATCGCTTATCCTTTGAATTTAGCTCAACTTTCATCTCATCAGAGAAGAAAACATTTAGTAAAAAAATCAGGTGAGTCACTTTTATCAAACAGTACTGTACATTACCACTTCTGACCATCCAGGGACATAGTCTGCATAAAATTCAAATGCTTGCTCACAATTTTGTCTGGATTAAAAAATGTCAGACCAAAATTTGACAGAAAATCAATAGTGCATCTGTATAAAGCTTTTTGTTGTCTGAAATTTTGAGAAAGTCTTTTCATTATTTCATGAATGAGACTATCATATTCATTTATGGCTAGTGGAACTGCTAGGTAATCTTGACATATTTGGAAAGGATATTAGAATAATCCAGAAACTATAGTGGAAGCAAACCGCTTGCATACAGATAGAAAATGAATTCAGTCAGTTATGTGCCATGCATGATACATGGTTAGGTGATCATGTATCTTTTGATACATGACTGACGAGGCATATTTTTTCCTGCAGTAGGTTGCCATTTCTTTCTGCAGTCGACCAGTTTTGGATTTGACTGGAATTCAAACTCGGTTCTCCGATTCCTCAATCCAAGCTGCTATTCATTACTCCACTGTGCCTCCACTCAGTAAAGATACAAAAACAGAAAGAGCTGTAAGACAAGTATCCGCATCTCACTGGACTTAATTAACATATACAGATAGAGAATTAAGTCCTACCAGGATTCATCATTGTCAGCTATAATCTTATCAACATAAGATATTCAGATGAAACAGTGTTGATAGCAGATAAAGAAATGAAATTACAAGAACCGTAACAGATAGGAGTAAAGGAAATTGTGAAGAAAGGACTAAACATCAATTGCATGAAGATAAAAGCAAAGGTTGTCAGAAAAACAAGCAGATGAACATGCAAATTACAAATTGGATATATCAAAATAAAGCAAGTACAACAATTTAAACAAATGGTAAATGTTTTAACAGCACAAAAAGTGAAGCAATGAAATCCATAGGTGCATTGGGATAGTGAAAGACACCGTATAAAAAGCTAACCAAAATAGTTAGAAACAAAGAAAAGAGTACAGAACTGTTACATCATATCAGTCTTTCTACATGGCAGTGAATACTGGACAATATCCTCACAGAAGAGGAGACTTGAAGCAACAGAAATGTGGTTTTAAAGGATGATGGTGAAGATAACATGGACTGAACAGTGATGAAGTTTTAGTGACAATGAAAACAAAAGGGACATTTAATCTTAACATCTGGAAGAGATAGTTGAAATTTCTAAGGTACATAATGAGGAAAGAGGGCTCAGAAAATTTGATACTCACAGAACGGATTGAAGTCAAGAAAGATAAAGGGGAACAATGCAAAACCTACCTGGCAAGTTTTATTGAATGGATGGCAGTGTATGATTTGGGAGAGATAGTGAAAAAACAAAATTTATTGAGAGCCACAACAGATAGGAAGTTGTGGATCCCCATGATTAACAATATCCTGAAGTGACATGGCATATAAAAGAAGTAGCTAACCATGCAAACATCTACTGCAGTGACAAGAGGAAAAAAAACTAAGATTTTAGGTAATACCAGATTGCACTTCAGGAATATAGAAGAACATATTAATAGAAATAAAAACAAAGGTAAGATTCATAAGTTAGAAAGTGTTTAAAAAGGAGAAGTATGCTTCTTTCTTTATTAAAAATTCTGAAAAAGCCATGGACAGAACATGGAAACAATTTAGAAATACATCAGGATGATGCATCTGGATATATTATCAGTGATGTAATCCAGAGATCATTAGATGTTTCAGGTCTCTCAACACCCTCCTCTTTCACCAGTTGACCCAATCAAATAAAAGCCTATGGCTAGGTAATAAGATATCCAACGCTATGCCATGAACTATGATTACAATATGTCCAACTTTGATGCTTTCTTGTATACACAGCCAGTGAATCTTCCAATCAAATGCATCTCTTGTCTCTCCCCACTCCCTAAGAAAGAAAGAATCCAAGTCACTAGTATTCTCAGTCCCATAAAGAAGGTTACAATACCAGTTTATGCATTTTGGCACACACAAAGGGATTAACTACAGGTAAATGTACTTTGTTATCTTTTGAATTTTTTTTTTTAAAAAAAGAAGCATATTATTCAAGTTTAAACTCTTACATTATAAAAATCCCCTCCCCAAAATTTCAAATTTATTACGAGAAACTGATACTTATAGTCGAAAAGAGACAACTGAAATTTCAAGGATGAATAATGAGGAAAGAAGTCCTGGAAAATTTGACACTCACAGGATATACTGAAAGTCATATAAGGTGGAATGGTGATTAAGCTACTTAATGAGTTTGCGTAAATGGATGATAGAAAATAGATTGATGGTAAAATGGTTAAAGTTACTTTGAGGAACAAAAGACAGGAAATTGTGGAGAGCCATGATTGTCCACATTCTGAAGTAATGAGTTATGAGACTAAAATACTAAAAACCATCATTCGACAAAAAGCTTTGTTTTTGTTAATGCAGATCAGAATTTATTATTTTCCATGGCCTGAATGGACATGGCATATAAAATATATTCCATTCAATTTTATTTATTGACACTTTTTTTTATATATCTTCATGTGATGATAAAAAAATATTTACAAATGTCTTTCTTTTGAATCAAACAATTTTTACAGTTTTGCCTTTCTTGAAAAATAAAAAGGAGAACAAATCATGGTGGTATATGTTAACTCAGGCATAACAGAATTCTTATGAACAGATACTATGCCAAGAAGAATGACTGTGCTCTAGAAACAATGGAATGAAATATATGGAGAAAATCAAGAAGATACTGCACTGAACACCTTCAACAGAAAAAAAAAGTCAAAGTTAATCAGCTGAATTGAAAAATAAAACAAGGCTGATGTTGATCCCCAGTCATTTAATAGTATTTGTTTTTCATATAGACGTTTTACCTTTTTGCTAATTGTTCCCCAATACAAAGACCAAAAGCCACTCAAATAAGAGTGTTAGTGAATTTAGGTTGTTGTATGAACATAGGAAGAGCAGGTCATGAGAACATATAGGAAAGCTAACAGTTAACCCCTAGACTTGAAGAGGTTAAGATTGTAGTGATTGGGAAAGCATCTTTTAATGAGTCTGCAGCAGCTCTCTGGATGAAACTGTTCAAATAGAATTTCCTTCTTACTAATGCAATACAAAGGGACTGGGAATGATTTGTCTTCATGTACATAGTATGGTTGGTCTTCACTGTGAAGGCCTGAACAGGTGGAATTAATTAAGTAGCACATCAGAATATTTACCATGAAAATGGTGACGGAGTAGTGAGAGGTTTGTGACATTTTGTCTATGGGAGAGACGATTTGCTGAGTGGAAAATAACTGAAACCAAAGTATTTTACTTCATCTAAACTAATTACATTATATACTTTTATTATTAATTTTTACCAAAACATTTCAATTCCTGAACTTATCAATTCTTCATGGCTCTCTTTTATGTTTTGGAATGTGACATTTTTGTCCTTTTATACATAACACGGATGTGCTTGTGACTGCAAATTTCTGAAAATGATCTTCTAGAACTTAAGCATTAAACATTTGATATTCCAGGGAACACAGTAAATTTAAAAAATCACTCCTATTTTTCTATAAATTTTTTTAAATAGTTTGCTTTTTTTAATTTTTTTATGTAATGATTCATATACACTTTGTTGTCTATAATCAGACTACCACATGACTGATTTTTTTTAAAAGAATCATATCAGCACAAGCAAAGCAAGAAATCTAATACACAATAGGTTACTGAGTGCGAGAAAATAGAAAAACTCACTATTAAAGAGAGAGAACAAGACCATGTTTAATACTGCTTTTTTTTTTTTTTTTTTTTTTTTTTTTTTTTTCATTTCACCCCAAGCAAGCCAATAAAGCCCCTAGGATGCAAGAGGTTATTGAGTGTTAGAGAATATTAGAAAAAAACTATTAAAGAGAGAGGACAATAAAAGAATAAGAATTAAGAAGACGGATGATAATGATTGACATTGCACTTAAATTTTGAGGATCAAATTTGGCTGGAAAGCAAGAAGTCAAAAGAGTATTCCATAAGTGAGAACTGTGAGAGATGAAACTGTTATGCCATTTTGAATATAAAATGATGAGACCTTGCTGCCAATCTTAAATTTATAAAGTCTAGATACCATAGAGTTTATCAGAACAATTACCATAATTTACCGTTTCCTTTTAACTAATGTATGTTTTTCACTATTATTTTGAGCTTTTTCTTTATGTTGTCAGTCATACCTCATAAATTTTTATAAATGATTCCTATTCTATATTGATGTCTCTGCTTGGCGTACTAATTGAATAGTTGTGGTTTCTATTCTCCAATGTTCTTTCTTTGCTGTGAGTTTTAATCATTGCTTTATTGCAATTTCTCTCCATGAATTTCATATTTCTGGTTTTCTTTTAGCCTTGTTCCTATCATATTAATTCTTTGTAGAATTTTGTACATACACCCCATTATCCTGTTTTCTTTCAATGGGTATTTTACTATGGTGAAAGTGACTGCTGACAAAAAAAAAAAATAGTTCAACTAAAAGAAAAAGAATGTCCATTGTATATCAGTTAAGATAGAGAAATTGTTGTGCCAGGTTCAAATTCCAGTCAGGTTCATTACATTCACTTACATTTAAATACACTTGGAAAAGGTACAAATCTATCTGTTCCCCTCCTAGATTGGATCCTATAGCCTTGGCTGGTAAGCAGTCTACTGTAGAGAGAAATGGCAACATCCTGTAGGAAAATCTTCTGCCTAGTCATGAATCAAAAAAGACGTAGGCCCAAGCATGCACCACATATGACGCTTAACTGACTGTCTGAAAAGAAAAAATAAGAATCATTTGTTTCGAAAAACAAAACAAAGTATCGTTTATGTTGTCAAATATTGTCTTAATTACTGCCACAAGAGCATTTCGAAAGTTTTATATCCTTTTTCTAGGCTGCTAGTCTCTTAATGTTGTAATTTCTTAAAGTGGGAAAACAGCTACAATTATTTATGGACAGATGGGATCAACTGTTTGGATGTCATTTGGAGTAGCAAGTGTATGAGAATTATTCACAGGTAATAAATTTGATTTGAAAGCAACTGGAATTTATGAAAAACATTTGAAAATTGGTAGTGATGTAAGGGCAATAGATTTGGGTGTGAATAACAAAAAAAAATACAATCCTTACTTTTAAGATATTGTTGTTATTAGTTTTTCAACACATGTCTAGTAAAAATGATACAAATTTATTAGATTCCCATTCTTACTAAATATGTTCAAGGTAAAAAAAAAATTAAATATTGTCTTAACATTTAAATTCATGAGAATGTGAAATTTTATTGCTTCCTATTTGGCTTTTTAATAAATAAATCTCAACAAAATCACTTCCTTGTCTCATGGTTAGTGATCACCAGATTTAAAAAAATAGAATTATATTTATTGTTTTGGCAACTATTATTGTTGCTTCTACTTCTTTTATGTGACATGTCCCTTCAGAACAGAAGTGATCATGGCTCTCTAAAAATTTTCTGTCCATTTTAGATCTTAATAAATTGTCTTTTTCTTATTTTTTCTAAACCTTGTTTTACCATCCATTTAATCAAGCTCACTACGAAGGATATGCATAGTTTTTATCTGTCTCTCTTCTGTCTGTCCTGTGAGTATCAGATTTTCCAAGCCCTCTTTCCTCATAATGTACCCTAAAAATTTCAACTATCTCTTCCTGATGTTATGTATAGGTTTACTTTTTGTTTGAATTTTCTTTAAAACTTCAAAGTTGCTCACATGTTCAATCCATGGTATCCTTAGCATCCTTCTTCTAGAACCACATTTATGTTACTTCAAGTGTGTTCTTCATCTGTGAGGAGTTTTTCCAGCATTCACTGCTATATATAAGGATGGTTCATGTAATAGTTGAGTACACTTTTGTTTGTTTCTAACAAAATTTTTCTGTTTCTTAATATTCTGCTTAGCTTTTCAAATGCATCTTTCACCTTACCAATGTTCCTTTAGATTTCAGTGTTGCACTTTTCATGCTCTGTTAAAACACTTTCTAAATATTTAAATTTTTGTACTTGTTTGATTTTGGTATGTCTAATTTGTAATTTGAGTTCATCCTTTTGCTAACAACCCTGCAATTTATCTTCTTGCAGTTGATGTTTTTAATCCTTTCTTCCCATTTTTCCTTTACTACTTCCTGTAGTTTTTTGAGTTTTCTTTCTGTGTCTGCAATCGACACTGCCTCATTTGAATATTTTAAGTTGTTAAGATTGTAACTGCCAATAATAATTCCTGGTAGAACTTCTAATTCTCTCGGAATTGCTCTACTCTATGGGTTGAATAAATCTGGTGAAAAGACACATCCTTGTCTTACACCTCTTTCTATTTTTGTATATCTGCTGAATTCATTTTTTATCCATATACAGGTAGTTTGCTGCCAGTGTAGGTTCTTGATTATTCTAATATCCTCCCAAAATATATCGAGATTACTAAGCAGTTCTATCAGTTCTTTGTGGCATACTTTATTGAATGCTTCTGCTTAATCTATAAAGCACAGGTACATGTCCTTCTGCATTGGTATTGCTTTTTCTGAGAACATACTGAGTATAAATATGGCATTCTTTGTTCCACTGTCTTTCACAAACCTGCACTGCACTTGTCTTATCTCTGGTCTGATTCTGCTGCATCCTTTATTCATCAGAATTCAGGTAAGTTTTGTTCTATGGCTGATTGTCTGATGGAATACACATTCATTTACACCTGGCTTTTTAGGTAGTACTATGAAAATAAATCTACTAAGGTCATCTAGTATATTGTTAGTGTTGTAGATTTCATTTATCATTTCTGTAATCTTTTTAACACCAAAATCATCTAAGGCTACCAGAATCACTATTACAATTCTGTCTGGTCTTGCCACTTTGTTTCTGTTCAAATTAGCTAGTGCAAATTCCACTTCAGATTTTAATATTTCTAGTTCTTCAATATTTCTGTGTGTTGCCAGTTCTTTTTCATCATGGAAGAGTTTTTCAATATATTCCTTTCATCTCTGAACAATTTTTTTTTTCATATCAGTATTCTGTCCTTGAATTTTATGCAGTCTGTTGATGGTCATGTCTTTTGTTTTGTTAGTTCTCTTATTTTTTTATGCATATCTGCTTTATCTGTGATAATCATTCTATTTCTGCACATTTTTCATTGAGTCATTCCTCTTTAGCCTGCCTCTGTTTGTTCCTGATTTCTTTATATAGTGTCCCATATTGTGTTTGTTGTCTTGGCATTGTATTTTGTCTTTGTTTCATCATGTCAAGAATTTCATCTGTTATACATTCTTTTTGTTTCTTCATCTAATTTCCTTTGGAATGATCTTGATTGCTTATGTTACTAAAGCATCTCTTGATGTGTTCTACTTTGAGTTTCCATGATCATTTTGTCCACTGTATCTGCTTTTCATACAGTCCATTCAAATTCAGGTTGTTCAAAAATCTGTCATATTACAATTTGAGTGTTGCCTTGGCCCTCTTCAGTTTCTGTAGTTTCACTCCAAGTCAACACTTGGGTATGTTTTGCAATGTAAAACTGCATATGCAATGGAAATATGCAATGGAAATATGCAATGGACACTGCCTCATTTGAATATTTTAAGTTGTTAAGATTGTAACTGCCAATAATAATTCCTGGTAGAACTTCTAATTCTCTCGGAATTGCTCTACTCTATGGGTTGAATAAATCTGGTGAAAAGACACATCCTTGTCTTACACCTCTTTCTATTTTTGTATATCTGGCATCTAGTCTACAATTGCTTTCCCACAGATGATGTGCTGTGGCTTCCCTCTGTCTCTTCTGCAAGTATTTTCATGGCAAATGTTCCGATGAGCCACTTTGCTGGTTCCCAGACTGCATGAATTTAAACGAGCTACTAGGCTGGCATCTCAGTCTCACCCTTTCACTGTCAAAATAGTTAAATGTAACCATCTTTTCTCTTCAAACAACTTCTTCTCTTGCACTTCCCGTCTGTGGAACTCCCCTCCCCTTACTTGCTTCTCCGATGACTATGATCTTCAAATATTCAAGTAGAATATGTCAATCGACACGCTGAATTGTTCCCTAACCTTCTTTGTATCCTTTTCTCAAACACGCCTCTTTACTCTTGTTCTCAATCCTCTATAACCCCTTGTGTGTTAGTGGCACTCCTACCTAGCTTGCAGTGAATTGCTTTAAAAAAAAAAGACTTGATTTTGGTCTTCATATATTTTGTTAAAATTGAAGTCAATATTTATAAGAATTGAGTTTCTTGTCTCAAATGCCTTTTTCATAACCATGTTCATGTGTCATCTACAATTTCTTTTATTTATCTCTTGCATGTACTGTTTTTGATATTATTTTTATAAGTTTAATATTGTTGTTGTTATCTTCTTTTACTATATTTACAATGATTAATGTTGTTACTGTAAGTCCCAAAAACATCATCATTTTTACTGTGGTATTATTTCTTTTATGTTAGCATTGTTGCTTTTTGGATTATTTCAACTTCTGATCCAAGATGTTTTATAAATTTTATTGTTCTGAAAATGAACTCTTGAAGTAACTACAAACACGTTCTTTGAAGATATTTTGACTGAAAGTGATTCCTCAGCATCTAATGCAAGGAAACAAGTGCATCAACATTATTACTGATATTTGTACAGATTCTGCAAGAGAATCAAAGACATTAAATCAGAGAAAGAAATGACTAGAAAAGACTTTACAAAGTTTTAGGTGCCAGATAATGGGCTGAAGCTTAGCAACAAAATCATTATCGGATAAAGCATTGTATTCATTGTTAGAATCTTTTAACTGCTGCTGGGGGAAAGACTTTTTAAGGACCTAATTTGTTATATAACAAAGGTGAATAGAATGTGATCGTGGAAATGGAGTTCAGTAATTAGCAGGGAAAGTCATTTGTACTTGTGATAGAAGTAGTTTGTGATTTGAAAATCTGGAAATAGTATTTTGTGTTGCAATGTATTAATACAAAACTTTAATATCTGTACTTGGATCGAGTTTCTTTAATTTTGCGCATTGCAGACAGGATTGAAATTGGTAGGATTAGGAACAAATAAACTGTCAGATTTTATGATGTAATTTTAATTTTGTATGATTCAATTAATAAACCACTGTGGGAAAAATAAGGATATATTAACATGAGCAATATATATTATATGAAATTAAGCTTATATCTATCCTTATTATGATATCGATGATAAATCCTTTTGAGTATGTTAGGTTTTATATGCTTGCCAAATGCAACATAAATCATTATTTATAAATAAAGTGAAAAATTGGAGGCCACAGAAATGTTGCTTGATAAATAGTTATTTTGCTATATGTTCATATGGACATCTTGGGAATACCAGGTGCTGTAAGTTTGGATGTGCAGGTGCTGTAATGGATAATGACTTAAAATTGTTAATTGGATAGCTGAGTTCCAATTCCTGTTGGGTTTGTTATATTCACTTACACACAAATGTCCTAAGGCAACATATGAATTCACCTTCCCCCCACAGCTATGGGTTAATTAGTAAAACTTGTATCATTAAACCATTATTATCTCCAAAAAGTTCTTACAGTCTAAAAATATTTTCTGGCTTGAAATAACCCGTATAGGATTGAGAGGTCTTAAAAGATGAAACTGTGTTAAGTATTCTGCTTATGCCACCTGTACTGCTTTCTCTTTCGACTACACACCATGGGCGCCGCTTACAGAATTACTACTGTCCCCTAGCAAGATAAGTAATCACTTATATAGTAAGCAGCAGGTGTTGAAACATTTGTATAGGTGTGATGTCCACCTCATCAAATCACAGTTGATGTGCATGTGTGCCTGTAGACTTCAAAATAGATTTCTTGTTACAGATGCAGCAACTTGAACATGCTTCATACTAGGTAAGCCATGCTCTGTGTTACTACACTCCCCACTGATCACACGTGATAGCTGGGGGGCAGTTGCTTCTGTCTTGCACTTCTCTATAGTGTAACTGAAGAGGTTTGTATGCCTAACGCATCAAAAGCACAGGTGGATGCCCTAGCCTTCTGTGAATTTTCTGAATTCACTCCCACTAAATGCCACATCATTGTTGGTGAGTAGCTCAGTCGATGCTCCTCTCCAACTGTTGGATGATGCTGGCAGAGTTCTGATGATACAGGGGGTACCAAGGTGGGTATATCCATTCCTATTCAGCATCAAGTGTTTGTTACATCTAGCCATCCCGTCTTCCACTCTACCTGAGCTGGATCTATGAACTGACATGGCTCACACTGTCCCATTACTTTCTTAACCACAGCCTTGGATATTGCAGGATTGACCTACCTCACAAAATACAGGGTGCACTTTGTGCCAGGATGCCCACTTTGCTGATGGTTACTCGTT
The DNA here is from genome assembly GCA_963932145.1 of Acanthosepion lycidas. NCBI lineage: Eukaryota > Metazoa > Mollusca > Cephalopoda > Sepiida > Sepiidae > Acanthosepion > Acanthosepion lycidas. The sequence continues at coordinate 103,688,666 of OZ010576.1, read as the reverse complement.
ATCTGGGCCGAATCATTAATGGCTGTGGCACATGTCAGCTGTGTAGGCTCTGCTTCCTTTTGTATTGGATTGAGCTATCACTGCAGTACCCAAGTGAGTCTGTCTGGTTTGCACTAGACTTGACCAGGGCCCACCAATAGTTAGGCTGTATTCTTTGGTAAGTCCCTCCAAAATGCTGAGCAGACGTCTTATTAGTATCTTTGTAGTTGCTTTGATGAGCACTTTTGCCCACCCTGACAGAGTGTCTGAGATCCACTGGTGCATTCATGGTGAACTGGCTAGCAGGTGCAGCACTGTTTCTTTCCATTGGAGTGCTAGATTAACACTCTCAACACCGTCCATCATGGGTATGATGATAAACTACGTCCAACAGCAAAGCCTCTGATCAGGAGGTTTTGAGGAGTGTGGACTTACCTCTTAATAGCTGGTGTTCCCAGGTTTACCCTGACCCAGCGTGGTAGCACCTGTTAGGGTCCCAGCTATGGGCAAATAGTTAACCCTGAAAGTGTAAAAATAGGTTTTAATACCAGAAATATTTTGTAAAAAATTATTACCAGAAAAAATTTTTGAAGACAAAAAAATTACCAGCAATACGTTTAAAAAAAAAAAAAAAAAAAAATTACCAGCAATACATTTTTAAAATAATATTACCAGCAATACATTTTTAAAACAATATTACCAGCTATACATTTTTGAGGAAAAAAATATTACAAGAAATAGATTTTTGACAAAACAAAATATTACCTGAAAAAAAGTTACCAGCATTAAATGACCCATTGAGGTTTGATATGCCATAAAACAAAACAATCCAAACCAATCTCGACACCATGTCCAGCTCAGCAAGATTTATATGCTGTGAGTCTCGATCTGAAATGCAGCCAACACACATCTTGGATGATGTCCTTGTCAACTTCAAATACTACTCCAGTAATCAGGGAGCTTGCATCATTATTTCCTGACTGCACATGCATGAATTCCCTCTCACAGTGTCTTCCTGACGTGCTCTGTTAACTCTTTCAGTGAGCATGCATTTTAGTATGGCATTGCAGATCTTGTCATTTCAACCTTTAGTCATCATGTTTGCCTGTTGCTTCAGAAATGCAGTCACTGGTCTGTCACACACTTGAAAGTGACCAGAGAGCATCTCACATACAAAAAATGAACTTCAGTGAATAATGGTGACTGGAACTGCTGGAATCTCACTCCCTCATTTCCACTGAAGTATATCAGAGTCCTTGCACAAGAGTACATAATTGGTAAAGTGCTTCTGAACTCGTTTTGTTGAAACTATGTTTTCATCGATGTAAACCTTATTTTCCTGTTGCTGTCATTCTCTTAATTTGTGCAAACGAACATCAGCATTTGCAGTGAACATGTTGATGTATTTATTTAGCTCCCAGTAGTCCATGACAGGGCAAATCTTTCTTTTGTTCTCTTGGACTACAGCCGTCCTCAGCTCCTTCTTGGTATATGGTGTCAGTCATCTTTTATCCAACCAGATTTGCAACTCTCACTCATACTCATATCACACCATGTTGGACATGGGATATTCAGTCATCATGTTATGCAGGACATCCACTTACATGTTGCCGAAAAAACCTTTGCTGCAGAGTTGGTTCAGATGGCAGGAGAATGCTGTCAAAAAATTCATATGTAGAATCATTTCTGTATTTTTCAAACTCGATACTTATAGAAAAAATGTACTGTTTCTGTGTTGGTCTAATCAGCCACACAAGAAACCATCAAACATGAAAGAAACCAGAAAATTAACCGGCTTACAGCCACATCACATTGAAACACCGGTTCATGTAAGATTACTAAAATTAAGCAACATTGATCCTGGTCAGTACCTAGATGGGTGATCATTGAGGAATATCAGCTACTGTAAGCTTGGATGTGCAGGTGGTGTAATGAAAAATGGCTAAATTGTTAAGAAGCCAAGTTCCAATTTCAGTTGGGTTTGTTATATTCACTTACATGCAAATACCCTTGGAAAAGGTATGCATCAACGATGCTAAGTATAAGTTAATTAGTAAGACTTGTATCACTAAATCATTACTATAATTTCCTAAATTTTCTAATTTCATTATGGCCAGCATTTCCTACTCTTATTTAAAAAAATGTTTTTAAACATATAATGATATTATTCTAATGTAGTTTTATGATAATTCTTATCTTTAAAAAATTTCTGTAAAATAAATTTTTTTGTAGCTGTGCATAATACACACCCTTGATTTTGCTTATTAATTTTTAGAAAAAAATGTGTATTATACATAGAGAATTACAGTAATTTTTTTTAATTCTTACATTGTAAAAATATTTTCTGGCTTTAAATAACCTGCATAGGGTTGATAAGCTGTAGAATCATCCAATCAAAAGATGAACAAAAAATATTCAATTGGATTAATATTCAGAGAAACTAAGTTCTTGTTCCATTGATTTGGCATGTTGAAGGAGCATTATTTTATATGAAGACACTATTCAGTTTAAAGCTTCTCGGTTGTGACTTGTACCATTTAAAAAGGGTCTTTTGCAAGAACTTACAATAATCTCTTGAAGAGACCAATAATTTTACCGCCTACAACACAAACTCAAACCTTTACTCCACCTCCCATCTGTTGTCTTCGATGTTAACTTTTCACGAAGAACCCAATTTTTGTTCCAGGCAAGTCCATGCAGTATACCTCTTCTTTCATCCCTAAAATTTACTGTTGAAAAATCTGTTTCATGATATTTTTTTGCCCAATTTACATATTTCTCTTTGGGATTTTTGCTTAAAGATTGGTAGCTTTTATATCTTTTGCCAAATATTGTTAATATTCAGCATCTTTTCTTGCAGTTTAAATTTAGAACACCAGCTTCTTGATATTAATTCTTGTAGGTCAATTCAATTTTCTTGATTAATACCATTTTTGATTTTCTATAAAATCTTTCTTTCATTAGTCTTTGCATCAATTTTCTATTCTTTTTAACTTATCTGTATTTTCAATATATTTTTTATTGTTCATGGTTTCCAATATTTTTGCAGTTTCCAATGTTGTGTTTCCATCACTTGATAACTTTCTAATATTGTGTTACTTTCTCTGTTGATGTCTAAATTTTTCATGTCCTGTGTCAAACTTTATATATCTGAAATTACTTCAAAATTAACACAACTGGAAGACATTAAAACCTTTGTACACTGTTTTGCACACAAAGCAGGAAAAAATATTTTGAAGTATTTAAGTTCTTTTGTTTGCCAGAAAAAGTTCTGTATTTAATTCCAACTTCTGCTAACCTCCAATGATCATTTAGATCAGCACACTTATCCTATCATTTTTTTCTGTTGATGTTAAGCTTACAGCCATATGACATTGAACACAGGTTCCTATATGATCACTAAAGTTAAGCAATACCGAGCCTGGTCAACACCTAGATTGGTTCCAATTGCAGCTGTGTTCATAATATTCACTTAGATGCAAATATCCTTGTGCAAGGTATGAATCCAGCACTTCTCTCCCAACCATGGGTTAATTAATAAGACTTGTATTAATAAACCATCATTATCTCAAAAAAGAAATTCTTAGAACTTAAGAATATTTTTTGACTATAAATAACAGGGAAAGGGTTGATAAACAATGGAAAAGGAACCATCCAGTAACTGTGAGCGATATTTGGTGACATCTTAAGTCAGATTTTACATCAGCCACCTTATTATTGATGGAGCTTAAATTTTTGTACTTCATAGTCAACTTAGTATCCCAGTGTAATGAAGCAGGTGTGCCAATTAAATGATAACATGACTTAGCATAATTCTTGTGTGTTATGTGGCTCCATGTCCTCGTCCAACATGCAGAGTTTGCATTCTCCTTTGATGTCTGAGAGAAATTGCTCAAATCATCTCTGGGCCTGTTGTTTATATATCCCTCTGTTCAGCATTCTTGTTCACATACTTTTGCATTTAGTGACCAGAAGTTCACTTCTGATCAGCTACCTGATGCACTTGGCTTCTTTGATCTGCTGTAAAATCTGAGAACAAACCTACTACACCAGTTAATTTGCTAAAAATATCAGGCTGTGTTTCTGAAGATTTTAGGTTACCTCAAAAAACTTCCAAGGAAAATCTCACATGGCCTGTGGTATTAATTTCTTGCAGGTATCCATGCAAAACTGAGCCCTTGAAACTTTGCTTTTTGGCAAAGATATGCAAACATAAGCATATGCAGGTAGTCTAATAACTATTGGAGCAATAAGTGGAATAGGATAGCCAAGTTCAAAACTCAATCTAGTCTGTTGCATTCACCTTTACACAGATGCACTTGAGAATGATATAAATCCAAATACACTGATCCCTTTTGATCAAATAGCAGTTGAAGGAATACTGAGAATTCAAAACAATAGAGAGAACAATGGAAAAACATTATGTTGTTTTTCCAAGAAGATAACCTATGAACAGCAATTATTACCTACATACTGAAGAGTCATTGCATTTTTACAAAAATTCAAATGCATACATACTCATGGATATATATCCTTATCAAGTAGTTCAGAGACAAACTTAAGAAGGTTGCAAGCTGTTGATAGGAAGTTTGAACTTTATTTGATGTTCAACAAGTGTATCTTTGTGCCAAACTTATTAAATATCACAAATAACTGCTGACTTATGTTCTAATTGCTAGTTTTTGTCACAACACTCAGATAATATTTAGAAGCACTCGTGTGTTAAACCTTGTACGTAAATGTCAGTCCTGTCAGCCACTTTAGTAAATGGAAAGACGAATTGAACCTCTTAAGATATCCAGACCTCATTGACTCAGCTGTGTCCCTTTAGAGCAAAGCTAAAAACTTTATTGGAATTAAATCAATCTTCGAAATGTAATATAAAAGTGTTTGCCAGTTTCCAGCATATTTGGACGTGGCTTTAGGGCATGTTCGGCATAAAATTTCTTAATGTTTTATGATTTAGTACCTACCCACCATCTACATATATTCTTTTGTGGTGTACAGAGAGAGAGAGAGAGAGAGATTTGCTTTTGGAATTTGAGTTTTAAGCATGTTTCAGCAATGTTTTGAGGTCATGGTAACTTCTTATTGCTTTTTGCTCATAGAGTTCCTACTTCTAAATTGAATCACAC